>PVLA01001033.1:0-415451 GCA_004027455.1 Hydrochoerus hydrochaeris
ATTTTGAAGCCCTTCATAAATCTTATATTATGAATCCACCAACTCATCCTTTTTTATTCAGTGGATATTTATTTTGATTCTACTGTTAGGAGTTTAATGTACCACATATTAGAGATATTTTAATAAAGAATGCATGTTATAGCTCAATGAGAAAATAGAAAAATAAAAGTTAATAAATTTCGGTAAGTACTATAATGGATTAAAATGATGTAATCTGGTGAAAAGCTATTCATAGAAGGGGGAATGAATGAAGGTTCTAATTGAACTATGAGAGTCAAAGAAACTGAGAATTACAATTTAGCCAGAGAGTCAGGAGAGGGGCATTTGCAGAGGCTGACACTTCTGTTCTGTGCACAGTTAACATTCTCACTGTCTAACACCATCCTAGACCCGGATTATGGTCCCTCCGTTGGAGATATGAGTTCCTAAGGACAGAACTTGAACAAATTTCTCAGGTTACAGAATTCTCTAGAAATAATGCAGACATTTACAATTTTCCAGACCTTTTGAGAGCCTGAGTATGTAGGTATTTTCCCCCAGAGAAACTCTCATCTTGTTTTCAGATGGTTCAAATGCCTCCAAATGGCTAAGAACCCTTTTTATAGCAACCTTCCCCTAAATACTAATTATTAGAGTTACATATTTCAGTAAGTTCTACAAAAATTTCCACCTTATTTTTGTACCTCATGACCTTCTTCTCTAATATTCTTTGACAGATAAATTTTAAAGATATAGAAAAATTAGTTTTTCATTAATAAAGATACCTAAATCTTTCCCATTTTATGCTTCTTTAATTATTCACCACTTAATAAATCTCTTGTGATCTTTATTATGATTCACATTGAAATAATAGCTTAAAGGAACTTGTATATTCTGAAAATATTTTAAGAAGAAATCTAATCTACAGTTGAAAACTTTAAACAAACTTTATCTAAATTCAGTAACTCCTTTTAAATCACAGCTTGTTTCCTAAATTTTATAGATTAAATATCATGTTTAATTGTAATTGATTCAACGCTTATTTAACTCTGAAACAGAGACACACAGTCTCCTGGAAACACAATCAGTGGTGATGGCAGGGCTACACTGTAACCTGCAGTAATGATGACCTGCCCTGTACTCTTCAGAAAAATATCCTGGGGTGGGGTAGAAAAGTATGTGCCCAATTTGTCCCAATCACAGTTTATTTTCCCACCTATTTGGTTGAAAGCAACTTAAACTACACACTTGAAAAACTGGTTATGTTAAAAAAAAAAAAGGCTATACTTAAAGTACAGTATATATAACCTGTTGTTCATAAACAAATTTTATGCAAACCCATGTCTCAAATTCATATCACAGTGAAATCTTTATTTAAAAAGGAAGAAGAAAAACTCCCAAGAGTAGGAAGTGCATTATGTCCTAAAGGTGTGTGTAACTTCCTTGTTTTTTCCTACATGCAGAATGTTTAATCTTGAAACACATAAGTACATTTGTCATTCACTAACTCAAGTCAATTAATACCCCTGAGTTAAATAAAAGTTCCAGTTTTGCAAAAGGTAACACTTTGATTGTTTTGAGATTTTAAAACTAACTTTGAGTTAAGTGAGACTGAAAGACTAACATATATGATTATATGAAACTGTACTCTTTTAATGTGAAAGAAAGGTTAGAGGAGTAGGCAAGTTCAGATTTATCAAATTCAACCTCAGCACTGTACATGAATCCACATTGATACGTTTTTCCTTGGGAATTGAATGCAAGGATCATAGCATAGACAAGCACTGATGGCTTTGCTCCCCCTTCTCACCTGCTGTCCCTCCTGCAGCATTGGTGCTCTGCTTGTTCTTACTGCCATCCTGACTGAATGGACTCCACACTTACGATATTTACTGGACAGTATAAAAAGACCTCACAGAGACTTACACTCTGAAACTGGGAATACTATGCAAACAATTCCAGTGTCTCTGCGAGATGGTGTCTCATCACTATTCATTATATACTTTTCCTCTCATGTTTCTTCCTCTCTTCTTTTGAAAATGTCTGATTTCAGTAAAGAACACAAATTGGGAATAAAATTTTAGTTCAAATGTCAACCCCAGAATTTACCCAGTTATTTTACTTGGGCACGTTACTTCCTTGTCCTTGAGTGTCTTCAATAGCCTAGATTTACAAATTTAACATGTTTTAAAACTTTGTGAAGCTGGCTGAATTTGTGCTGGTGTGGGTAAGATGGCTGGGGCCATGTTTATCATCCAATGGGAAGTTTGCAAGTGGAAGCAAAATTTTATTCCGTGCTTTTGTTAGCAAACGAAATTATTTGGAAGTAAGTGGGTTCATAAACCAAGGTGTTACTGTGCTAACTTTGTCTACTGTGTAGTTCCTTGAGAGGATTAAATGAGAAAATCTAAATACTTACTGCAGACTAGCCCATGAATCAACATTCAATACATGTTACTATTATGATACTTATTTAAAAGATAATCAGCAGTTCAGTGATGAACTGATAGAGGCTTCCTGAAATAATTAAGTAAAATATTTTAAATGCTGCGTTATGTTTCGGGTCTACCCAACTTGTGAAGGAAGGGCAGCCCAGGTGCTCAGGCTGCACTATGCCAGGAGCCATCGCTCCATACAGAGAGCCACTCCAGCCTCCAGAGAATAGCTCCAGAGAATATTGACCAAGTAGTAGGTACAGGAGTAGTCAGGATACAACACAAATGTTGTAAGGCAAAACCAGCAGACAAGAAAAGACTGAGTTATGTTCTTACCAAAATGGCTAAACATTCAGCATGTTTCATGATTTAATTGCTGTGATAAGCTGTGCTCTGCATTTGGAAATAAATTCATTTCAGTTTTAAAAGCTTGCCAAAAAGAGTCCTATGTTCCACCTTAGATTATTGTTTAACAGTTGGCTGTGATTTAACTTTGAATATATCAAGATTCAAATCTGGTTCACCTGTTTTTTATCCAAGGCATAGTTCTGGGATTAAAATATAGCTGTTAAAAATTCTGTGTAATATTATTGAATTTTATAACACATTTATTCATGTAATTTCACTAGTTAGATAGATAGATAGATAGATAGATAGATAGATAGATAGTTTTGTTTTTTTTTTTTCCTGTAGGATATGTTGCTAATCTATGTGTATTCTACATATTTGTTTGGGGTATATGACAATTTTCATTTAACCATAAATAACTTCTGTAATTCCAACATACCATGAGGATTCTTCCTGATTTAACAGGAGCACGCATACTTCTGATTAGCAGTGGATAATTTATTGTAATTCTACCAGAGTTTAATTATGACACTTTGCTAAAGACACAATTATTCAGTGTTTATGTTTCATTGTAATACTCTGGGAATAATCCTAACCGTAGATATTTTACAACAAAATATAGACACAAGGTGTTGGAGCCAGTTTGTGCTGGACTGTAAGACTGAATTGCTAGTATCACTTCCCATTTTGGTATTCAGAGATCTCACACTTAGTAGCCTCAGTGTACCAGGAATATGTCCCTAAAGAAGTGGAGACATGTTAAAATCAGAGCTCATTTCTGCCAGCAAGCCAACTGTTAAGCTTCTGCAGCTCACCACTGAAATAACTGATAGCTCAAACATGCTCAGTTTGGTTATGCTGCACAAAATGGATACACTCTTTTTTTTTTCTATTTCGCATAATAAATATGGTCTTATTCGTGGAATTTTTCTTTAAAAATCTTTTGATTGTATATTTTGTTAAAATATGACAGAAAAATCAAAAGTGAACCTAACAGAAATGTTAAGGAAAAGAAGATAACGAATTAAGACAAAAATGCAAAAATGGAAGGCTAGAAAAATGTTTCTCGTTATACCGAGAAATGGAACAATGATAAATCGAAAAGTCATACAATACTCACGAACTCATTTTCCTAAGCTTCTTTTAAAAATGCTTTTAGTATATTGTATCTCTTTCCAGCCTGCCATAAAAGAAATACTTTAATGTTTAAACCCTCTTCAGATAACAGATTAATGTTTAGCAACTTAGCTTTTATATTCCATCGCACTTACATGTTAACATATGTTCATACTTATTTAAACTATTTTAATAGAACAATAAACAAACATACCTCATATTCTTATACTTGGTTTAATCACTAAACAAAATTTCCCTTTTTCTTTTGCATGTTTGCAGTAGTTTTCTTTAGTAATAAAAATTTTACTGGGCTGGGGGTTTAGCTCAGCAGTCTAAGTGCCTGCCTGGTAAGTGCAAGGTCGCGAGTTGGATCCGGCACCAAAAAAAAAAAAAAAAAAATTTTTGTTTAAACTGTAACAAAATATGGAAGACTGGCAACTATCTAATATTTCTTTGATATGGTTGTTCTAAATGAATATTTCCTCTGGTACAGATATGTTTCCAACAATCAAAAGGGATAATTATGGGCTAGAATTGAGAAAGTTCATTTTGCTTTATAATTTTTAATTTTTCCAGATCATATTTCATCCTGTATGCATCACTCTAATATGGAAGTTATGATTGAAGCCACTTACATAAAATAATTTTTTATAACTTTGTTACCCTTTGGACTTCCTAACATACTACCATTTAGAAGCCTATAAAATCCTGTTTTACTTTGATATTTACTTATCAATGTAAATGTGCTTCTCTTTGAATGTAGAACCCTACTGAACAATTATAAAATGAATTTGAACATTCAACAACATGAAATAAATGGCTTGTAAAGATGTTTGAGTGGTTATTTACAACAGCAAGCATGGGCTACCAGTTACTACTTAATCTCAGGGTGGTCTATTAAGAGAGACGTGGAAGTCTTGTTTTAATAGCAATGTTAATTTCTATCCCACTTGCACAAGAATCAGCAACATGTGGGTATTACATTTCCAGTATGTATAATTAAATTCAAAAAGTTCAGCTGATATTTCCCACCAAAAATTAAAATTTATTCTGGTAAGTCCAGATTTGAAAGAGAAAAGTGTAGAATTTCAAATAATGTTTTAATTTTGAAAGAATGTATTTTTTTTTAATTTAGTTCAAGCCTTTGAGCAAAGAAAGCTTGAGAGAGTGGTGAAATAGAAGTGTCATTTTCCTATATAAACATTAAACAAAATTTTACTTTTAGATATATTTGCAATTCATATGTAATGTATTATGTGGATGGTCATTGAATTTATTTGTGCTAAATTTATTGAACAGAACATCAAGTCTGTGAATTCTTTGAAATCTAGGTTAAAGAAAGAAGTCAGACAAAGAATTTATGAAGAGAAAAGTAAATTAGGAAAGATAATTTTTAAAGAACTAGTTAGCTATGGGATATTTTCCTCTCTATTACTTTTAGGTTAAGCCAACTTCTGTAATGTTCAAATTGTTTTCTCTTTTAGCCCAAATGATGCCATATTCAATAAGAATCTATGCTTTCATGTTTTCCTGGGTATATACATACATTCACCAATATTTACCTTTCATTCTTGTATTTTAGGCAGTCAATTTGGAAATAATTATTTTTATTTAAATTTATTTTAGTGTGAAGTGGTAGTCAATTCCATTCATCGTAAAAGTATTTTTAAAAATGTATAGAATTCCAAATTAAAATTTATCTTCTATCAGCATATTAAATGTTGTTTTATTTTTCTGTTTTCTTTTTTGCTGAAGAAAATTAATAACCATCTGTTGAAATGCCACATTTTGTGTTGTTCTCTCTTTTGCTACTTTTAGTATCATTTCTTCCATGGCATTAGGAGTTATTATTATATTATAAAGTGTTAGATGTATACTTTTGTTTGTTTGATTTTTGTATTATGGGTTCATTGAGTTTTCTAGGTATGTCATGCCTTTCAACAACTGTAGAATTGGTTTTCATGTCTATGGTTGGATTTTTTTTCTTTTACTTCCTTCTAAAAATGTGGGTAGTATAACATATTTTATACTCTGCATGTCTCACCCTTTAACTCCACTCTCTTCATTTGGATTCATTTCTTCCTGTTCATCAAATTTATTAAATTCTGTCCACATGGAAATTTTAATCCACCTAAATAAATTTCTAAATTCAATTATATGTTTTCCCTATTTGGTTATTTTTCAAGTACTTTATGGATGCAAAATTGTCTAGCTCCTTGGTTCAAATACTTTTTAAAGAATAATGATCAATTTGTTTAATTAATCTTGATATCAAAAGTCATATGTGAGGTTTTTATTTTTGCTTGCTCTCATTTATGCTGTCTTGCTTCCTGATTTACTTGTGATTTTGTTTTTCACCACCAGCTTATATTCCTGTGAAATGTCTTTCTGAGGAAATCATTAGAATCTTATTGAATTGCACATACTTTAGTGAAAATTGGTCACTGATCTCGTAGCTTCCTATAGAACCAAACTGAGATCTTCTTTAAATTCTTCACATGGCAATTTATTCTCATGTATAGCAAAAGAAAACAAACAAACAAGCGAACAACCTTGAAACAAACTGGAACATTATTTTAATTCAAGATTTTGTCTTTTAAAATTTCAGGAAGTTTCTTTAGTTTGTTACAATTTTGATTTTTCTATCTTCCTATTCATTGCTAAAGCCAAGAGAAAGATATTCCCTTTTTTAGGTTTATGTGTTTAGTTCTTTTAAACTTCATACTGAGTTGCTATCCATGGAATCTAAACTAGTGGTGGTGAACCACAGCATGAATGTTATTTTTCTTATAAGATATATGATATTAATCTCAATTTTCAGGTTTAATTAAAGTGTTACCACTTTGCAATAAATAAGTGGTTTTGTTTTGCAGTTTGGATATGCATCTGTAAAAGATTTGCCATCATTGGTCTAAGCTTTATTTGAAATCTTCTAATATCTTCCTCACGTAGAATAAAGCTCGGACCTCAAGTCCTATACACTATGCCCTGTCAATACAGCTGATGAATATCAAGATCTGTAGATATCAAGAATGGAAAAACTGATTTTGCATTTACTGATCATCTAGTATTTCTAGTTTCAGTTAATTATTACCTATATGGATACTTTGTCCTTTATCTTGCCAGCCCAGTGATATATTTAAAAATATATGCATACATATACATATGTATTGTAACTCACTTATGTATATGTGTATATGCATATGTCTATATGTGCACAAACATATACAAGGTTTAATAAAAACTGTATACATCAGGAAAATAGATACTTATTTTAATATGAAGTTTATTGAGAAATGTTTAGATTAATGCAAATTACCTTTGGTCACTACAGTTACAAGAGGTGCTCAGAGTAGTAACCATTAGCTTCCAGACATTTATTAGTATGATCAACTGGTAAAATGTGTATACATTTTTATATGTATACATTTTTTTGGTGCTGTCTCTTTCTCCCTCCCCTCTCGTTTTCCCTCTCCTTCTCATATATTACATTTTAATGTTTTTTTCACTCATCCTTTTTTCCTGTGATGTGAGATTTTGCTATGTTGCCCAGAGTGGCCTTGAACTCTGAATCTTTTCTCCTCGGTCTCCCAAGTACCTGAGATTACAGATCTTACACACAGCACCCAGCTCATCTAGCTTTTTGTATTCCCCTGAGAGAATTATTTGCATCATAAAATATGCCATATATTTAATAAAATCTTGGAGGACATTTACATAATTAAAATGCTTTAGAATTTATTGTACATCTAGTGAATTAGGATATTCATAGCTAGTATGAGAATTTACATATGATTGTCTTTGTAGAAACTCCAAAAGTAATTTTGAGAGTGGTCCTTGGTTAAGAATAGCTTTTCTGAGATATACCTTAGGTTATTTCTGAATATATATCCCAAACAAATTTGTGTATAAACATGCATATACACACATGCACACACACAGAGTCATACCCTTTCCCCTTAAGTTTCTGTAAGAGTGAAGAAATATGGAAGCTCTCTGCTAATACCTTAATTTTATCAGGACTCTGATTCTAGACAAATAAGTTAGTATCGGGTCTCATTAAAATGTTGATGGGTGTTCCCCACCCAGACAGCTTGGCATGTCCAGGAAGGATCTTTCCATGCTCTCCGTTCTCCAGACCATTGTGAAAATATTATGCCACAGGAGCATCCATCTGGCAGCTGGAATTCACTGCTGGTAGCTTAGTAGACTTGGGAGAATATACAAGATAAAAATTAGATCATCAGCTATTCTGTTGATGATCTTTGAAATAATCCTGTATTGTGGAAAACAAATTGAATTGGTGAAGAGTTGTGCACATCAGCACAACTCAAAATACAGAGAACAAAAGTATATTCCAAATTGGTAAGTTATTTTTCCCCCTGTGGTGGTTGTTCTGTTTTGTTTTTATTGTTTTGCTTTTAATCTGGTGAAGAAAGAATTCACTGTTCCGGAATTCTGGAGAAGAGACAGTTATTGCCGGTGGCAGTATAGAAGTAAAGATAATTCCAGACAACAGCAGGCTTTCTTGCACATTCTTTTCCATTCCATTAATAACATGGTCCATAAAGAGACATGCTTTGTGAAGCTGAAAGTGAAAATAGGAATTCTTCAGTAAGAACAGACATCTGTGCAGATGATTAACATTTTTTAGATAAACCGTTCTTTTTTCACTGGCTTTTTATTGAGATGCTGATGGAAGAGGCAAAGTTTAGCAACCTTATCCATTAACCATGCTGCTTTTTAATCACGTCCTATACGTGTGTGTGTGTGTGTGTGTGTGTGTGTGTGTGCGTGTGTGTGTGTGTTTTAATACCTCTGCTGAAAAGATTCAATTTTCTAGATATCTGTGAACTATATTGAAAATGTTGGAGATGACCACAGTCTTAAAGAATCCCATTATATCAGACCTGCGGGGTTAGGAATGGTATGTGCTCTTCCCTGCTGTGCACCTAACTTTCGGAACAGTTGATGTAACCCTTGCTTATTACATACTTTTACTAATAAGTTCTTTGTTTTCCAAAAGATTATCACTGTTTAGGGCCCTCATTGTTACCTCTCTGATTTAAAAGTAAAAGGCTTTCTTCTAGTCCTTTTCTCACCTTCCTAAACCTGTTTCTCTCACAGCCACACAGTGATGGTTATAAAACATAGATGAATTCATCCCAGTAGCTGTACTCACATGCAGGAGTTAAAATTTGCTGGGATTCTAACTTTTCCATGGAAGCCCGCATCAAAAATAAAACCTAATATTACAGGCTGCAAGGTCCTGTGTTATCTGGACCCTGGGCACCTGCCAGATTTTACCTTATACCTCTGAGCTCCCTCTTTCATTGACCTGGCCTATTCACTTCCACTTGTATTTGTTAGGCACATTCAGACCCCAATCTTTTGGACACATATTTTGCTTTTCTTGGGACACTTTCCACCCAGATTCCTGGTCCTCTCACATTCCTTTGGCCTTGGTTAAACATTTCCTTTTACTGTGGGTCACCATGACACATCTTTACAAATCTGAGCTTCATCTCAGTACTCCAGGGTGATTATCATCAACTGATATATTTCTTTACCTGCTTTTCTACATTTTTCTTCACTAGAAATCCCTTGAGAACAGAGATTCTCATCTGTTGTGTTCCTTTCTGTGTTACCATTTACACTAACATAGACTGGGTGCTTTATATTAGGTCTTCAATGAATATTAAGGGCATAGAATAAGTGAATGGAAAAAATAGAATCCTGGGTAGGTCAAGCGATTTTTTATTATGCATTGTTTCCTGGTATTAAAACCCCATGAAAGCCTTAGAAGGTGCAAAGCTGATAGGACAAGCAAGACAGTTTAGCATTCTTGAGAGCGGAGCTCCTTCTTGTGTATTTTAAGTATGCAGATCACAAGGATAGAGACAATGGGAAGATAAAGAACTCTAACTCTCCAATTTATGTAGTTTACCAGGAAAAGACATTCTTTTAATGCCCTAAAAGAGCTTCAACACTTGTGAGGGCATATGCATGCAAAGCTTTAGAAACTTTAAATCGACTATCATTCTATTGTCTTAATAGTAATGTTTCCCAGACAGTAAGTTTCTAAACATAAGGTTCTGTTTTATTGTGTCTGAAGTAATATCTTAGAGATGCTGGGTAAAACGTTAAACAAAATGTGCTATGCTATCTTTTATAGTATCCTTTTCGTAGCAGAATGTTCTATTGACCAAAATATATGAATAAATACATTTATTCATAGACATTCATAGGACATTATTTAAAGAACAAGCAGTCCTTTAAATTCAAAGGAATTAGCTTTGTGGAATAGATTACTTCATTATCTCTTAAATCTAAAGGGTGCTCAGTACAAGTGTGTCAGAGAACCACTTTTGCACCCTTTATCTCATACAACCACAAAGATTCTTAATGTTAAAATAATATTACTCCACCACACCATTCTGCCACAATTAGGACCTCAAGCTATCTCTATGATACCAAGGGAGAATGCTGACTCTAAAGATTAGCCAGCCACGGGAGAGAAATATAGAGAAGAAGACCAGTTTTCCCAGATCTCAAGACCAGATTCCCCAGTCACATCTGCTTTAATTATTATGATTCATGTTCAAGGAAAAATATGGGACACAGAAACCAAATATCTTAAATAACAGAGAGGAACATGTGGTTGTGGGATGATCAGAAAGACAGATAAACTAAACTTTGATCTTTACCTTTTTATCCACATACTCTGTGATTGAAAAGCTGATACCAGTTATGATTCATCAGATACACTTATACTCGCAAGTACAAAATATTACCCAAATACCATGCAAATGCCAGTTTGCTTCTTGCTCAATGACTTCTTTTTATTCAGAAATAATTTAAAATAAAATCAAACGACACATATGATAAGATTTAAAAATTTTGTATTCAAGTGGTACAAATGGGATAGAGAAAAAATCAGAAAGTAAGATCAATATGCTTTAACCTCTAATGATTAATCTGACATTTCTATAGATCAAATGTTTATATGACTCAAAATTTGAAGCTATCATAGTATAAATGTACAGACTGATATACATTACATATATATACATATATATATATATATATATATATATATATATATATATAGTTTCTATATCTATGTGTGCCTTTTCATACAGAGTCACCTGCAAATTTATTGAAACAGAGCAACACTTAAAAATAGCTATAGGGCAGTGATTATCAACCACTGAAGGTTTTATATCATTCCTGTCCCCCACACAATTGGAGGCTTTTTAGTATTTTATGGAGCATTTTCCTATATGTTCTCTGACCTTTTTAATACATGAAACTAAAAATCAAATAAAATCGTAATGTATCTATCTGCGGAAAATAAAGGTTAAGCACAAAAAAAAAGAAATGTTGAATTATACATCATGTAAATCAGTCCCAAAACCAAATAAAAACTGAATAATTTAAAGGTTACTATACAACATTTTATCTAACAGTCTCATTTGCTCAAAAAGTCAAATTTTATTTTTTCTTGACTCGTCAGAAAATAAAATTAAAATACGATCCATATGATATATTTTGCCCCTATAATTACAAGCATAGTATATTTTGACATACATAGACAAAACTTACTGTGAATTTAAGAACATCAATTCATGTAAGTTCCTGTTTAGTCTTATGTTCAAAGTTGTTCCAGTTATCCACTGCTGTATAATGACATCCACTAAGTATAAGTCACTTAAAATAGTATCTTTCTGATGACACTGAGGGCCAGGGTTTCTAGAAGGATTCACTGTGGTACTTCCATTCCATAATGCAACTGGAATCAGCTGAGATCAGGGTCATTTAGAATATATAATAAAATAGCTTTGAAGCCGGGTGTGGTGGTGCATTTTTGTAATCCCAGCACTTGGGAGGCTGAGGCAGGGGGATTGTTGTAAGCTTAAGACCAGCCTGAGCTACAAAGTGGGCCTAAGGCCAGTCTAAACCTCACAGCAAGACCCTGTCTCAAAAAAAAAATAAATTATATATGTATATGTATATATATATATATATATATATATATATAGAGAGAGAGAGAGAGAGAGAGAGAGAGAGAGAGAGAGAGAGAGAGAGAAAGCACAAGCGCTTTGACAACTGTCTGCCACCTCAGTGAGGATAGCCACAAGGCTGAGTAGCCCTGGACTTCTGTTTTCTCCATGTCTTCCCTTGGTCTCTCTTGCTGTACTCTCTAATCCTAGTAGGCAGGGTATCCCATAGAAACTCAGGGTGACACAAAACCAAAGAGCAAGCAATTACTTGATCAAGCCATCTATCCTTTCTGCCACATCCTTTTGATTCCAGATATTGCAGTTCAGCCTCAATTCAAGGTGCAGAAAAATGGGCTGCACACTGCACTGTCAAGGATATCAAACATCCAATGGCAATGATTAACCACCTACAAAATAACAGTGTATATTTTGGTCTCTTAAATGATGCAGTCACAGTATAAGTGAAGGAATCATAATTAGAAGAAAGGAAGACAGTCCTTGACAACTTGAAACTAGTCCACACCTAGTTTTTTACTCATCTATACCCATTGACTTAACAAAGAAAAGTTCATCCATGTCACATTTTCACAATATTTTAATAACATTCCAAATTGTGTTAAAGTGTTGAATTAAAGTATAAAAAATGGTTCTGTTATGAAAATTCTTTTAATGTTACATTCAATTTTTTCCTGTGTTTTGTAGTATAGTTCCACTGATGGTCCATTTTAGGGGTTTATAAGAATCTTTAGAAAGCTACAGTTACTAAGTAGAACAAATACACATCTGTGTATGTGTAGACACATGTGTATACATACATGTGACTATTCTAAACAAACTCATGTAATAAATATATATATATATGCATTAAAAACAGCACACAAGACAATGCCTTAAAAAATCCTTTGTGAAATAATAATAACACATTATTCTGTTTCTTTATATTTGTATACAAGACCAAACAATACATACAAACATTAAAAGCATCTCCAATAAATGCATTCTCAATATGGTTAGAATTCTGATTTCTTGGATCCATATTAGGATTTTCTATTTTTGCACCTTTTGATGTACAGCTTTAAATAGGCTTTGAGAAGTATAATAGCACATCTTTAATTGAATCCCCTAACTTCGTATTCATGGATAAATAATAATCCATCAGCTATTTTATTCTGTAACAGTACCCCGGAGAACTTGACAGTCTTAATCAGTTTAGCTATTTATACCTTCATTTATGCTTTATTCAGTCAAGCCATTTAGTGAAGTTTATCTAAATTACTGTACCTGTTTTCTTATCGTACATTCAGAGCTGTTACACAGAAACTAATTTCAGGTGCAAAATAGAATCTCAGAGGCCCAGACATCAGTAGTAGTAGAACATTAGAATAAAAAGTTACCTGTCACTAAAGAATATTTGTCTCTGTAATGAGCTGAGGAAAAAGGAACTGAGAGTTTAATATAATTGGGGGGAAATGGTAGCATCACAGAATTCCAACTCTGAGGGAACCTACAGATTCCTGTGTTCCAGCTCTGGAAGTCAACACATTTCCAGAGAAATATGTTTTGAACATGTCTCACTACTTATTTTGGGTAATTGAAAAGAATTCCAAATAAGACAAAGCACTTTGCTAAAACACCATGCATGCATGTGATTGTTTCTGCAGAGGCAATGTTGTCACTTGTAACAGTATGGCTTTACAAGACAGCAGAATGATGACACGAAGGCTATTAGCCTGTTGGTTCGTAGCCTGGTAGACTGATAGTTCTGATTATCATGATCTCTCTCTTTTTCTTTAAATGCAGATATTCAAAAGGGGTGTGTGTGTGTGTGTGTGTGTGTGTGTGTGTGAAATTCTTCCATTTGGGAAAAGTGTGATTTTTTTTTCAAACTCTAAATTATTCCAGGTCTGTCACATAGATTCAGATTTTAGTTTAAAATATCACACTCATAGTCCTGAGGATATTTCACAATGGAAAAAGCATCTTGCTTATTCTGTAACAAGTGTCTCTCATAAGCAGCAGGGAATAGATCCTGCACTTTCTCACCTGGCTTCTCTTCCGCATTACCTCCCACCATCTCAAGCCCTACCCTGTACTTGGCCTACATGTTCTTTTTTCTTCACAGAATGCCTAACAATTTATGCTTTTTCTGCAAGTATATTTGTACCTTTTATTTGCTGCCTCCTTGCCTTTGTAGTTGAAGCTTAATTTCTTTTAGGAAAGTGTTACTCCTTCACAGCTGCTTATACCTCACCCTCATAGAAACAGGTATAATAGTGCAGTGATATTTGACCCATATCACTTGACAGTTTGACTTATTTCAGATTGACTTACTCCCCAGACACGCTAAGTCCTGTCAGCAGGCGACCATCAGCGAGTAACACCTATGGTAACCCTCTATCTATACAGAACCACACGAGTCCCTTCTCAAAGCAAGGAGAACCACATACAGTGACTGCATGAGATGAAAGACAATGGCCACTTTGGCCAGTACACAAGTCTGACCAGACAGCTTAGCCCCGAAGTTCACTGTAGACAGGGCTAAGGGCAAAAAGCCCGAATGAGATCGTGACTTTACCCTCTCCCCGCCATAGCCCCTCCTTTCCTTCTCCAGGTGCTGGTCTTCAGGCAGACTCCAATAAATGCCCTGCACCCCAAACTCCAACTCATCAAACCAATGTGCTTCATGAATCATTCTAATTTGACCCGGCTATACTATTACAATGGAAACATGGCATTGTGATCTTTTTTATCCCTACTTCACACAAGAAGATGAACTTTAAGAAAACCAGTACCTAATCCATGTTCAGTATATGCTGAATGAATTGATCAATGGGTTGATAAAAAACTAATTTTTAGAGGACACATTTTTTGAATATTAATATTTTACAGAATAATTTCCTACTGGAGAAGATGTTGAGGGATACATTATTATGTGATGACTTTTAAATATCCATCTAAAGTTACTTTATTGATAAAATCAATACAATCATGAACCGCATTCCTTACAAAGGTATTATTAAATATTGACATTGAAAATAATAATAAAATAAAATAAATATTGACATTGCCTTTTTGCATGTCCAGTTGACTTTTCTGGAGATTCTCCTCAGATTTCTAGACATTTTTTTTTTCTTATCATGCAATCATGTGCCCTTTTCTACCTTCACTTTTTCTTGCCCAATAATTTATTAGGTGTAAATAAGCCTCAACTGTACAAACAAAAATAAAACAGCAAGACGAGTGAATAAACCGATAGAAATAAATTAAAATAAAAATAAGATTTGTGGGCACACAAATTTGATAAAGATTCCAAGTTATATGTTTGGATGTTAAGCTGAAAGTGGTGATATTAGAACTTGAACAATAATATTCCTTCTGCTTTCCACGGAGTCATTCTGATGATTAAAGGTACTGATATTTTCGTTGAACTTCATTATAGTGAAGAAATCAATTAAACTGAAGGAAATTTTCTGCATGATAACTCTTCAGTAATGAAAAGTTGAAGATATAAATTTAAAAGTATGGATTTGGGGTAATTTTAGTATGTTATGAGTATGATAGTCAACAGGTTAGGATCCTAGGTTGAGTATTTATTAATTTATTATGTGCATGACTATGGAAATTTTTAAAATGATTTTGAGACTTAGTTTCTTCACCTACACAAGTTGATGCATTTGTACCAACTTTCTAGAATTGTTGAGAGGTAAAATGAAATAGTAAAAATCAAGTACAAATTTTGATTACCATCAATGCTCTTCTTTATAGTACAATGTTTGTTAAAGTATCCCTGTGTAAATTTCATTGAACCAGACACCAGAGTAAAGCGGCCAAGAGGCGATTAGCTTTTCCTGCTTTTAATTGAACACAACTCTTACTGTGAGGATTTAAAAGTCTCCTGTTGTTTCATGTATGTTTGCTCTGGGCTTGTTGAATGTGGTCTGGTCTTTTGTGTAAGAATACCAAGGAGAGTATCCTCTTGTTCCACCTTATCAGTTGTCCCATCCAGTAAGTACATAAATTTTTAGTGAGTGAAATCAAGTAAGATTCGTTCCTCATTCCCTTTTGTATATTATGTCTGGCTTTGAAGTCAAAATCATTTTATTAGTGTGATGCTCCTTGCTTTTAACTTTCAACCTACTTCCTTCCCTCAGTAAATGATTTTACTTATGATGTGGTATTCACAAACTTCTCTCTTATGTTATAATTGCCATTAGTTTGAAAATTCTTATGTCATTGCTGATCTTATTTCTCTGTGCAACTAATCATATTTGTTCCATTTAGGAACCATGTATACTTTAGTGATAATTTATATTCCTTTTGGAATTTGACTTTTTGGAGGAAAATTAATCACTGGTGTGTCTTATGAAATGATTTTGTAATATTTCAAAGAATTATTTGATAATTTATAAGAGCATATTATTTTATGTAGGCTCTTAACTCAGTTCCATATTTAATTATGTTGAACAATCATAATCAAGCAGAATATAAATAATGTCTCCACACTACCACTTTATATTTGGTACATGACAAATTTTATAGAAATTTACTTTTATACATACATAGTAAACTAATGTCAAAAATAAAATACTGTATTTATAATTTGAAAGTAAAGTATTGTATACATCTATTATTACATACTGGAGTTTTGGTACTGGCAATAGTATGTAACTGTCTTCTTAAATTAAAATTTTAGAGGACTAGGATAATGTTTAATTTTTAAAATAATGTTTCAAAATACCTAGTAGTATACATAAAAGACAATAAAATATCATTTTAATAAAACAATATAGTACATATCTACAGACTTAGAGATAGGGATACTTTGGTTGCCTAAGTACACCATTAACTTATTCATACAACTTGCTCACATTTATTTAGACTCCTTTGTGAATTACCTGCCTGCAACTGAATTATTTCTGTAACAATAAAGCTAAAGAAAAATTATGACCATAATGTAATGTAAATCTAGAGGTCAAAAAGAACTTTAATCTAGGAAGTTTTCTATTATAAACAAATGAAATTATTTATTCCTCAGTGACACAGTAAATATATTCTTGGTTGTGTTTATATTTGCTAACAATGATTCTTGGATAAGTTATTTTTTAAAGATCTGATACATAAATAGCAGCCTTTGGCTCTATTCTGCTTATAGATTGTGTATTTTTTTAAATTTATGTGTTGAAATCCTAACTCCTAGTACTTTAGATTGTGACCTTATTTGGAAATAACATCTTTAAAAATCAAATAAAAATGATTTAGAGGATTTTTACTTGAATAAGGCTGATGACCTTAAAATAAGAGGAAATTTGGACACAAAGATATATGTATAGGGCAAATACCATCTGAATGGGAAGACAGTCATCAGCAAGCTAGGGACAAAGACCTAGAATACATCCTTCACTGCTTCTGAAGACACTGATTTTAGAATTCTGTCACAGAACTGTGAGACAAGGAATTTCCATTGTTTAGGTGTCTACATTCCCAGTACATTGCTGTGACAGCATTATCCCACAAACAAAATAGAAATGACAATTGAAATGCAACAAGTAAATCAATGATCAATTTTTTGTTGAATGTGAACATTTCACAGACCACCCTGGCTTAGATGTGACGTTTGAATTTAGAGCAGCAGGTGTCAGTGATTAATCCTGTCACACTGTGGTATTATCACAGGCCACAAGGGTTGTCACAAGCAATTCTTAGTGGAAATATTCATCAAAAATTACTACATACTTCACACGTGAAAAGCAGTTCAGCAGAATCTAAATGGTATGTTTGCCTAATTCCCAAGATGGAGGGAAATTCAAAGCAGATTACTAAGACAGAAAAACCTGCTAGATCATGGAAAAAAGAAAGAAGATATGAAAATTTGAAAAATATGTATTTAAAAACCTCAAAAGTCTCTTTCTTTTCCTGATGAGAAGAAAAAATCTCACCTCGCTATTCCCTGAATGCGTGAGTGTTAGTAAAATTATCTAGCCAACCATTTCTCATGGCACAGCTATCAAAAATTGTAATGTAATCCTGGCATTTGGGAGGCTGAGGCTGGAAGATTGCTGTGAGTTTGAGGCCAGCCTGAGATGCAAAGTAAGTTCAAGGCCAGTCTGAACTGCATAGTGAAACCTTGTCTCAAAAAACAACAAAAAAAATGTGAATGTTATTCAGCTTGTCTTTTAAAGACAATCAGTAAAATAATTATCACACATTTGGAAAGATAACAAAGAAGAGTAGTTTAAAATAAAAAAACTAGAATTTCACACAATAGTTTTTCATTAAGAGACAAGTTTGTTCAGTGGAAGACTTCATTGCTTGATATTTCAAGATCGTCTTGCTTTGAAGTCCTACCATGCTTTTGTTCTTCTGTTTCCATTGGTTCTAATATGTTGCGTCTTACTGGATTTTAATATCTGTGATAGTATTAACAAACTTTTTATGGAAAATGAGATATAATAGTAGCCATTGTTCATTATTGGTTATTTGGTTTTGAATGTCCTGTAATACTTTCATTCTCTTGAATGGTTTTATACTATTTTTTGTTTGATATTATTGTGTGTAAAGCTATGCTCAACTATTTCAAAAAAAAGAGACATTATGGTAGCTACTGTTAATATCCGATTGTCTTGTTGTGAAGTGCTGTGTTGCTTACATTGTTCTGTTCTGATCTGCTTTGTTCTGTCCTCTTTTGTTTTATTCTCTTTAAAATAAAATAAATAACCAATATTTCAAGATCATCTACAGTTAGCATTGTCATTTCAACCTTCTGCCAAATAAACGCAGAGTGTGTACAGCATATCACACTCCAATGGATTAGGATGCATAATAAGTATATTAGAGTTAATTACTTGCTTTAATGTAAAGTGAGATGATATCCTCCAATGAAAGAAAAATCTATATCATACTGTATAAAGTATAACAGGAGGAAAGAGCAAGAAGGTCAAGTAATATAATAATATTTTCTATATGATTAAGGTGCCACAGATACATTTTTCCTGCCTCATTTTCTTCTTTAAATCCCTTTTCTGCATTTATCTGGTATAAGAGGCAGATTCACCAGTTCCAAGTCTATGAGAGCTGGTGTGGAAAATTCTGCCACACAGATTTGCTTGACTAAAAATATATGCATATGTGCTGTGTAAAATTAATGATTCTCCTAAATATTTAAATCTTCATAAAGCAGTCCCAGTTCTTTTTCCTTCATATAGATTTTTTAAAAAAATTCTTGAGATTCAGTAATGATATAGACATATGCCTTCTTTTAAGACTTCTCATAATCAACATTTTAGTCAGCAGAAATATTTTCTTCTTACCAAAAGAATTAAATTAGTTCTTTTGGGATTCCTCTACAAATTCCATATAATGATCAAGTTTGACATTAGGGAAGAGTTTAATTCTTACCAGTAAGTTGGTATCTAACCAGGGTCAGCTATATGACCGTTCTAAAGAGTTCAACATATTAAGCATTTTAGTTTTTGCCCCTAAAAAGTAGGCCTATTAATGGGCTTAAATGCAGGTAGTTTATTTGAGGCCTCAGAGACTGGACATCTGGGGACTGGAAGGAGTGAAATCTGGAAGAAGTGAAGGCTTATTTGTAGGATGAGTTAAATAAGACCTTGAACCATCAAGGCCTTATCACACCAAGACTTCTGAAGGTGAACTGCATCTCAGAATTGAGTAAATATTAATTACCAATTAAGTGGGAAGTTAGTTATATCAGAGATGAAGTGTGACTGCATTTTAGAAAGACAATTCTCTCAAGCACTCAGCTGGGCGTGGTAAAACAGGCCTATAAGCTCAGCATTTAGGAGCCTAAGGGAAGACGATCACAGCAAGTTCAAGACCAGCCTGGTCTTGAACTGAGATAGGGAAACTCTATCTTAAAACAGTAAAAAAACAAGCAAACAAACAAACAAAAAATCCCACAAAAAACTCAAATACTGCCTGGGTCTAGAAAGGGAATACAAATGTGGTCCACAGACCTAAGACAGCAGATATTAGTAAGAACCATGACAGACTGGACAGTAAGAGCACTGTCTAATAGTATTATCCACTTCTCCATTCTGGCCCATCTTTGCAGGACAGTGGCCTTTTATTGTGATATAATCAGAATTTTAAGAAAGGCTTGAATGTGAATTTTGTATGAAAATTTGTAATTTGTACAATGTCTACAAGAAAAAAATAGTTTTCTGTCTGGTGACTGCTTAAAAATTGCTAATTCTGGATTCCAAGTTAAATATGTTGTAAGTATTTATCTTAGGCATCTTTTTTGTTGCTCAACACATTACCTGACAACCACAGATCAAAGACGGGGTTCCATTTAGCTCACAGTTTTGGGATATCAGCTACCTCCAAGGCAGAAACGTCATGGCTAACAGGCCTGGTAGATCAAAGTGCTTGGTTCACACAGCAGGCAGGAAGGATAGCAGGGAAAATGCCAGAGAGGAAGGAGAGGGAGCGAACATAGACCCCAAGGCCATGTCTCCATGACTCAGTCACACCCACTAGTGTGTTCCACCAATTCCCCAGGCAGATCCCAAATCCAACTGCATTGACACTCCATGGAGTTGTAGGTATTAAAATTCAATTACCTAATACAGTTATAATTTTTCTTAGTAATTCAAAGATAAACATACTATGTGTTTTCTACTTACATGTCCTTGTTGTAAGAGACACTTGTAAGTTTACTAAAAGTATACATCAAACCAACGTGATAAAATTTAAAGAATCAAATTCTTAGCACTTAAAATCTGCTAGTAAAACTAAATGAATAAACAATATCTTAAAAGTTGTCAATCTGTAGAAGACAGATTAAAACAATTCAAGTACTCTAGACCTAAGTGTTAATTTACTCCATAATTTGAACTAAATAACTTTATTCTATATTTTAACATTCTATTTTCTTAAAACAAGAAATTCTGTGAGAAAACAATATCAAAGTCTAATGAGAAGAGAGGCTAACTTAAATTAGAACTGTTTGAAGGGAAAATGTCATCTGACCTATGTTACCGAAATCAAAGTCAACTGACAACACAATAATATATTGATGATTTATATGATTTTCATTGAAAAGAGGGACTTCAATAGTTAATATTTGTTTTATTTCATTAATGAAGAGGCTAACAGATCTAGGTAGTATTTGTAGAAATGTTCATTAAAATTTTTAATCCTAGTTTTAATTGAGTTCCTTTATAGATCAGGGCACATAGTATCCTGTAAGTCCAACTGTTGTTGTTCTGGAGAATGAAGTTTGAGTGTGTGCTGAACCAAACACCACAATGTTCCAAGTAAATTGATATTTGGAACTTTTGCAATTAGGAGTGTCTTTTACGAATGTCTTTGTCTGGGTAAATAATTATAATGATGTTTCTCAGCTTAGTTGATCATATCATGAAGGAAAATGAAACACTATTTTTTCCCTCTTATTAGAAATAGTAGTGAAACTCTTTACCAAATTAGATTGTTAGAACTATCTCTTTTTATACTAAAATTTCTGAGAAAAACCACTTTGGAAATTTGATAGAATGAGCATCAATGCAATAGGTGTTTTGCTATTATAATTAAAATAGCATATAGTTATATGTAAGTAATCATTAAGAAGATTTTTTCAGAAATTTATTTGTACAGTATTTTGAGGGACAATTATTATAACTTTTCAAAGCATAAACATGTCATATGGTGCTTTCACTGTTATGAACTCTTTTAGTGTCAATGGTGATGGGGGGGCATGCCAAGGACAGTGTTTGATAATAGCAATAATTGTGTTGCCACTGATTTATTTCCCACAGATAAGTAAAAAATTCAACTCAAAATACCATTTTCATATATATGTATATATATATATATCCCTACTTGATTATTGTTTCTATAAACTTAAAGGCAAGAATAATTTTGCAAAATGTCTGTATTACATTCTTTGAACCTATATGGGTAAGCCTTCTTAGTTATTTGAAACATAACCAGTTCCCTGCAAAATGGGTCAGTGGTAAATCCTCAGTGTTATTCTGATTCAACTTCATGTGTGTCAGTTCTGAAAAGAAAACTGATTTCCTACAGGTCTTAGATCAACAATTCATCAAGCATCAACTGTCCCTGACTTTCAGACTTGTTTCATATCTATCTATCTATCTGTCTATCTGTCTATCTATCTGTCTATGTATCTGTCTATCTATCTGTCTATCATCTTTGGTCCTTTAAAAAGTAGAACATCAGGAGCCTTGGCAATGCAAGGCCCTGTCTAGGACAAAGCACAGACCTGCCTTGAAAGTTCTTCTTCTTCTTCATTTGCCCTTTTTTATCTTGTGTGTCCCTACGGTGACCCACGTACTCAGATGCACATGCTTGCTCCGGAGAACACAGGCAGAGTCTACCCCTCTGATTTTATTCTAGTGTCCACCGCAGTGACCTCCATGTCTGAGAAATTCCTTTAGTGAATATTTGAAAGTCAAGCACTGCCTGCAAATCTGTGAATTACAGTGATTTCTTGGTTCCATTAAAACTCTGCTTTCTCTCTTCAGTACTGGGCTATAATCCTTTCTTTGTTATGCCACAGAAAATATGAAAAAATTTAAATTGATTCTTTGAATTGTTTGAAGGCTTATTCTTATCTTAGCTATTAAAATGGCTTCATGATTCACTAAAGGATATTTTACAAATTCCATGTACATTACCTGGCATTGTGAAATCTTAAATGCTACCTAATTTCTTTTTGAACAAAGCACTTCCTGTTAGGCAGGGTCTGCACTGTTGGGTTTATTGTTCAGTGTTACTCAAAAGAACAAAAGATCCTCAGAAAGATCTGAAAAGTAAACAAAACACCTCTTCAGTAAATCACAAAATTATACTATTTCTTGTTGGATCAATACTGCCCTTTTCCAGACTGGTATTTGGCTACAGATAATTGGCCTACATATCTAAAGAATCATTTCTTAAAACATGGGTTTGTCTTTTGGCTTCTTTGGCTCACCATGTTAATTAGACTAGTGAACTTTAAAGAAAAAGTGACCCAACACTTGGTTGATTAAAACGATATAAATTAGAAAGCAACCTGTGTAAAAATGTAAGTCACTGTCTGCCTCTAACTGTCGGATTTCTTTTAATGCTATATTGCTGGATTTCCAAGACTTCTCACTTTTTATTTTCATTTAGAGTCAGTTCCATAAAGAGTTTGGTAGATTGATAGATGATAGATAGATAGATAGATAGATAGATAGATAGATAGATAGATAGATAGATAGAACAGAGAGAGGGAGGGAGACAGAGGAAGGGAGGAGGTAAGGAGAAGAGGGAGGGAGGGAGAGAGGGAGGGAAGGAGGGAGAGAGAGAGAGAGAGAAATCTACATTACAAATGAAACACAAAATTTGGTAGCTTTTAAAAAGCTATTTTATTGTCCATAAATCTGGAATGAAGGAATTTGGTCAAGGCTTAGTAAGTTTATTTTCTGCAGAAGATATCTTCTGGGATCCAAAATAATCTTAATAAGTATCTTAGTCACTTTCTTTATCACTTGGACAAAATCTCCAACACCCACAATTTAAAGGAGGAAAGGTTTATGTTAGCTCATTCTACAGCCAGCCAGCTCCAAAGCAGAAAGCCATAGTGGAGGAAAAACTGTCCACATCGTGATCCTCAGAAAGCAGAGATAAAAGGAAGAAGCAGGAAAAGAAGATGCGTAGCCTTCTAAGCTGTGCCTCCATTGACTCACCTCTTCCAACCAGACCCCACTCCTTGATATCAAGTCAGTTTTAGGACCACGTGGTTCAGGTATCTTCCTAGATCCTTATCTAGGAAGCATTTGGAGGATTTTTTAAAAATTGAAACTATAAAAAAAAAAAAAAACAGGAGGGACTGGCTATTCCACTGGGTGCCTTAATTTTTCTTTAATAGCCTGTCTTTGGCTCCATGTGATCTATCACTATCCTAAGGATCTATGCTTGGTAGCTTACTTCCAAACATATATACAACAATGGAAGACTCTGTAACACTTGAACTCAGAAGTCCTAAAATGACATTGCTGCTCTATCCTTTTGGTCATGGCAAGTAATGGCACCATCCCAGACTCAAGCACAGGAAAAAATCACCTGATTTTCTGATTGGTGTATAGTATAAAGTGTTGATGGCATTCTTTTATAGATGGTCCATTTCCTAAATATTTACTTTTGGCTGGCATTTGGAAATACAGTTTTTGCATTGGCTTTGTATCTAGAAGTTTTATTAAATTTATTATTTAATGTTAATATTTGTAGATTCTCTAGACTAGATAATTAGTTAACATTACAAGATATGAGCAGAGCCTCTGACTTTCATCTTTGACTAATGATTAATCATTCTTAACTTTTTATTATTTTTCTCAATTGCATTATTTACACTTGAGATTTTTGATTCTACTGTACCTCTACTGAGTTCTTCCTCTAAATATTCAAAAGTCTGAGATATTGCAGGAGCAATGACATTTTCTTTCTCTTCAGCTGGCATCTGATTCCAGCTCTACACCACGAACAGTTCCACTTCCACAGTATACTATGGACCATTCAGCACTGAACCTTTGCCATTGGTAGATTTTTTAGTGTTGGCCAGTCAGTAAGTCTATCCAATCCAAATTCTCCTCTTAGTATCCAGTGTTTTGGACTATTCTTGCTATTCACCCATCTTAGTTCCCCAAAAAACACTCTCTGAGATAAATAATTTATGTATGTCCTTAAGACCAGTAATGATGTAGGAATGGAAAAAAAAAAAAACAAGAATGGGAAGCAAGAGGAGTAAAACTGATAGAGTGCACTGGCAAAGTCCTCAGCCAAGTCCACAGGGAGCTCTGGAGACAGAATATGCCTGCAGGCCAGCTGTACATTTATCCTCTTTCTTTAGTTAGTATTATACATGGGCAGACTTCAGAAGAACAGCGAGGTATGTCTCTCTGGTTCAGGGAAATTCCTAGAGTAGTATTTGATTAAGAGGTTTAAATTGTAAACACCTCTGGCGCCTGGGAAAATGAGCAGCTTAGTCCTGAAGGGAGTTATGGGCATGCAGCGGTGTGGGCCAGCATTTGCTATGTTAGCATTACAAGATTAGCTATGTTAGACCTTTTTGTTGTCTATATGTCTCTTACATTGTTTAGGGGAAATTTTCATATTATTTTCACTTTTTTTCCTGTATATATTCATCAGGATATTTTATTCATCTTCATGTTTCAATTTATTTATCTTTCATTCTGTTCAGTATACTTTGCACATTATATATTAAGCGCTTAGTTTTAGTTAATGTGTACTTTTACTTGATGACTAGTTGTTTTTTTCATAGACTCCATTTCTCTGGCAAAATGGTGAACATTTTAGTCATATTTAGTTTGATTTCTGAAAATTGCAAATATACACCATCTTCAAGTCTTTTCTGTTGTCTTATTCTCATGTTGTTTGATACTGGACACATTTGTCAGCTAAGACTGTGATAATTAAATGTATACTATGTAGTTTAAACAATAAAAATTTGCTTATAGTTTTGGAAGCTGGGGATCTAAGATCAAGATGCTGAGCTACTTGATCCTCTTTTTCTGGGTTACTGAAAATTGCTTTATTGCTATACCCTTACATAGTGAAAGAGAAAGAAAGCTCTGGTCTCTCACCTACTTTTACTAGAGACATTAATCCTACATAATCACCTCCCAAAGGCCCCACCTCCAAATCTCATATTTGGGCTTTGAGTTTTAACTTTAGAAGGACACAAGTGTTCAACCCACAATGCTGGATATTGTGTGAAGTGCCATGAAGTCAACTGAGAAGATTAACTCTATCTTCCACCCATCACATGGATTTAGAACAGAATTCCTCTGTCCACACAAGGATTTCACAGAGTAGAGGATAAGGCTCTGACTATAAATCTCAGCTTACCTCTGATTTCTCTCACTTTAGGGTATTCCCCAAGAGAATCCCACACTAAGAGCCTAATATTTTGTCAGGTCCTCTTCTTCCTACTTGGTTTGCAAATGTGTTTCTCACCAACAATGAGCTTCCCCTCTCCACAAGAACTTAGCTGTAACATCCTAGCAAACTCAGTTTCTCAGGGTCTTAAAAAGATGCTTTCTCACATGTGTGTCTTTGAGTGTGTATCTGTGTTTCTTCTAGATTTGCTACTACTTCCAAGCAGGAATCCTCATCTATTATTTCATCATGTAATAAAATAGAAGTGATTCAACTCATATTTTGACTGTATCTCATACCTCTTTCTTCACAATAGTATAACAGTCTCTCATCATGTGTAACTGGAAGCACAGCCACATGCTCTTGGGCAGCCATTCACCCACTGTGGACCTCAACTGCTTAAAAAATAATGATTCCACTTTTCTCATAGACTTTTAAGAAGTCGATAAAGCAGTGCAGAGGCCTTATAACAGTTCCAGTCACATAACACAGCCTCAGGAAATGTTCGCAGGCATTATTCTCCAGTACATGAGTGAATGCCTATCCTTAAACAGCAGAAGCTATCATTATTTTTTTTTCCCCAGTACCGCGCTTGCCAGGCATGTGCTTATGCCATTGAGCAAAATCCCTGGTAAGCTTTCCTTAGTCTTTCATATTCTTACTGTTTGTCTTTTAACACTGATATCCTCTATAGTCTTCCTGATGTTTTTGTTCCTCTCTTGAATGTGGATCAGCATATATTCCCATCAGCACATATTCTTGATCCATGTTCCATGTTGTCAAATTCCTTCCATGTCAGAACCCTTGTGTGGTCAGAGTTAAATCCTATTAGCTACAATAGGAAGTGAACCTCTTAATGAGAGTGCAACTGATTTTATTTCTCAAACATTATCTTTTTGTTAGTATCATTTTCACCTTTGGCCAGTCCATATTCACTATAAAATGATGTGACAAAAACTATATGAAAAATACCATTAAGTCTCAAGTGGTGTGTTGCTGAGCTAGAGGCATGGGGTACATTTCTGAGCTCAGATTATCTTTTACCCAGAACAATGAATGTGAAAAAAAACATTTGTACAATTTGAAATTGGTAATACCATGAGGAACACACACAATGTTTCAAGCAATTCATTTTAACAACTCATGTTCAGAAATGTTTATGCTTTATCCAGTTTTAGTGATTTGACTTTGCTTTATCACTAAGCAGAGGGGAGAATGATAATTCAGAATTATACATTTAATGTTCTATTATTGTGATTTTAGCATTCTGCCTATTAGCATCTTACTCAACACAATGAATGTTTTTGAAAAAACAACTAAAATGCACTATGTAGAGATCTTTATGAGAATGGAAGCATTTTTTAAATGTAGAAATGTTTATTTGTTAAATACATTACATATAGTCAGGGTCACTAGGTCTGGTAGTGAATATTATGCATGAGATGCTCTAGGCAGCATTATTAACTGTGTTGACATTGTAAATTGAATATTTAGAAGTTTATGATTATCTGTTAAACATTAGAGTTTTCTGATAGATGAAGTGAATTTCTTGAAGAAGGTGGTCATTTTTATAATATTGACAGAGATAAATATAACTAAACAGTAGCATTATGAAGACTCTATAGAAATATGAAAATTGTACCACTGGTAGAAAAACATCATTGTCAAAGATTAGTTGAATATTTCATATGTATATATATTTGCGTGTGTGTGTGTGTATCTATATAAGAATATTTGAAATGTACCAATATCTAAATATGTAAATGAAACCACTATTATTTGCCATACTCATTTTTTCATGTAATGAGTCATGGGTGTCTTAAGTATTGAGCTACATATTGAATCATTATGTTAGTGGTTATGTTGCATTTCATTCTATGCATGCAGAGGTAAATGCTTCATTTGCTCAGTGTTTTATCTGTGAATATTTGGTAAATTCCAATTTTCAGCAATATAATGAATGTTTCACTGAACATCAGTGTATGAGCATATTTGCATAATTATCTGATAATTTCCTAATTAAATTATTAGACCCAAAAGAAATAAGGGTATTGATATTTATAAGACTTCTGAAATAAATGCTTCAATTACAGATGAGGTATTTTAAAATAATAATGGTCTAGAAATATTATTGTAAGAACCATAAACAAAAATGGTAGAAACTATTATGATAACACGTAACAGAGGTATATAAGATAACAAAACTAGTTTATTTTAATTTTCCATTTTCAGCAATGAACAAAAATATTTTCTATATTAAAGTAGTTTGCTAAAGATTTTTTGGTTCATTGTATAAACCTAATGCCACTATAAGCTAAACTATTTTCTGTATCAGATATACCAATCAATTATTTTTTGACTGTTATAACTTATTCTCTAACATGTTAGTGTAATTAAGTTGTTTATACTTTTGGGAAAATTTGAATGAGGAGAAATTTTGCTGCTCTTTGGATTTTATATATAAGTTCAAAATAGTTGATGTATGTTTTTATAATCATGTGTTTAGAGATTAGTTTAATTTGATTGAAAACTTTTCCAGTTGTCTTTTTTTAACTTTATTTGTGCATGCTTGCAGTTTTGTAGCTTAAAATAATCTTGGTAAATGGTTACATGTACAGCATGTTTCTTTATTTTTTTCAATTCCCTTCCCCTTTTCTCATCCTCCCATCCTCCTCCTCTGCTTACCTTGTCCTATTTTTTATTGTTGTGGATATTATTTATCTTAGCTCACGTCACAGTGTATAACGTCTACATTAATTGGGGTTTTAGCTTCCTGTACATAGTACATCTTTATTCATCTTATTTCCCCTTCCCCTTTTACCCCTCTCCCTTGTTCCCTGGAACCGCTTTCCCATTGCAAGAGATCTGTCCCTTTATCTCTTTCTATCCATGCTTTATCATTTTCTTTGTTTGTACTTTGCCTCGTTCAAATGAGAGATAACAAACAGTATTTAAGATTGTGCTTTTGGTTTATTTCACTCAATATTATATTTTCCAGGTCTATACATTTTCCAAAAAAAAGTCTCAATTTTGTCATACTGTATAGCCAACTAGTATTCCATTATATAGACATACCACATTTTCTTTATCCAGTTGTTTGTTGATTGTTATACAGGCTGCTTCTAGGACTTAGTTATTATGAGTTGTGCTACTATAAATTCTGGTATGCATGTATCTATATGTATGAAGACTTAAACTCTGGGGAAGATGCCTAGCAGGGGGATAGCCCTAATTTGCTTAAGATGCCTAATTTCAGGTCTCTGAGAAATCTTTATACTTCCATATGGTTGTACTGTTTGGATTCCCATCAACAAGGAAGGAGCATTATTTTTTCATCAACGCCTCATAAACATTTGTTATTGTTTAATAAAATTTGTATGGAGCCAGAAGAAATACAGAAGAACAAGAGCAATTTTGAGCAATAAGAGCAAAGCAGGAGACATAGCAATACCTTTCTTTAAGCAATACTATAAAAGAGCATTATACTGGTCCATGGTTCATGGACATGGACTAATCAAACAGAGTTGAAGATATGGAAATTTCCCCAGATCTATTAAGCTATTTGATCTTTAGCAATGGAGTCAAAAGCATATGTTGGAGGAAAGATAGCCTATTCACTAAATGATGTTGGGAAAACTGGTTATCTATTTGTAGAAGAATGAAACTGGACCCTTATCATATACAAACTAGAAACCAAAATGGACAAAAAAAAAAACCCTCAGTGGTAAACAGAAACATTAAACCTATTGGAAGATAAAAAAGGCAAAACATTTGAAGAAGTAGGCATAGAAAAAGATTTTTCTAAACAGAAGCTCAATTACACAACAAATAGCAGCAAGAATCAAAAAATGGGATTATATCAGACTAAAAATATTCTGTACAGCAAAATAATCAGTAAATGAAGAGACATACAGATGGGAAAAAATTTCTCAGATACACCTCAGATAGAGGGATAATATCTAGAGTATACAAATAACAAAATAATAAATAAATAACCTAAAATGATGCACCCAGTCAACATGTGGACAAGAGAAAATAGCAGACTTTTCGCAGAGGAAGAAATACAAATGGCCAGCAAATAAATAAAAAACAAAATTCAACATCTCTGATGATTAGAGAAATGCAAAGTAAAACAATAATAAGCACTATATTCATACCACACATATATTAAGAGGAAGGGACAGGGCTGAGAGAGAGACTATCTTTAGAATTTGTAAAGCTGGGCTTACCTAATTGCACAACAGAATTCTTAGCAGTATATTTATATATTTGTTCTCAATAGATTCTTGCATAGGATATTTTAAAAATGCAAGCTCTACTGTTCATCAGTTCCTTATCTGGGAAATCTTTTCCATTTCCAACAGTCTCTCTAATTATTAAAACAATTTTGCTCATCAACTAAAAGACCAACATATGGGCCCAAATCAAGTGACTTTTCTTCTCTTGTATCTCATTTTGAAATTCCACACAGAGCTAGTCATTTTTTAACCTGTACTCGCTCACTCTGGTTTGTACATATCATCATTACTACTGAGTAAATTACAGATCTGATCTCATATAGCATTCTGAGGGCAAAGACTATCTCTAGTCCATCTCTGTGTAAGTTCCAAATGGTAAATAAATGAGTTGCTCAAGTAACTTATGATATTGACACTAATAACACTGATGGCCAACCATATGTTCACTGTGTCATTTAAACTTCATAACATCTTGCCAGGGTTGGTGAGAACATTACCTTTATACAGAAAAGGAAAGTATGACATTTGTGAATGTCACTCATTTAACATCAATCTTTAGATAAATGTCCTTCTCTGAAGATAATAATTCAAAGTACAAGAGAAATTTGAATAATTACAGAATCAGTGAGATTTTTTTCTGATTTCTCTGACATTAATTTTCTCATCTCCACATGCCTATTTATGGACCAGATTTATATGAGGCAGAAAAAATCAGATCCTCTAAATTTCCATCTGTTTGGCCACATAGGCCAATGCAGGTAGACTACTCAGGAGATGACGGAATCCATCCAGAAGCTTGGTACTGAGCATATGCTTTGTGCCCAGCACTGGGCCAGGGACCCAGGGACACTGGTTCTGGTTCTGGCAGAGGACCAAAGTGGATTTTTTCACCAATTAGCACAAACAGTGGAAGGGCTTGTCTCCCTTTTCCAGTATGAAATGATCTCACAATGTATTTGATTAGCATACATATGCTGGGAGTTCCTTCACACTGACAGCTTTGCTTAATCCTGTTTTTGATAAATTTCCATATGTTTTTGCTAAATTTTTGTGGTGACTATATGTTTTTAACCCAAATGTCTCTTGGAATTTTTAAAATTTTGTTTCTTTTTAAAATTTTCCTTCTTGAATCTTTATGTACAAACCAAGCATGCTTGCTAATTTGAAAGTATGAACTATATTTTTCTAGGATCAGAAGCATCAAAGTTAAATTACATAAACATACAGCTGTTCCAAATGTCTTTAGATTTGCAGAGATCCAAAATAAGTATGTTTATGGTAGAACACAAAACTCTGAGGTTTTTACTTGAATCTGCTGTTTGCATGTAAAAATGGGATTGATTTTAGCATAATGGAAAATTATTGATGTCTGTGGAAAGAATCTATATCAATCTGAATTTACTTTAGCCCAGACTTGAAGATTAAAACTGTAATTTTTCCAAGAAGATTAACATTCTATTTAAATTTTTATCTGTGACAGCTTTTCCTAAATGCATTAAAAATACAAAATGTCTGCTGCTTTAGCATCAATTTTATAGGTAAACCAAGTGGAACTTACACACGGGTACTCAAGTTTCCTCCAGCAGTGGGGAAATAGTCCTGTTACTCAAAACATTGAAAATATTGAAGATTGCTCTTGAAAAGGAAGAGTGCATATCCAATTTTTTTGTTCATTTTTATAGTGTTTTGTGTTCATAGATTTTACTTGTCACATAAAAGCCTTTATTAAAAACTCAGATTAATTCTTAATAGAAGTGGAAGTTCAGGAGTATTCAAGGACAGCAGACAAATGGATATTTTGAGAAAACTGTAACTGTGTTGAAAACAAATGATTCTTTGCCAAAAGAACATTTGAAATTGGTGAGACAAAAGATGCACGAAGTGAACAAGAAATTTCAACCAAAGCAAGTTGATTGAAAACTGTTCTGCTAAGCTCTATTTAATTTTATAAAGTCATTGGACCTATCAGTAACTGAGTTTTTGTGTCTATTAAAGGAAAAGACAACAAGGAATGGGAAAAACAATCAATGGAAGAGAAACATTCCTGTAAGAAAACACGCGTATGAAAGTGGAGAGGAAACAGTGTTATGTGGCTGAGTGTTGTGGAAATACAGAAAAACAAGACAAACAAAAAACACCAAGAACCAAACCACAGAAGGACGTTAGAGAGGAAACCAGAAAGCAACCATACAAAACGCTATATAAGGAAATTCAACCCTATACCGATTGTAGTAATATTTTCTCAGTGCTTTCTGTGTTAACCAGGCAGTGTCAGCCCCTCATACACATCTTATTTAATGAACAGAACTCCACTGTGAGGAAACTGACGATCTTGGAGGCTAAGATACTCATAAAGTAGCATCACAATTAAGTAGGAGAGCTAGGGTTCAAATCTTTTTTCTGCCTAATTGCAGAATGGAGACAGCCTTTCTCAACACTGCACTGGGAAGTCATGTCAAGGCCACCCATGATCATTTTTCATTTTAGAACAGAGTTTCATTTTAGAACAAGCCCTCTAATTTCAGAAAGAATAGGTCTGGAAAAGACATGGAGTTGGAGACAGAATGGGAAGACGAGACTCTCAGAAATGAGATGGAGGTGGCTCCAAGTAAAATCGAAGCAGAGCAATCAAGAGAGATTTAGAAGTTAGAATCAGACTTGGAAATCCGTCAGGTGAAGGTGAGAAAAGCAGCATGTACAGAGCCTTGTTTATTCTGGGCATTCTTCCACATCCACTCTCTTTGGTAATTAAGCTTACATTTACCCACTGTTACAGTCAAAGGCACTCTGCTTTTGTCTTCCAAGCCTTTCATAGGACTGTTTGTCCCCTGAAGAAGAAGCCCTCCTCCCACTCCCGTCACCCCCACTCTACTCTTTTCTATTAACCCAGATATTGAAAATCTTACTTTTCCTTAAAATTCTCTTCATTACATCCTGGAGGGCTGACCAACTGGAAAACAGTGAGTTCAGATCATCCACAAAGAAAAACCCATCAGAATCATGGCAGACTTCTCAACACAAATCATGAAGTCAAGAAGAGCTCAGTGAAGTGTTTCCTAAAAGAAAACAACTCCCAACTCACATTGATGTACCCTGCAAAACTATCTTTTCAGAATTGATGGATAAATAAGATACTTCCATGATAAGGAACAACTGAGAGAATTCATGACCACCAAACCAACCCTAGAGAGTGCTGAAGGATGTTCTAGAGAGATAAAGATGTCCATGCTTCCCGGAACAGTAACAATGGGGAACTGCTGAGCAGGGCAGATGATTGAATGTAGGGGAACAACAGGGGATCAACGACAGGAAGATAGCATGGCAGAGATGAGCCAGTGCACGTCAGTTGTAACCATTAATTTAGGTGGCCTGAAATCACCAATAAAAAGAAAAACAGAGAGAGTGGATCAGGAGAGAGGATCCATCAATACATTGCATACAGGAAAGGCATTTGACTTGAAAGAAAATTCATGAAGTGAAGTTTGAAGTATACAAGACAATGTTCCATGCAATGAAGACCCAGAAAAAAGCAAGAGCAGCTTACCCATCAACCATAGAGTAGGTACAAAAGATATGCTATTTTTATACAATGGAAAGCTACTCAGTTATAAAGAAGGATATACTTGAGGCTCTTGTAGGTAAATGGATACAATTTGAGATCATGCTCATGGGTGAAATGGTTCACAGTCACATTGGTGAACATTGTTTAGTCTCCCTAGTATAAAAATCTATAGGAGTTAGTGGGATCCAAAATGTACAATAGATATTGTGAAAGCAAAAGGAGAAGGGGAAGAAGCCTCTAAAAAGGGAAGGTGGTATCTCTTCCTAATTTCCTTTTATCTTATTTTGAAGCCCTGTGTTGTTTTCATTGTTATAACTTTTTTATTTTATTCTGTTCTGTTTTGTTTGATGTCTGATGGTATGGGCAGCAATTTTGAAGATAACAAGAAGCATTATGGTAGCCGTTATTTATTTACTATTATCTTGCTTTGAAGTCCTGTATCACTCTCATTGTTTTGTTTTGATTGGCTTTATTCTGTTTCATTTCATTTGGTTTTAATCTCTTTAAAATAAAATTATCAAAAAAATACTTCTCTTACTGTTCCAAATTATAACTATGTCCCAAATTATAAGTATTCTTCATCTTCTGGATCACCTGCATCGGTGAGTATCTGTCCTAAGAGCACATTGGGAGCTGAGTACTCTTTCACTTCAAATTTACTAGCCAAGAATTCTTTCCTACAAATCCTTAAAGAGTAATCTAGGTTCTTGTACAAAACAAGTAGTAATAAAAGTTTTACCTGTGATTAAATTAGTCCAATTGCTTGACCCAAACCAGAGTGAAACCCACTAATTTAAGAAATACTATAATTCTTATCTCTTAAATCACATCCTCAGAAAGATATTTTTTGGTGCCATCAGAATTAACTTTGTGATTTATGAACCTTTCACTTCTAGGTTTTGGTTCTTTCACAGCACTCACTGTTATCTAAACAAGACTGGCTATGTAATTTGCACATTCCAGAAAAAATTAACATGTACTCTTTGTACTAAAGAAAAAAAATGACTAAGAATTTTACAAAAGGTAATAGGAAAGAATTAAGCCAAAGTCAGGACCCTTCAAAAGGCAGAGCCCCGTGCATTTGTACAAACTAAATGACTCTGATGTCAGCACTGGATGCGGTTGTCTTTGTGTTGTTACTGTTTCCTATCTCCCTCCCATTAGCTCCATGGTTGGAGAGCTAATTCCTATCTTACTCCTAGTGCCTCAGAAGAAAAATGAAAACTGGATAGATCCTTAGGAAATATTCACTGAATAAAGAATGGTTTTAGACTGGAGTTGCACATGTTGAAACTTTTGTCAGTAATTTGTAAAAAGGTCTTTCCTGCATATAATGTAACATGGCTGCTGCAGTCTCTACCACAAAATGTACATGAGAATCAATGATTTTTTTAAATTAAAAATGAATATCATGTTTAATAGCTCTGATTATTACCATTAAATGATTCCACAGACTGAATATTCTAGAAAGACTCAGTTATCAACACCCCCCTTAAGGTAGACCTTCCTTAAATGTGTCTGAGATTCTGTAGCCAACAATTTTAAGACTATTACCACTTATCCTAGTCAGTACCTATTTTGTGACGTAAAGACCTTAATTCTCCATTCCCGCCAATCTTGCTTCTTTCAAAAGCATTAAATTAACTTTTATGAAGGAAGAGAAAGAACCTGACTGAAGGCAGTGAGAGGTTAATTTAAGCTATTGTTTCTGTGACACGATGCTACTCCACAAAGGATAATAACTTCATCAGATGGAATTCAAAACTTTCAGTCAAAAGAATTATGGCCTTTCAGGCACTCAAAATACCTTTTGAGATGTATGTGAAAAAAGATAATTGAGGAGTTTGGATTGTCCTTTGAGTGAATGTTGGAAGATAGTTTGAATCCAATCAGGCATTGTTTTGAATAATAGAAGGTGAATTCTCAATTGAGCTATGCAGCATACATTTCTAAATGAGAGAATAAAAGAGAGTTGCAAGGAAAGTTCTCTTTTCCTAGAAATTGTTTCTTTCCTCTTCATAAATGTGAATTTATCTCCTGAAGTCCTAAATTACATGAATAGTGGTGATTAGTGTATTTCTTTTAAGGGACAAACTATGTGAAATATAATAAAACCTATCACTTATCAAAATACTTCCATGTGCCAGACAATGTGCTTACAACTTTAAAAATCTAATCTAGTGTATCCTTGAGAGGCAGATTTCATTTTCTTTCATATTCACAAATAAGAAATCAGAGCTTAAAGAAATTCAGTACAAGGTTATAATGCTGAAAAGTAGCAATGAAAATTTAAACAAAAGTTCAGTTGATAAATAGGGGATATGGACTTTATGGCCAATAGTTTATATTTGCATTAATTTCTGATTTTCTTAGTATTTTTCAGGTAGTAATGAATAAGTCTTCAATAACTAAAATTCAGACAACATGGTCCATTATAACATGCAACCTAATCTTATTTTTGTAAATCATTTCTTTTTAATTAGCAACTGATTAAGTGAGGAAGTATAATTTAAAATGAAATGCTTCAAGTATTTCACAACTTGTTTACTCAAAATTAATTTCATCATCACAAATGGTTATTATAGCATTAATTACTACACTAAGATAGAGGAGTCAATGCATTTGGTATAACAAGATGAACTGAAATTCTCACCATTAAAACTCTGGCCATCAAATGATCTTACCGCTTAATGGTGTTCCTGCCTGTGTTTTAAGACACTGTGTTCAGAAGTCCTTTATAAAGATCCAAAAGTATTTCCAGAAATTGCTAACATATTGTAATTTTGTATCAGAGACCACTGATTTATGAGTTTATCTTCTCTGAAACCAAAATTATTTGACAAAAGATATACATTCCTTTAGTGGAAGGCACATAGAAACAAAGAATTCTGTGTGGACTTTTGAAAATAGAAAAATGTTACCAAAGAGGGTGGTGGACGGTGGGTTTGAGCGGAGTGGGGAGCCGTTACCGTAAGAAGGCTAACGTGTTCCTACAGTGACCAGAATGTGGAGACGGGGAAAGCAGTTGAGAGAAAGGAGAAGGAAGAGGGGTGAAGATAGCAAGAGACAGAAATGCTAATTACACGCAGCACAGGGTGGCAGGAAAGAAAGAAAGTAAAGAGACAGAGAGGCTCGTGGAGACATCTCAGTGATGATGACAGTGGGCCCAAGTGTAGCAGACACCAATAGTGTTCCCTGATACTTATCACCACCAAATCAGCTTTAGAAAAAAAAATGTATGCTATAGTTTAAAAGAAGGCATGATTATTAAGATACAAAAATGGGTCTCTAGCTAATTCCGGTTTTAAAAAGGAATACCTGACATCTACAGGAAATGTGATACAAATTGAGTACATCTTGTAGTTGTGTGTATGGTTTTTCCTTTTCTCTCTCTCGCTGAGACTCATGCACACAGCAGAGTGAGCCTTTGAGCAGCGCTCGGAAGACTCCCTCTAGTTCATTGGCTCTGGGAGAGTTCACTGACCTTCCCACCGCCGGCTTCTTCACATGCACAATGGCAGCGCTTCCTTAAATGAATGTACTTGTCCATTTCTCTCTGCTGACCCCGAGATCATTATAAATCTGATATTTTCTTCCTTTGCACAGGCAACCTTTCCAAACACTCGTGTTTAATTCATTAGGGATTGCTTTCCCGTAAAGTATTGAGATTCTTTGTGTTGCCACGAATTCTTTGCTTAGCATAAAACATGTCTAGCTCTCAGGCTATCCTTCTGTTTGCCACCAAGGGTAATGGAAGTTATCTGTTCAAGGTCTTTGCTCAGATATCAGAGGGCAGAAACCTTCTGTCAACTGTGCAACATGTGACAATTGAACTCACATTTTGGAAATGCTAACAAAAGGCTATTTCTACTTCAGATTTAATGATTTCAATGTTGTCTGTGTAGTGAGTGGCAATGAATTATATCCTACTCTGGTTTAAAGAAAAAAATAATAATTTGGCCGTTTTACAGTTATGGATTTTGATGATGATATTCACAAACATCATTTCTGCACGTGGCCATAGAATTCTTAAGAAAGTAGCATGGCTTTCTAGCTTAAGATTTATTTAATATTAGGTGGTAGGTAATGTTAGAAAGCACCATTCTCTGAGATAAAAGTCCTTGTTCTCACCCTTGCCTTAGTTATCATGAAAAGGATGGGCAATGCTGTGCCTCCTCGGGGACTATATTGTGTATCCAGATGTACTTCTGGAAATTGAAAAGGGACACAAATTATGTCCCAGTCTGGAGTTTAATATTTAATCCATTTCATGTCTATTTTGATGGAAACCCGCCTTATGGTTCATTTGTTTTTCAGGTTAATGGCATATTTATTTTTATAGTCATGAGCACACACAAATACACACATACACACACACACGCACACAGGCACACACACTTACCAAAAGACGTTTTGCAGCTGTGGTGGAATAAAGAATAAACATATATTTGGCCTATTTTCCTTTGATGAATGCATGCACGTACCCACTTATTCTAAGCCCCAATTTAGGTCACTGAACATCGCTCAATTTAACAGACCCAGCAGCTTCTGCTTGTAACTGTGATTGCAAAACTCTTCTGACTGCTTCTTGGGTGTTGGTAGACATGTGTGTGTTTGCACGCAAGCATGTTGGGAGTCTATGATGTATGCTAATAATACCTTTAATGTGCAGTAACAAATGTGAATTTTAAGCCTATACTGAACATATACATAATACAAGACTAAACTACAACTTCAGTTAACCAGAATCACATTTTTAGGGTGTCTTCCCCAAATAATAACACCCACAGCTCCCTTTGTGAAAGTCTCTGTTCCACACCCACAGATGCCTTCCTCGCCACCTTAGTAAGTCAAGAAATGTATTACTTTCTGGCTATCTGGATTTTCCTCCGCCTTTATTTATAATGAAGATCACATGGGTTGGTTTTCTTCCCAGGGTACATGTTTGTGAATTTAAAAGGTTGTCTGTGGGAACCAAAGGATGCTAACAGACTTTAACTTAAACTAGATGTAGGAAACAAATATATTAAACATGTCTTGCAATAATTAAAACCATCTTTCTCTTGATATATGCCTAAAAGTATTTTATTTTATCCTTGCTAGAGAGTTCCATTGATTTTTTTTTAGTTCAAATCATAGAACTTTCTTTTAATACAATTTCTGTTCGTGATTTATAGCAAAGTTGTGTACTGAATTTCAAGCACCTTTTACTGAAATACAATGTGAACTGAATGCATATTGCAGTGTATTGATTTATGCCAGTAACCTCTGATCAAGGAGCCCACTTCATTTATCTAAACAACCGACTCTGTCTTTAAAGAAATCTACCCTTTATTGGATTTGTGTAAGTCCCCTCAGTGAAACTAGCCAAACTTTTGATTGTGCTCTGTTAACTTAAAAATGCACTTCACTACAGACTTTTCTTTTAAATGAGGTTCATATTTTTCTCTTGTGGGCATAAAAGATGGCAGTGAAAGTATTACATTTTATTCATTCATATATTTTTAGATAACATGTTTGGACCAGTATTAGAGGGAAGTGTTTTTTTTTTTTCTTTATTTTAACTGTATCGGGTATAGTAAAAAAATATTGAAACCTTAGGAAATATTTTATTTGAAATATAAGTTTATATGTGTGTATATATATATATATATATATATAAAATAAAAGTTTTGAGATCCAGTCATCCAGTAAATTTGAAAATCTGTTCCCCTGATACTCTGTTAGGATTTGAAAGAAATCACTCCTGGGCTTTTCTATTATTTTCTATTATTATTTTCTATTATAAGAATGTAAACTTTTTTGCTTCTTGGAGCTGCTGATTCTTCCTTATGATGTCTTCTTTTTTAACCCTTTGGCATGAAGTTTTTATACTATTTTCTCAACTATAGTGAAGATTTTTCTTCTTTTTGCAGAAGTTTTGTTTATTCAGAGTGATGACAATCCCCACTGAGATCTTTTTAAATTGCTCCTATTTCCTCCCCAGTGTTGCTGATCCTGAATTGATTTGATGAAGTATTTTGGGCTTTTTAAAAATTATACTAAACTAATATTACTGCACATTTGAAATGGCAGGGAATTTCAATATGAGGACCATATCATATTTGTAAGAATAGGCCAAGAAAAAACTTCACATTTGTAAAAGCTCAAGAATTTCAAATATTAGTGGAACATTTAAATACATTAGAAAATGACTTAAATTTTAATGAAATGATAACAATAATTTTAAAATGCTATTGGATTTAATGACAACAGTATATTTGTGGTAGAAGTGACAGATGCATAAAATATTATTGTAGGTAGAGTAATTTATAAAAATAATGAGAATTATATATAAACTCAGTGTGTGTGTATATATATATATATATATATATAAAATCTTTATATTAAAATCGAAAGTAAAATTAAGAATAACTGTATCTGTCTAATAGGAATAATCTGGAGGAAAGTATGAACAAATTTTAGAGACATTTTAAAAATTGTTTCAGTTTTGGTTAAATTACAATCTCCTATTTTCTCAATAAACATTGACTTAAAAGGCCCTTGTATATTTTGCAATATATTGAGTGACATCCAAAACAAAAAAAATCCTCCTATCAAGTTAGACAACATGACAAAATTGGAAAATTTCTATTACTTGACAGAAAATATTTGAAAATAGTGTTAAAAGGGAAAGAAAATATAAAATTACTGAGAACTCATTTTGAGGGTGGCAGTATAAGTGATATTTTCAGTCCATTATTTTCGTTAATATTTATAATTATCCCTTTTTTAGGAAGGAGAAAATAACTAAAAAAAAAAACTAATGGAAATACCACACTTTCTTTATTCAAATAGATAATAGGAAATAGGGAGATATATATTTTGCTAAAAAGAAGGGGGAAGGATGGGTGGGGAAAAGGGTTGAAAACATAATTGTAGATGTACAACTTCTCACAAGGAATGTGATCATTTACTGCAAACACATACTAATAAAATATTAAAGTTGACAAAACCCCCACAAAATCCTGGTAAATTTAGTGATATTTTTGAAACTAAATTCTGCTAAGTTCGTTATTTCCTTAATATAATATCTCTTAATATATCGAATTTAAAAAAACTTTATCACATTTGTTAAGTGAAAGCTGATGAAAATTGTTCCTTTGTTTTCTTAATTGTAATGAACCTTCATATTGAGAGTGATGTTAAATTTCCATTTTTTATGATGGTGTTCTAGGACTCTGAACAAACAAGTAATCCAGGTATGAATCTCAATAAGAACACATTTGTAAACACAGAACACACATTTGAAAATATAAATGAGTTACATGAGTTTGGAGAAGCTGTTTCTCATACTTGTGATTCTCTTATATGAGTCTTCATAAATGGTGTTTTATTTTTTAGGCCTTATTAGTTCAGTTAAATGCAGTTCCCAGCTGATCCAAACTTTTAAGAAAGAGATACCGAATTTGTACATATAATTATTTCCTTTTCAGTCAAAATTTAAAAAAAAAAAAACACCAACCAAAACTTGAGAGGCAACATCTATGGGTCACCCAGGATTGTGAGTCCATAAATTGCCTGTGTATTTCTTTTCTCCATTATCAATGTTTTTTTTTCATGGTTTCTACACATGAACTTAAGGGTTCTATATTTTAAATCTAACCACTTTAGCCTCAACTCAAGGTAGGTCTTCCTAGAAGTAATTCACTGTTCTATGCTTATAATGTCAGTAAGAATTAAAATCTACTTCTAGTATATGTTTTTAACTTCTACCTCATACATTTTTTCATTAAATTTAACCCAAATTTTATGAGACAAAAATTAAAGGAAGGGGAGCTAGGGAAGAAAAAGTTTATATCAGGTATGTTTTCAAGATTGCTGTTCTTCAGAATCTCTACAAACTTGTTCATTGAAGGACTGAGGATATAGTTCTGTTGTAGAGTGCTTGTCTAGCACATGTGAGATCCAATTCCCAGACCACTATCAGAAAATAAAACCTCAATTATCCAACTTCTGATTTTTACTTCATACTAGCAGAGACTTGATGTAATCCCCTTGCTTCTAAGAGTGGGATTAAAACTTACAAATATATCCAATTCTTACCCTTATCCTACCACGTTGGAATTGTGAAGAAAGAAAAAGACTGATTTCCTTTGGAAAAGTCTTTTAATGATAAAAGAGAAACCTGATATTCATAAAAAAGGTACAAATGATGGAGAATTCATTACGTAGATTAACATTTTAACTACATAGTTATCTCCTCCCATCTATTATCTCTATTAATTCAATCAATTAACTTCATTGTACAAAACCAAAAATCACCATTTACTCAAGTTTAAAGATTTAACTCTTCTAATTGGATGTGAAACGTAAAAAAAAGACAAATTTTTGGGGTCCCTAACCACAAATTAAAGTTTTGTCTAAACAATAATTGGTACCTATCTTCTATTTAACAATGACTTTCAGGTGATATTTTTAATATGTTTAAAAAATATTTGTGTGTGTATTTATTTATTTATTTTGGTACCAGCAATCAAACTCAGGATCTGGAGCTTGCCAGGCAGGCACTGGGCTGCTGAACTATATTCTCAGCCCCTAATATATGTGTTCTTAAGTAGATACTTTTCTTGAAATCATTTTTCTATTTCATTGTTCAATATATTTTGTTCCTCAAAAGAGAATACAAAGGTAAATTCCATATTAGCTCTTTGTAGTCCAATCTGAGGTTATCCAAAGAGTACAATTTAACATACAATAAAAATAATGACCAAATATAATGGAAAATTTGCTAGTGTTTAGGTCAGAGATTAAATGTTCAAAAATTATGCAAAGCTGTAGTGTTTAAACTTTATTCACAAATTGCAAGTTATCTCCAAAAAAGAAAAACCAAAAGACAGACATCAATATGATTTCCAAAGGCTTCCAGAGTTGAAAAAAAAATCTAAATGGAAATAATAATGAAAATAAAGGAAATAATGTGTCAAACTGTCTCCCCATATATAAACCTGCTAAAAATTCAATTTTGCATTAGTCATGGTAGCAGCTTTTAGAGATTATGCTTTCATTAATTGCTTATTTTATCCTAACAAAGCATAAACTAACACTGCACAAATCCAAACTATAACTTTGCTGAAACACAGATCTTGAATTAACAATTTTATTAATTGAAATGAAAAGATTTTACCCAGCCTACTGTGATGAAGCATGTGATGGTGCAGAACATTGCCTATAAATTTGTTTCAGTGAAATTATGCATTTATTTTTACTTTGTTAAGAACTGAGATTCTAATGATTTTCATTACTTTTATCTTGCTATTCTACTGCGCTGAAGTACCTAGCACTTGTATGTTGACTGATAACCCATCACATTAATCAAGAAGCTCTTGCAGGTTTCCTTGTTCAGTTAAAACTTATAAAACAGTAAACAGAACATTGTTAAGCTTCAACTGCATTGTGCATTTGTTATGTAGACTTTTCCTCAAGTGCACAATTCGGGAAAAATAATATGATTTCATTTTTTCTTACAAATCAGTCTGCAGGTTTTAGATTCTGAAAAGAATCGGGAGGCAAAGAAGGCAGGGGTTGGCTTTAAAAAATGCTCACTCTGCAGCGATAAATCAATGGCTGAAACCGGTAAACGTGACTAGATATCATTATGAATCTAGAAATGATGGAGAAAGAAAGGTGACCTTATGGACTCCAAATATTTACCAGTCAATTTTGTTCATTAGGGACTTAATAAGAAACATGGCAAAAGTTGGGAGCAGGTGAAAATTAAGTGAAATATCCCGAGTGCTAACCCGCTATGTAACTGGAGTACAGTTTGTTTTCCCTTGTAAATCTTAATATTGAACTGCTGAAACTATAGCCTAAAGCCACCAATCTTGCTACTGACACCCTCCATTCCCATATCCAAAAATATGTCTTTGTGGTAAGAATCCTCAGTGTTTATCTTAATGGTTCCACTGAACTACAGATTTCACAACCACCTTCCTTCTTGAAATTTGTATTCACATAATTGAGAAACATACCAACCTACTGTGTCTAAAATTGAACCAACATAGCTGGCACACAGGATGGACCTTTGTTTCTCTCTTCCCAGTCCTCGCCATCTCAACACATAGTGCTAACATCCCCCCTTAATAAAATCCTAAGCCTGCAATTGTCGTTCATAATTTTCTTTCAGTCACTACTCACATCTAGTCAATCCAAAAACAATTCCTATCAATCTACCTCCAAAATGTTTTCCAGAGCTTTTATTTTCCTAGTATTGAGGATCGAACCCTCAGCAGTACGCACCACAGAGCTACATCCATAGCTCATTTTTATTTACTTATTAACTTTTTTGTGTGACAAGGTCTCATTAAGTTGCCCAAGCAAAAAACAAACTTCTCAAAGTCTTGCCTCAGTGTCCCTCGGAGCAGGTGTACATCCCCTCACCTGCTTTGTTACAGATGTTCCCAGTTTTCTCCGACTCACTTTGCTTCAAATTACCACTGGTTCTTGGCTTGAACTGTGCAAAACTAACTTCACTATTCTTCTCCTTCTTTTGTTTGCCATTTCCTACAGAGTATCTTCAGGCATGTACGAGACATAATCAGATAATTTCTCTGTTGCTTAAAACCATCAGTGACTTACCTTGAACTGTCATCCAAACTCTTTGGCAGTGGCCAACCATGCAATCTGTAATCTGCCCCCAGTGTGCCTCTCTTATGCCACTTCTTTCCTGCTCGCTAGACTTTGGTCCTATTGACTTTCGTTTTTTCTGTGCCTTGAATATAACAAGTTCACACAGCCCTTCGTTTTTGCTCCCTGTTTTTCCCATATCTCCAATCCTGTCCTCGGATATTGTATGCCTGGCTTCCATATTTTTCTGGCCTAATCATTCAACCTAAAGTATTCCTCTTCTGATCCATATCACCTGTCTCATTTTCTATACTTAACTAATTATCTAAATCTAAAGTCATTTCATTGTCTTGTTTAGTTGCTTACAGTCTGGTCTTTGGGGCCCTTTCTTCTCCATGATACAAAATAGAAAAGATGTGCATGTGGCTTCCCCTGTATCCTCAGTGCTAAGAACACCAAACGAGACATAGCAAATGATAAAATACTGCTTTAATACATGATAAAAATGTTTGTTCAATGAATGATTTAAGAATAAATAATGAACTTATCCTTACTCCTTACTTCTTTAATTCATGATTTTATTTGCTTGGGTATTGTACTGCTTGTTGAGTCTTTGGATGAGTAACAAGGTTAGAGTATTTTTTAAAAAGTGATGGAACAAGAAGCAATATAATAGAAACTTTTTATGTAAGTTCTTGTTCAAAATCTAAGATGAAGAGTAGGAAAAAAGAGAAGACAAAACCAAAAATCTAAAATCTTTAAAACCTGGAGACAGGAAATACACTAGATACTACTGAACATCTAGGGTGACCAACTGTTTGTTTGCGACTGTGGGGTGGGGTGCAACCTCTGGATTAGAGACTAAATTTTAAGACTAGGACAAGTCAGTTACACCAGTTAAAATTAAGAACGTTTTCCTTGTTTTTTTTAAATATTGCCTCACTTTCCCAAGTAGTAGAAGCCCTTAGAAAATTATAGATTAGCTCTTCTTCATTTTAATACTATAGGGTAGAGAAAGATTTTTTAGACATATCTGTTCTTCAGGGAGGCTGGTAGAAAAACAAGTTAATACTACTGATGATAAAGTGAGAGATTTAGGAAGGTTCATGCAATCCTGGGAAGAAGAGGAAAGAGAATCAGGAACTCTAACAGTTGTGTTCCTTTAGTGTGCTTATCAATCTTCTTAATGTATTAATTATTTTAATGCATTTTTTAATTTATTTGTTTCTATGCATACTATTTTTTTCATTTTTGTAGTTTTTTCTTACTAATTTTTCAGTTTCATCATTATTAGTACATATTTGCAGTACTTTAAATTTACATTCTTGTAGGGAGTTGATGCATGTATATAATATATCTTAATTCTTTTTTATACCTTCCTCCCATTTCTTGGTCCCTTTTATATTTTGCCTTCTATTTTCCTACTTTTTGGGTTTACCTCTCAATGATAATGATAATATTTCAATTAACAAAAAATAAAGTTAAAGGCCAGGCATGTTGGTGTACCCCTATAATCCCAGCACTCAGGAGGCTGAGGCAGGAGAATTGTTTGCAAGTATGAGATCAGCCTGGGCTTCAAAGTGAGCCCAAGGCCACCCTGAACTGCATAGTGAGATCCTGTCTCAAATAGAATATATATATATATATATATATATATATATATATATATATATATATATATAATATTACCCTTCTCTCAAATAGTATATGAATGTTAGAACATTTTAATCACAACTTCTCTACCCATATGTAGCATTTTATAAGTATTTAGTATTTTCAATTTCTGGGGTAAATGTACTATATCATATTTTTAGTCAGTGTTTCTGGATTTACCTATGTATTTCAAATCATTATTTATCATTCTTTTATATGTCTCTTTTTCTTTCTGAGTTCAGTTTAGTTTTTCCTGAATTATATCCTTATAATTTCTTCTTTTTTTCTAAATTATATCCTTCAATTTCCCTTAATAAAAGCAGGGGTAATAGTAAAATCATGGTTTTTATTTAAAACTATCTCATTTTGTATCTTTATAAATAATATATGGATGAGTAAAGGCTACTGAAATAACAATTATTTTCCCTTAGCACTTTTGAGATGTGAGCCTTGGGTCTTATTTCTTTGTATGTGAGTGGTATTTAATTGTATTAATTTTATTTGAAGTATGTTTAGCTTTCTGGAAGCTGGAAGATTAGCAAGGAGGGAAAGAGAGAGAAAGAGATGGAGGTATAAATCAATTCATACGCCAGTATGTGAAGTCACATTTTATGAACCTTACCATATATTTCTCTGTTAATATTTCTCCAATTCCTTTTCTTTCTTCTGCTGAACCATCTCACACTATTTTTTGCCCTATATGTTCTCTCACTTTTTTTTTCTTTGTTTCTCTGGACAACATTAGGGGTGTTTTCTGTAGCTCTGTCTTCCCATTAGTAATTTCTATACTGGTGTTTATTATGTCTCTTGATTCTCTTAATATTAATTGCTATGTTATTTCTAAATATTAAAATCGGTACTGATTGAAAACTATCTTGTTATTTTTAAAGAGTTTTATTTCTTTCATATAGTTTCTTAGAAAACTTTTATTTTTAAAATAATTTTAAAATATACTTATGCCTTAGTCTGTGTTTGGTGCTTTTATTTTTTATTTGCTGAGTATTTTTCATCCTACTGAGAAAGATCCATCCTACTGACTTGCCCATAAGATTTCCTCACATGTTTTATAGATACGAATCTGAGCTCCTGCCTCCAGGGCCTAATGTGTATGGAATCCCCATGTATCCACCACATTTTTTAAGTCCTCGCTTTGAATTTTTCTCTCCTTTTGTAGAGTATAAACTCACGTCTAAGACCTTTCTGAGAAACTTTTCACAGAGAGTGTGTTGTCATTGTATTCTTCTTTGATAAGACAAAGGTGTCAGAAAACCAAAATGTCACAACTGTGTATTGTTCATTTCCACTTTTGTCTCCAATTTTAGCTAGTAGAGATTTCTGGAGTGTATTTTTTTCTAATTTTGCTTTTTAAAAAACATTTATTATGTTTTATCCATATATGTGTGTGTATGTATATATATATATATATATATATATATATATATAAATATTTCAGTAAGATTATTTACTGTTGGTTTAAAATATGGCATATATCTTTTTGATAAAATTGGACCAACTTTACATTTTTCCCTTTAATCTTTTTAAGAAAATAAAGTGCTCACAAGTAATTATGATTGAAGTAAGAATCATTTGTTTATCAGAACAAAAATGAAATAATACTTAACAATTGATGCTGGTCTTCTTGTTTTACAAAGAAGATCTGTTATGTTCTTTGGGTCCAGGCTTATGTGTGGATTGTATGTAGTGAGACTCAGTCGCCAGCTCCCTTCAGTCTCAGCTACTTTTCCTCCTGCCACTCACCTTCTGCCTCTTCAGTCTAAGCCATGACTCACTTGTGAATTATATGAGAACTAAGAACTAAGGTCTTGATACAAGGAAAAGAAAATGACACAGAAAAGACAAGTCTGATGCAATTAGAAAAGAGAATTACCCTAACCACCTAAGTACATAATTCTATATATTCCTGTTTGTGTGACAAAGACATATGGCATGTATTACATATGTGGGTAAGTATTCTAATACTTTTGGAATACTTATGAAATTCAATCCAAATAATTTTATATGATTGGAATATATATATATATATATATATATATATATATATATATATTTGCATTTAGTTCTCACAGTCATTTCTATAATTGTCTCTGCAAGTCAATACAAAACCAGCTAGTTCATTACTACCACCTGTATAGTTGCCACAGAGAGTTAGACAGATGATAACAGAGATATAGATGAACACCATTACATGTTTATATTTTACTATTCCAAATAATCCATGCAATAACAATATTGGGAAGCTATCCAACTTAGTATTCTGTTCCTGCATTCTAATATTGAAGTTATTTTATAGACAATAGATCCTTTACAGGAATTCAAAAGTTGGATATGAAGGACTAGAGAGCTAGGTAAAAATGTTATTTGAATAAATTTGCATCTGAAAAGTCCTAGGAAATCTTTTAGAAGAAGTATTCCATAAGTTCCAAACATGTACTATTCATAAATCATTTAATTTGGAGTAACTTCACATTTACATTCCTGCTAACATGTCTGGGGTCACAAAAAACCGCCATAAGTTTTTTTTTCTTTCCTTATGGTTTGTTCTTAATCGATGCATAGTAGTTGCCCTTATTCTTGGTATACAATGTGATGATATAATACTTGTATATATTTGTCCTAATCAAGTCAAGGTATTTAGCATATTTATTACCTCAAATATTTTTCTTCCAATAATCTTCTATAATAGCTCTTTTGGAATACTGAATAAAGTATTGTTAATCACAGTCATGCTACAATTCAATGGGATATGACAGCTTCTTCCTCCTCTTTGCTGTAAATTTATAGTAAAGCTTTTGATGATATTTTGTTTCTTTTCCTGTAGTCAATGTGGAATGTGCTGAGATTTTGCTCATGGCAGGACCAAGAGTATAACCTAGGTCAACCTATGATTCTGCTACCTTCCAAACACATATATCAGAAGTAAATACTTATACACAATGTATATGTGTCATGTATACCACCAAAAATGATTATGAGAAACAATGTGTTATCTATTTGGATCATAAAACGGTGATGAAATATTTTCATCTGATATAATCAGATGGGATCGGACAGAGCATCTCACTCACTTGTTCATTTGTTTATAAATATGTTTCTTAGTTGTAACATGTTTGAAGATAACTGAAAGTGCATGTCATTTCTATGGCTGCCATACCAAAATGCACCTTTGTTCTTTTAGATGATGGTGCCTCTCCATTAACTGAAGAACTCTGGTAAGATTTTCTGCTCTTCTTAAATCTTCGAGGAATGCTTTTCTTTCTTAATTTCAAAAGGTTTTATTTTCCCTATTTTAAAGTTGGTTAAGTTTGATGAATTAGTTATCTGAAGGTATTAGACTTTGAGAATATTTTTTCTTCTTCTGTTTCCATTTAAAACCAAAATTTTAGTTTTTGTCATATTTTATCAACATATTTTTATATTCATATAAGATTCACTTATTCAAACTTTAACAGTCTTCCAATCAAATAGAAAAGTACACTCTTGATATTGTTTTAGGTGTTACAAGTAACATTGTGTGTACATTGGCAGTAAAACAGCCAAAAGTTATTAGCATGAATAATTATCTTTGTTTCTCTATTAATTTAACAATGGAAGAAAAAGACTTTATCTCAATTTACATAGTTTCTCTGAATTGTTATGGTTACTCGTTGAAATCTAAATTGAATGAGTTCAGTCAACCCACTTCTGCCAAAATTGCTGTCCTTTTGTGTTATATTGGAGGAATAAAACCAATATATCTCTGTGTGTTTTTACAGTACTAGATTTTGTGGATTCTTTTCATATTGCCGGATTTATAAAGGGAAGACTTTATATAAGATTGTTTCATATTTTACTTCCTTGATAGTTTAGAACAGATTGAGAAAAAAAGATATTTTTCTTTCTCAGTTGCAGTAAGGAAAGAATATAACTGCATGCTCGTATAATCTTCTCCCTTTCTTCATGATTCATACAGTACTTGGTAAAATGTGAGTTGGTCCAAGTGGTAGCTGGTTAGAAGAGAGATAACAAGAATCTTGGAGATGTAAGAAATTCACACAGATTTTGGGTAAGAAAACAGAATAGGACAACTGAATGAGGTGCTGGATGGAGTGTGATTCAAGGAAAAGCCAATATTGGAGAAAAACTACTAGATCAGCACTCCTCAAACCACTTAAACTATAATTGGCCTATTCTGTTAGATAGATTATGAAGAAAGTCTGACTCAGGACTCAAAAGTCTCAGTTTGGCTCTCAAATGAAGTCAAAGCCACTGGTTTAAGGATCACACTGTGAATTCTATGACAACAAGAATTTATGTAATTAATTTTCTCCCATTGCCTGCTTTCCAAATGACTCCATTCAAGACATTAATTTGCAAGTATTTGATTGGGATCTGATTTTAAAGTCTTTCCCACTGTGCAAAGAACAGTCACAGGACCAGGGCAAAGCTGCTCAGTTTTTGTTAAGTCACACACGAAAAGACTTGGTCTGGAGTAGTTCCCCGTATCTATTTTCCTACACATCACCCACCAATCCAGAGTAAACTATAAAGTTCACATTTTGAGTAAATAATATTAGAATGAAATAGAATAGTTTATTTAAATAGTTTACTTTCCTAATATTGCATTCTATTCAAAGGCAATGACACCATCATACCATAACAGGTAAATTTAAAAAGCAGCAAACAAGGGTCATAGAACAGTCCTAACCAAGTAGATATTGTTATCTTCACTGTTTGAAGATAACAAATTTTTGCCCGGAAAATGTAGGAAAGTGTTTTTGGTTTTATACCATATTCCTTGTACATTATGAATACTATGTAGTTTAATTGTCCAGCTGGTTCACAGGTCAAAGTGATTAGTGAGAAAACATGGTAGATACTAGAATAGGCAAGGTAGGAGGATGACCATAAACAGTGGAGATAAAGGCCTGCTTCACCAGGATGCAGAAATCTGAAGCAGTCTCTAAATTCTGGAATCATATAGAAGCCGAAAGAAAACTATGTAAATAAAAGTTCTAAAATCAGTTTCCTGTTCTGCTAGAATTTTCCTTACATGAGAGTTTTGTAAACCAGATTGTATGTCAGAGTCTCTTGTAGAGTTGAAACATTCTAGCACCTGTGTAACACAGACAGATTAGAATCTCAAGATTAAGCATGATATCCAAATTTTGAAATTTCACTTTCCTGATGATTCTATTAGGAAGTGCCATTGAGATTCAATGACTTATATAAGTTCCCAAGATTTTGCACCTTTAACAATCTGCTGTGTGATTTGGGCATTGCTGTCCAGTGAACCACACTTTTAATAGCAAGGGTCTTCAGTCCTCATTAGTTTCTCTCTGGGTTGTTGGAGGGTCAGAGTCTCCCTGTGATGAGGGAAGGTGGTGAAAGACAAAAAGAAGAGGAAACTTTGAAATAACACATGGTTAATCCTTGGGTAGAATTAGTAACTATCCACATGACTAGTCACTGGTCAATACAAGGATATCTATACCCAAATATTTAATTAATTCATAGGGTACCTGAGTGCATATTGTTAATATTCACTTGCTCATAATATATTTCAAACCTTATTGTGCAAACACAATTTTTGGTGCAATTTTTATAAATACAGAAAACAGAAAATGATGGTAGAGTGAGCAGGGATCAGAGTTTAAATTATCATCTTGGATTACTGTAAACGTGAATGGAACTTAGAAGCCATTGATTCAGATTGCAAATCACCATCCTTCCTGGCCTTTCAATATGCATATATATTATCTCTCTGTAAATTAATTATATATACAGTTTTGTGAATCACCAGAACTTGATGTAACAATAATGAAATAATAATAACTAAGAGCTGGGTGTTGCCAGCTACTGTTCAGAGAGTTCCATATACATGTGAACATCTCTAGGTAGCATGTGCTATTACTGTCCTTTTTATTTATATATGAGGAAACTAGCACACAGAACTATTAAATTTTTCAAGTGCACATAGCTTGTAAATGACAGAACTGAGATTTAAACTCAAGCAGTCTGGCTCTATATCCCATGCTCTACTAAACTGCCAATCAGCTGTCAATTGATTCGTGTGTTTAACAAACATTTCCAGTGCAGCCTCCAGGTATGTGTCATTTGTAAGGGACTAGTAATAGAACATTAAAGAGAATATAACCTCTTCTATGATTGAATTGTGCATCTGGTGAAAGATAAAGGCTCTTGTTTTTAGAACAAATTTTCTTTAAATACCTCAACCTTATAGAAAGAAGATATAAGTTCAAATATGACCAATTTTATCTGCTTCTAAGTAATCATAGCAAATCTGTAATAATCTAATAAAATAACATGAATATATATTATATAACATATTACATTATAATTAACATATATAACATATTATATATATGACATTACTTTTAATCATTACTGACTAGAATGAAAGAAGTTTTGTGTATATGTATGCTTCGGACGTGTTACAGTAAAAAAGACATTTTCCTTATAGTAGCAGAAATTGAGGGAATTAGCACTCTACCTGTGAGAAAGCCATTGGTGACAATGATTGTGGTGTTAGTGTTGACACTGTTGCTAGTACAGGTGGCACTTATCAAAATAGTAATGATTGTGAAATGATGAAATTCATGGTAACTACCGTCATTCAGTAGTATTTACTATGCCTCAGGCATTGTGCTAAAATTTCCACATTTATTATTTCATTTAATCCACTGCACAACCCATGAAGTACTACATTATTGCCCATAGAATAAAGCTGGAGACCCTGAATAAGGAAATATAGTAGGTTTTTGGCTGGAACTTCTGGTGAATCCACCTGATGGGACGGTCATGTATGTGCCACCAGGGATTTTGAGCTGCTTGGCAGCAACATATGAATTACAGGCCTGTCATAAATGTGTTAAACAGCTCTCCTAGATCACATAGCTAAAGAAGTATGGAGCCTAAATTGGCATAGGCTGTATCAAATATTGTTGTTTAATAAACAACCCCAAACCTCGAGTTCTTAAACAAAACACTTGTTATCTTTCATCATGGGCTGACTGGGTAACTCTCCTGTTGTATAAGGGATTGTGTGGGTCACTCACATGACAACACTTAACTGGGAGCTGCACTGAGGTTATATTGTCCTCCATGGCCTCTCTTTCTGTGTGGTGAGTCATCCTTCAGGAACTTTCCATGGGGCATTATGCCCTAGCATAATAGCTGGGCATTCTTACACCATGAAGTTCAGTTCTAAGGAGTACTGTAAAGGACAAGCCCTTTAAATGCCTCTTCTTGTATAATGCTTACTAAAGGGCCATTTGTCAAAATAAATGATATGATATTTGGGCATGGTAGCATAGAAATGTTTTCTTGGCTACTGTTCTCTCATTGCCGAGACAAAATACCCAACACCTAAGAGGAAGGGAAAAAAAAAGGTTTATTTAGCTCATAGTTTTTGGAGGTTTCAGTCCATAATCAGATCACTCTAAGGCAGGGTTACATGGAACTGGGGCAACACTTCAAGGCAGCAGCCTGCAAAAGCAGCCAGAGCAAGAGTGGAGGGAGCAAGCCTCTTTTCCTCCCTCATATTGAACAAAGCCCAACCCCCACTGTATGGGGCGGTTGTCACACTCACAAAATCTCTGTGCCCTGCTCTTGCACAGGATGAAGATATTTACAAAGTAATAACCCTGGCTTCCTGCCAAGTCTCCCAGTTAAAACTTCTAAACCTCGCAAGTTGACATAGTGTATCAACCATAACACCTGTAATCCCAGGACTTGGGAGACTGAGGCAGGAGAATCTGTGTGAGTTTGAGCCAACGTTGGCTAAATAGTAGGTTCAAGAACAGCCTGGGCTATATAGGGAGATCCTTTCTGAAAACCAAACCAAACCTAAATAAAACAAAACAAAACAAAACAAATATTATATAATGGCCAATCCTGGAGTCGATATAGGAACAGACTATACAAGGCAAAAATATCTGGGGAAAATGGGGTGTTCATCTATTATGTCAGACATGGCTGTCTCTGTTCCCTATAGTCTATGGTCAGCCCTCGGTATCAGCCAAAAATATGTCAATATATTTAAGAAAAACAAACTGCATTTGTACTGAGCATGTAGACTTTTTTCACCTTTTCATTACTTCCTCTACATTACAGTAGGACTGTTTACATAACATTTCCATTGTTAGGCATTATGAAGAGTCTAGAGATGATTTAAATTACACAGGAAAATGTAGGTAGAATATATAGCAATATAATAGTATTTGATATAAGAGAATTAAGCACCTGTGGATTTTAGTGTCCATAGAGAGTTCTGGAACCATTTCCTCCCAGATATTGCTGGACAAGAACATTTTAATTGCTATTCTCTACTCTCTCTCTCTGAAGAAATTACAAGTGGACGCTGAAGTTTGGCCTGGTAACCTGCACTGTAATGCCAGCACTCTGGAAGGGGGAGGCAAGAAGATTGCATGCTGGAGCCCAGTGAGGCCAATTCAGTTACTTAGCAAAACCTGGTGTCAAAAAATAAAGGGATAGGAATATTGATAAAAAGAAAACACTGAAACAAAGCAGGTTACAAAGCAGTGTTGGGAGGACTGAAACAGAGCTGACAGACTAATGTCAATAACAGTGGGTCAGCTAAGTACCCACAATAAAATTTGCCACAGAAATTCGATATTTAGGTAGATGCCAAAATTCAAAGTTCAAAAATTCAGAAGCTTTAAAGGATTGCTCCCTAGTCTGATTACAAATCTGCCTAGAGTTCGGGCAATGTTGGGAAAGTTAGGAACATTCAGATGCTTCATTTATTCCCTTCTTTTTCTAATGTAAAATCATATTCTTACAAGTACCCAATACTCTGGTTTCTCTTCAGATCATATGCATCATTCACCGTTTTACAACTACCCATCCGTATGCAGACGGACAGCACTAGCCACAGCAATGATTTTATGTCAGCCTCTATCACCAAATGATGTCTCAGTGTGGTACTCAAGGCCTGTCCTCAAAGCACGCAGAAAGGCTGTTGGTCTGAAAGATTCAGAGGCAAAAGATGCCTGCTGTTACCAATGATCTATCCCTGGTGCAGAGCAGTCTGTTATCCTAAGTCGTGAGTAACTTTGGATTGTAAGCAGGCTGTGTCTCGGTGGACCTGTGATAATGACTTAGCTAGAAAACAGCCCTCCCACTTACCCAGAGCTTTATCACTGCAGTCAGCAAGTTACCCAGCTTGTTGTCCCTCACCACCCTCACGGAGGGCCGAGGAGATTCCTGATAGTCCAGAGAGACCTTAATGAACTAAAGAGAGATCTGCCTCATTGCTTTTCAGCCTATATATATATATATCTGGAACTCTGCAGAGAACATCTGTCTTTAGGGCTATAAATCTGGTACTTTTTACTAGCTCTAAATTTTCTCTTATTGCTTAAGAGTAGTAGGGATCAACATCCTACTTCCATCATTTAGGAACTAACAATGTGGAAAATTGAGTGAACTCAATGTGATTGCCACTCAAGGGTTCTCTCTGTGAACCAAAAGGTTCTGTAAATTTTGAAATAAATTCCAAATAGAAAGGCAGCAAGCAGCAAAATTATATGTGAAAAAAATAAAAATACACTTTTGCTTCCTTAGTAGAAACTGGGACTGTAGAAAGATTTCCCCATGTTCTAAGTATTAGCAGGATTTACTACCTGTGGTCTACCAGGTAATTCTGTTTCACTAGCTAAGAAAAAGTAAAGCCACCACACTATGAATGGAAGAGATCTGATGCCCTAATAAATCAAATGGGGATTTCAAAGTTGCACCAACAAAATAATTGGGTACATGTACAAACACAGAATGACATGTACAGAATTAAAATTTTGTGTATGCAAAATAGATAATTGTGCAATCAAATAGGTACCTTTGATTAAAATCATTGTATATGCAAATTTTTCATTTGCTGGAGTAGTCGTATTTTGGCATGTGCATGCAAAATTAGAGATTTTTAATTTAAGGCAGTCTCATGGCAGAAATAGTCTTTCATAGAAGACAGTACATTTTCCCTACTAGCCAGATAATACATTTCTCATTTTTATTTTAAACAGCCATATTACTGTCATCTAAACGACATGTGTTTTTTTTTCATATTTTTCAGTATAACTTTGAAATCAAAATGGTTTTAGCCTCTTATTTTTAAATATTGCTATAAAATTCCTTCTTTTCTAAACACTGATGATGTGTAACAATATTCAATCTGGTGGCTGATCCCAAAAAGCAAATCAGAAAATCGGTGGCATATAAACATAAACTCTCTGACTAGTCCTCATTTTATTAACATTTTTATATTTCTGAAAGTGAAATGAGTTTCAAAATCAACTTGCACATTTAATATAGTCTTGTTTATTACAGCAGTCTTTCACATTATAGTGCATGTTACAATAAAGACTATATTATTATGAAGATAGCCTGATTAATAAAATGTTGCAATCAATACACATAAAGATATATTAAAGGGTTTATCAGTGGCAAATACATATCATTTTATGTAAAGCAAGTGAAATGAATAGAACTGAAATTCACTGCAATTAAAAATAAATTATTAGGAAATATGATCAAGGGTTTATTTTTAGCAGCAGAATAAAAAGTAATAATAAGACAATAAAGCAATAGCTATCTATGTTAGTATATGTCATCCTTATATTACACCTTTAACATATATTACCTAATTTAATCTTCATGGCAACCTTATAGTGAAGCTGCTATTATGCAAGGCATATGTGCGAACACTAAGGCAGAAAAATTTGAGTTATTTGCTCAAAGTGTTATAGAGAAACTTGAAGATTCATAGTCTGAACTGAAAAACATAATACTATGTTTTCCTGGTCAATATTTACTCTTCCTGATGTTATTGATAGACATTTCTACTTTGAAATATTTTTCCCAAAATAGTGGCAACGGTATCATATCTTTTTATGTTCATTATCTAAGAATGTGTTTTTAAGGTATTCTTCCTATCTTAAGAATTATCTTGGCAAAATTAAAAGTCATTGGTTCACATATCCTACATACCTTCTTTAAACTAACATCTGTAACTACAAGAATAAAAAATGTTTAATTTATTATCTTATAGCAGTTTTTAGTCAAGAAAATGTAAGTCTTTACTATTTAAATGAATTTCCTGAATTACAGTTTTTCATAAACCAGGAAAATAACAAGTCTATGATTGAGTGAAACTCCAGAATCATTCAACACTGCTGTGTCTTTCATACCTATAGGTTTCATATAAACACACACTAAAATCACAGTGGCAGGTCTATGCTCAGGGTGCTGTTCCACCAAAATCATTCAGAGGTCAGCCTCTGTCGGTGCAAGTCTGCAGCACTGGCTAGTATGAAGAAAACAAATTCCCCATCATCCGTAGTCCCTGGACTTACACCCAAGTCCTTAGTACCTGGTGGCACAGAATAAGTACAGTGCCAAAGTGCCTTGTGTTATTTCTCAGTGTGGCTCTACTAAGCCACAAATTTCTGGAACTTCTGGTTTGTAGATTTTGCACAAAGTATTGTTTCTTTCCTCCTTTTACCTGATGGAAATCTGCCAATGCTGGGGTTTTAGAGCCCATGGTAGCCTTTCATTACATTCCCCTTTATTTCATATCATTCCAAAGATCAAATCCTCATACAGCCTCATACCTGTAACCTACCACCAGCTTTTCTTCTTTATTTTTCATCCAAAGGTCCTAATTAATCAATGAACATAATCAAAATATTTGATGATTTTCTTTATACATATAGGTTTTAACTTTTAGAAAATTACAAAAATGTTTACCTTTCCTAGCATTTCATTATTTAAAATGTGTTTTATTGTAATCATCCACACACACAATCAAATTCTTCTACAATCATTGTTATACAATGCTTCTGAGTCTTCAGAATGACTGTGTTCTCAGATAAATAAACTATCTCCATGAATTTCACCGCTGCCCCACCTCTAACAACTCTGTCATTTTCTCAGTATATAAATGTACTCCTGATCTTCTACCAGATATTTCCAGGGATACTGAAAGATCTAGAGACTGCCTCAGGCCACACCTGTTTGGCTGAGTATGAGACAAGCTAGCAGATCTGCAACCCCAGTGATGAATTTCCATGTGGCAGCAGGTATCTGCCAGAAGTTTACCTACTTCATACCAGTCACAAGATGATCCTGGAAGGCTTGGAGATGCTTGGGATCGCAAACATAGATTGGAAGTGATCAGTGAAACTAAGTCTATGTAGAGCCTATAAAATTAAATTCCCTAAGTACCTGTTACTGTCTTTAGTTTGAAGTCTAAACTTTTCCTGAGAAATATCTTCTCTTGTACAGTGAGATGCTACACTGAACTGCTAAATCTTTTGCAGCAACTGTATCCGAAGCTCATGAGTATACATGCAAAGGAGACAGCTAGTGAGTAGTCGTAGATGATGACACAACCTCTTTTCAAAAAGCATCACACTGGAGTCTTAGGCTTAAATCGCACCTCTGCCATTTTCCTTTCTATGCATCTCTGAACAGTTCACTTGAATTGCAGGCTTGTAACTTCATTTGGAAAATGGAAGTCAAAAGTGGTTTTTCACTCCAAAGTTAAGTAGATTCAATGAGTTAATGTATTTTAAAAGTGTAGGAAAGTGTCTGGCTTAATGAATGTCTGTTCACTCACCTGTACTGGTAATAATCATTCATCTTGCCTGTACTCACTTAGACTAGGTTTATCAAGTCTGGATATATATATAGCTACAGAACTGCTATAGTGCCTGGGGAAAAAAGTATATTATCATTAAAAGAAACAGTAACATTACTTCAGGTGCTTTCCTAAAAATGTATATGGAAGTGTTGGTTTGCTGTGATTACTGGCTGAAGTTAGGCTTAAAGCAAAGCCAAAATCTACAAGCATTTTAAGCTTCTTTTAGATCGTCTGCTACATTGCTCTCCTCTCGTTTGTCTCATTTTCTTCTTGTTTATCTTACTTTCTGAGACATGTCTGAGGGCTGTTCATCAACGAGAGAAACAAAATCTATATCCTGGGGGGAAAAATATGGAAAAAAAAATGTTTGACTGAAACCTGTATTCACAGTGCCTGTGAATTCAAATAAAAATAAGTAGAAACAATTTTAAAGCTTTTGAAACAAGTGTTTGTTAAATGAATACATAACATATGGGTTTATAATTCTTTTTATTTTTGTATTATGTCTGTTTTCTGCCAAAATATTGGGAGATATTTATTTGTTCAACCTATGAAAAAGTGAATCAGGAAATAAAATTCCTACCACTTAGCACATGAGGGACATCAGAAATACTTCAAAACTTGAAGCTCCATATCAAGGAAAATGATATGATTAACAAAGGTAGGCTCATTCAGTTAGGGATACCATGAACAACTTTTAAAATTACTTTAGAGATTCAAGATGGTCTACTTTAATCTCTTATCCAGTGTGGGTTGTTTCAACAGTTACCAAATACAAATACCACTGAAAATCTAAAAGAAGACAATGAAGCATAAAATATTAGTGATGAAAAAGTCATGATATTCAGAAATTCCAATGATTCTCCTTTGTAGGAGAGGAGGTCATTTTGTTCTACAGTATCAACAAAGAACTCATATGTATAAATTATATGAAATAGTAATAACTATGCTTAAAAATGTAATCAATTTAAAAAGGTCAAGGAGGCTTCCTACATATTTTAGGGCTTTGACATAATTAGAAAAGTTGTTACAAATGCCAAAATCCTGGAAGGAATATATTTTTTAATGAAATTGAGAATGTGTTGAATTCTAATTGCAAAAACTAAAAGACATGCTAGATGATGAGGGTTAGATTCATATACAAATGATGATGTTTCTTTATTGAATAATCTCCAAGACTGGGCTGTTGAATCACATAACTTCTTGATCTTTTGTTCAAATACCACCTTCCAACATAAAAACTATCATGTCTTGGATAAAGTGAACTGAAAGTTCCTGTTCTAGGCTGTAAATTATAACTGCAGATAAACCTAGGTTTAGTTGTAATCTTTATTTTTAAATGATACTTGAAAACAAAACACCGTATATTCTATGCCAACTGCATTAATTAATATAGATAAGTCAAATGCTAAAATATATAGGTTTTTTGGCAAATTATATAGTGATGTGAAATCACAAAATATATGTAAAATGTTGATAATGTCTTCCATAATTGAATTCAAGATGATTGTTAGTACAATGTGGTTGTTTGCCAAATATATCTAGGTTAATTGTTACTAGAGATTTTATATGTATGAACAGGACCTTCTGATTAGTTCTACTTAGTGTAATGAACAGAATGAAATATTTCTAGGAAAAGCATAGTTGCTGTTACATGAAAATATAGTATGCTCTCTTCTTTTTGAACCAGTGACTATTAAAACTCAAAGTACTAGCTGATACTCAATTTTGGTTCCTGGATAACTTGCTATCTGACTCTATAGGCACAGAATAAATATTTATTTGAAATGTGCCCTGATTTTTATTTTCATGTCAACATAGTGATCCTCAGTTTTCTGGGTAAGTTCTTTGACTTTCAGCTTGATGATTTCTCAATTTCCCCCCGTATTTTCTGTAGAATGAAGATTTAAATTATTTCATTATTGAAATCTATCTAGATGTTGTCTTAGTTATTTTTTACTTGTTGAGACAAAATACCTGATGTCCAAAGTTAAGGAAGGAAAGCTTTATTTCTTACAGTTCTTGGAGGTTTCAGTGCATACTCAGTTGGCTTCAAGGCAGCGTAGCATGGTGGAGCAGCCATTCACAGCCACTGCAAACAGCAAGGCACAAACCAGCAGGAGAGAGAGACATCTCTTCTTCCCGCTATTACATCATATCTTGGCTCCACCCCTAGGAGGGTGTAGCATTCACACCACCAATCTGAGTGCTAGACAATGAACCAATCACAAACACATAACTGCATGGGGCTTGGGGGCCGCTGACATAAACCATGACAGATATACATCTGAAATTTGTCTCCTTGCCCAGTTTTATTTAGTTTTTAAAAAATGTCTTAGTATCTATTGAGATAAGATCATTGAGATAGTTATGGTCATTGAAGAATATATATTCTCCACATTGATTTTTGTTTATAATTTTCTGTAGATTTTGCACATTCTTATTCCTAAATGTATTAACAAAATGTTCTACTACTTTATAATGAGACACCTGAGAATTCTGTTTCAGATTTAGAGTCCTATTAGAAGCTTTTAAACATGATTCTATTAATGCTTTCTTTGTTTTAAGACTAGACTCATTTTCAAGGCATAAATTATTTCACTTTGTAGCTTAAAGTTCTTCAGAATTTAAGAAATGTTTTACTTTATTAAGAATCAATTTCTGTAGGATATCATTAACTAAATACCTATTGTCATGTTTCTTTTAAACTGAGTTAATTGATTTGAGCTCATTAAGTGAAATTTAATTCATAGTTTTAAATCTGGGTCAATACATTTCGTGACAGACATACATACATATCGTAATTTAAAGCATGATTTGATTCATAAAGGAAGGTTTGGTTTTTACTAACATCAGATAAAATTCTATCTGAACTCAAGTTTTATATAGAAGGATGTATCAGGCTGCTCAAACCTTAGCAACTCCTATAATAATCATTATCCAGCTATTTGATGGCTAGGCAGTAATGATTCTTACATATTTCACAGATAGCAGAAAAAGAAATTTGAAGGTTTTCCATCTTGTACACTGAGTAGAAATTTTTCAAAAGTTTTTAACACTGAAATAAGTAATATTTATTACTTACATATAATAAAATATTTATATGTAATAATGTTAAGGTCATTTTTGTGCATTTTCTCATCTCATATTCTAGTAAATTGATTTCATACCAACTGTTTTACATAGATAATCTCCTTATAGTTTCTCACAGATATTTTATTTTCATTGTGGTAAAATACAAGTAACATAGAATGCAGTGTTTTATTCATTACAGCTGTACAATTCATTAGCATGGATATGTTAACATTTCCATTGTACTGTTATCACTATCTATCTGCAGAAATTTGCCATCATTCTAGCCAGAATTTTACATTACTGACAAAATAACTCCTTCCCCTACTTATTGAATATCTATTAGATAATATTGGTATCTATTAATTATTTAATGTTATAATCTTAGCTCAGGATGAAAAACATAAACCATCTCTTCTGTTAAAACCTTCTGAGATTGAATCCAATTGAAATACTACCTTTGTACTTACAAGCAGCTTTTAAAATATTAAATTAAATTATCTTTTTGAAATGTTTTTAATCTATATTGTATGGCTGAATGTTTATTTTTCTTTCTGAAATAGTGCCTCCTTTGATTCTCCAAGATATTGTTAAGTGTCTCCTTCTGTTAAAATCCTGTGAGACTTTAAATATACTTTTCTTTGGAATATAATGTTCCAGTGTTTGAATTTAATTACAGTTATGATATAAAGAATAACTATATTTACTGTTAAAAATTTTTCAGAAATGTAGTGTAGGTTAAAAATAGTAAGTTAGCTGGGCATGGTGGCAAATGCCTATGATTTCACTTTTTTGGAGGCTGAGGCAAGAAGATTACAAGTTTGTCATAGGAAAAAATTAAGTAATGGTTGATTTTTAACTTCCTAATCATATTCACTCTTGAAAGCTACTAATTTTAGAGTGTTTTTTTTCACATGCACAATGAAATTATCTTTACATAACAATCTATTGCTTTCTTCAGTATTTAATATGCTACATATTTTTCTAGGTTAATATATAAATCTGCTCTGTTCTTAATATGTGCACACTCTTCTCTAATATGGATGCACCATGTCTCTATTTTCTTCATTAGAGATGTGAGTAATCACAAATTACATGCTCATTAAAATGCCTGTATTGTGAAAGTTACCATGGGCAAAATTAAAAGATAAATGGTCAATGGAGAGAAAACATTTGAATTATGTATCTCTAATAAAATATAACATCCATAATCCATAATACATAATAGATAAGAAATATATAGGCACTTTAATGAAAATTTTAAGGCACCTAGAGCATGCTAAATAAAACTTTCAAAGATATCTACATTCTAATCTACGGCATCAGTGAGTTTGACCTTAAATGATCAGTCTTAGCACATATAATGAAAGACACCGAGATGAAGAAGTGATGCTGTATCATCCCAACAGGCCTTATATGTAATCACATGTGCTTTTGTCAGAGAGAGGCAGGGAGATTTGACTGGAGAAGAGCAACACAAAGTGCTGATCAAAGCAGGGGTGCAGTGATACAACCATTAAAGAAGGAACAGCCGCAGGAGTTGAAGGGAGCAAGGGAAACATTCTCCTTTACCGCCTCCAGAAGGGGACAATTCCACTGCTACTTGGATTTCCGCCTCCTAAGACTCATTTAAGCTGCTGCCCTCCAAAGCCTGTAATCAAATTAATTTCTATTGCTTTCAACTAATTGTTTAGTAATCTAGCACAGCAGCAACAGGAAATGAATCCAAATATTCATAAACATTTCTTCAAGGGTTTCTATGTGTGAGGCACTCTTTCTGGATATATAAAAATTCACTTAAATTTATTTTATTGTAACACCAATCTTAACAAAAATCTTTAGCACTAGAAGTTTACGTGCGCGTGTATGTACATGCCTGTGTGTATATACTTATTTTTGGCTTCTTTATTTTTCAGCTTCACACTAAGCTATATCTCCAGCCTATTTATTTATTTATTTATGTGCTTATTTACATTGAGTCATGATCTCATGAAGTTACCCAGGCTGTCCTCAAATTTGGAATTAGCTGGTCCTAGGCTCCCAACGGTTGGGACACAGGCATGTCTCACTCCACCTCTCTCTGAGAAACTGCAAGTTTAAAGAGTTGTTCAAAGTCACAAACCTCCTGGGTGGTCGAACAGGTATTTATCTGAGGTATTTCAGGCCTTGAGTCTACATCTTTGACCCTTGTATTACACTAGGTGTCTAAAACCCAGTACCTCCAGAAATAGAAGTTGCTGGCCAAGGAACTGTCAGACTGCATAGTTTGGAGGCAAGTGGTGGCAATTAAAGATAAATAATATTGGTGTTTCCAAAAATGTGAAGAGGAAAATTTCTCCCTATTGCAAAAGTAGAACTGAATTGTAGACTGGCATTCCTTTGAGTAAGGGGGCAATTTTAAAATATTTACAACAGCAGAGAGCGTGAATTACTCTTTAGCCAAATGATTTCACTTATAAGGTATTCATCAAAATATGTGTGCTAGTGCTGTTTTAATGGGAACTATTTTCTTACCTTTCATTGATTATATTTATTTATGATTATATAATTACTGTGAGCTTAAATGGATTCACCACTATAGTTTCTAATATACCCTGATAAATGTGGGACATTTAATAATAAACTTTGAGGCCTTTTAAAATACAATTTTTATTACCTCCACCTATTTTGCCTCTATGACTCTCCCATTCCTCAAGAGGGATGACAGACCCCCAATTAATTGTCCTGAGAATCACTGCTTTATTGGCTGACTTAAGTCTAAGTAGGACATAATGCATCCTGCAAAAATGTTCTAGAAGATAAAAAGATAAAAATCAATAAGCAATGAAAGTATTGTTACTTAGTATTTTGCATACCTTTTTATGCCAGATTTGTGGTAGGATATTTCACATATTAGTTTATGTAAACTTTGAAAATCCTATGATACCTAAACCATGGTTTCTGTTGCAAAGTTGAACAAGCCAAAGCTCAGTAACTTTACTAGAATCACACAGCATATGTGAGAAGTAAGATATAAATGCAAGGCTCACTTTTCACTCAATGTGCCTTGGTCAGTTTCTGACATATGAAAGTCAAATTAGACAAAGTTTTGCAAATAGAATGCACAAACTGAAGTGGAATCCATATCGAAAAGTTTCAGGTTCTTACCGAAGATTACAAACATTATTTCTACTGGTTTACCCATGCCAGGCTGAGCTCTCCTTTGGTCACAGTAAATTTCTACCCAGTTTTTTCTCATCAAGGATGCTTGTGGCTCTCCCTTATGACAGAGATTGGAGAAACACCAAATGGACCCCTATTATCCTATTCTAGGAACCGAGTGTATAAAAAGACTGCAAGATTATACAAATGTCACCCTTTCTTATTACTGCAATTTGGTGTTTCTCAGATTGCTTTGCAAATTAGAGTTGGCTTGTGATGTATGAGCCCATGATGTCCTCTCACTGCACCTGAGAAATTACAGCTATTTTTTGTCTGAACACTTTTCTGGCAGGTTAAATGGGAGCAGCTCCCATCTGTAAAGTCTCATGATTTAACTTTTCTCTATTTAATGTGTCTTCCTAGTGTTTAACTTCCAGCTATGCATTCAAATATATCACATTTTAGACTTTCATTGAACCGTTTAGAGCCTATACCAAGTAATACAATTTGGAAACTTTTCCAAAATTATTATCAAAATTATATATTTCATTGGCAGCTTTTCCTATTAGAGATAATTTACCATACCATGGATAATAAATTTAGGGAAAAATGTTGATAAGGTTAAATATGATTGTCTTCCTCTCTTGTCCCTTAACGACATTTTCACATTTTTCAAAACATATTTGCATATTTTATTTTTATGTTAAACATAAAAATTTAATATAATTGCTTTGGTTTTGGGGCTACAATTTTAATTGTTTTTCTTTCAATTAACTTTTCCACTACTATAATTTCTATAGACTACAGCTCTCTCAGTATGTATTAAGAATATTTATTTTTACTTAATTATACATCATTCAACTAGTCATAAAATAACATTGGTCATAGTATCTCTCTTCATTTCTAAATTATAAAATGAGGTATCATTTTCTGTATGATAAAGAATTTTATAATTTTTAAAATATTTCTTGAAATACATTATTGTTAAATATATTGTCATACATTAAGTTACTTTTATCATCAATTTTTGCAGCAGAAAGTAGATAAAATCTACAACCATACCACCTGGAATTCACCCAGTCTCACCTGATCTCTGAAGATAGACACATACATAGATAGCTAATATTGCTAGAAAGATGGAGAAATAATTATTGCAATATTTTAGCTTTTAAAAATCATGACCAAGTTTTGTTAAATTGTTATAATCATATTTTAGTTTTTATTTATCAAAATTACTAATATGTAATCAAAATATAAACACAGAAAATACACAGAAGTAAAAATAGAAATGTTGTCTTTTTTATAGAGATCACTAGACCTTTGTTTCATCCTTAGCATGTTTGAGTCTATTTAATTTTACTATACACACATATGTATATACATATTTATTATAAAACAAATATATTGTTTTATTTGGCCTTTATATAGAATTTTTAATTGAATTTTCCATGTCCTTATTCATTATTTTAGATAGTATACTTTTATTGGTTAGAATTCTTATCAAGAAATACAGTAGGTAGGATCACGAATGAAATGTTTATGGAAATTTTTCCAAAATTGTTTTCCAAAATTTTGTCATGTGATTTTTACTGTTTATGGCCCATTTTTAAAAATTTATATCTATCTAAAACAAAATCATTATTTTTTTTTCCTTCTAAGAACTAGTGTTGTCTCCTACCTATACAGCATAGGTTTCTAAAAGGCAGAATTCCAGTAATCTCACTTGGCATTATAAATTAAGCTTTCTATTTTTCACTTTCTATTTAGTAAAATTTACCTCTAGGAAATGAAAGTTATTTGCTGTCCGCAAGTGACCTGCTCCCAGTGACTCGAGAATAGATAGGTCAGTGCTGTTTATTTATAAGGCTTTCAAAATCAATACTATTCAACGAGAAAATAAAGCATCCCATAAATCCTCACCAAAAATAATCTCTACTCAAAAAAAAAAAATCAGCACCTCAGTTTGAAGCCAAATAATAAGTTATACAACCAGTGAAATCTAAAGTGTCTTTTACTTTGTTAATAAAATCATTCACTTGTTAATTATTTTATGCAGTTCATTCCCTAAGTATTTTGGTGCTTGTGTTACAGATAAATTATCTATTTTAGTTTTCATACAATAGCTTTATTCTGGGAATTAGTCATAGCCTCAGGATATTTTTAACATTAATGGCAAGATCTTATTGAGATATTTATGTCAAAGACTTAAAACATTACATTTTAATATTATCAAAGACCAGCGCTGTATTTATATCAAAATATTATCTCATTATAACTACTCAGTTACTATAATTCTAATGAATGAATGAGATTCTTTGAACACAATCACTTACAAAGCTGCAGGTTACGTCTTCAGGGTTGAGTCAGCCTGAGGGTTGTTGCTTTGGGAATGAGCCCTTGTCTGTACAGGTGTCTGTCTGAAGACCTACGCAGAGTTGGTTAGGAGGATAGCACACAACAAGAGACAAGTCCACCTTTGCCTTATCCTTTCCTTATCTGTCTGCTTAAGCCCCTTCAAGAGTCTATAATTTTTGTTTTGAAAATACATAGACATCAATGAAGGGCTTTTGATGATAAAGCCTTTTAACCCAATATGAAGAGCCTATGTGGTTATATTGACCATAGTGCTCTAATAAATGGGATTTTACAGAGCTGCCTTGGTAAAAAGGTAAAAGGCTGGTGAACATGCTCAGTGGGAAAGGAAAAGTAGGGAATTCATGAATTGGACAACTATTTATAGCTTCATTATGTTATGAAGATGTTGCTTTTTCATCCGTTTTTATTGAGGCTAATAACTATACATGAACAATGATAGATTTGTATATTATACAGTTAAAATACCATGTTCTATATCTCACTGCTGAGATAATATAGGGATAATGTGAGACCCCAAAATGACATGAGAAATCCTGTAACTCCCAGTCTGCTAGATGTCTGATATGCTGAGTGTATGTTCCCCAAAATCAAAGAATGAATTCTAAGAAACAACAGAGGTCCATAGTAGAAAATATTTATTGAAGGATAGATATGTTCTGCCTAAGAGAAACAGGAGGGAACCTGGAAAGTGGGTTGCTGAGGAAGTTTTATGAAGCACAACATGTGGATACAACATGGGTTAAAGTTATGATCAACAAACAATATTATAATTATAGCCATTTAGGTAATATTGATATGGCAGGGAAGTAAGTCAGGTAGCAAATGCACCTGGAAGGAACAAAGAACTTTTCAGAAATGCCTGAGTCCGAGGGTCTTGGTCATTCACTCAGGTGACTGATGTCTTCCTAGACTGTTAGACTAGCTGGGTCTAACAGGCCTGGTCATTCTGTCTTTATTTTGAGACCTGGCCTCCAACAAACACTCTTCCAGTAGCAGTCTTAATGACGTTTTATTTCCTGCACTGATTCTCCGGAGGGCCCAGCCCAATCTGACGGCCTATACTATTTTTACCTAACTCAGCTGTCTATAATGGAAATATGGTACTGAGTGGCAACTCCTGTATTATATGAAAAAAACAAAAGCTGATTTAATATTTCTTCCCTGTCCTCCTTGCTGATGGTCCTTGTCTAAGATTGTACATATATTACTTAATATTCTCTACACAGTATGCAGCAACAAGCTCCTTCCTGTGTCTTAGGCCAAGTGTAAGTTATCTTTGCTCTCTGTCTCATGTTCAGTCCAGCAGGGAATCCTGTGAATTGTGCAACCTAAATATACCTGGATCTTAAAACTCACTATTCTTTCTACTGCTACTGCGTTGGGCTAAACCATCAAGGAGTCTTATCTGGATGCCTGAAAGAGCCTGCTACCTAATCTTCTTGCTTCTACCTTTGTTCCATTCACACTAAATTCTGTACTCCGACTCAACATTCTAAGATAAAATGATACCACACCCCTCATCATCTCACAATGCTCAGCTCACCTCTCACTAAAGATCAGCCACCATTTTAATGTGTCTCTGTGTAAGTTGGACCTTTTCTTTTTCCCTCTCTGTACCATTTGCTGCCCTTTCTCCCTCTCTCATCTCAGTGACCTCACTAGTTCCTTCTGCTCCAGCTGTGCTCCTGTTGTGCCTCTGCCACTCAGATGTTGTCCCACCCGAGGGCTCGCCCTCTTTATTTTGCCTAAAATGCTCAGCCTCTAATTAATATTTATCATAAAAGACCCCATGTTAGGGACTGTGGGAATTTGCTAGAGTGCAAAGGGCATTCTCTCTTTACAATTTAATTAACAAGACAGCAAAGGAGAGCCTAAAAGTATAATGCATAATGGATAACTAAATTTCAGCACCAAATACAAAATTTATTATTGCTAAAATTTTGCTCTTTCAGATGTAATCCATATTTGATTAAAAAAATCAGAGCTTTTAAGGTTTTGGCTGTGAAGATTTTAAAGACCCATAAAGTCCTATAGAGAATTTCAGTCTTCTATTGAAAAAGCCTCCAAATATCTAAGTTTCAGGCTCAGTCCTGGGTACATAAACCAATAAATACCCCTTAGACTAGAAAATTTCTTCAGGGTCCAATTTGCCTACTGCTTTGATACCTATGGTTTCACTTAGGTAAGGGGAGATAACACCATTCCCCAAAAGGTTCTAGTAGACTAAACCAACTGATAAGATAGGTCTTCATAACTTTAAAATGAAAACCTATAACCACTAGCAATATACGGCTACCTCCTACGTAAAATACAGATAGAGTTTTTGAAAGCTGATTAATTTGTTTGGTTTGGGATTCTGTCCCTTAAGTATGCAGAGTATAAGGTCAGCTCATGCGTCGTATCCAGGTGCTTTACAACTCGCTACAAAGTTAAGATTTGTTGTGATTTTCAGGGGCGTTTAGGACACATTTTTGAAGTGTTGAATAGTAATTGATATTGTGGCCTTTTCTTTTCCCATTTTAAAAGGACAAAAAGCAAAAAAAGAAGAAATATTTCGCATTCCATGTCAATATAGTCACAGGAACAATAACAAAGGGAAGAATTAGGGCTGATTACTCTCTTAATTATCACAGGTCCAGAATTCACAAGGAAAAGGATCTTGCAGGGAGTTTAAATAACATTTAGTAGTCTGACGCTGCCTCTTCTTAATTTGCAAAATTCTTAAATAATTAATAAAAAGACTTTCCAGAAAACATACTTTCTTGCATGGACCACTTTTCACATTCAAAAAGGACACTGTTTTATGCATATTCAATCGATTGTTTTCCCTTGAAGTAAAAATTGCATAGAAATTAAAGCTGATATGTACTATTACTTTGAAAGAACAATTGGTTAAGCCTGACAATTAATAATACCATGATACCAGGGTTTACGAACTTACTTTGCTCCATGATTTTGGGGAAATTGTGTTTTTGTGGGGATGACCATAGGCATTTTGGTTAACTGATACAGAGTGTGAGAATGGAAGCAAAATTTTACCCAGTGCTTTTGTCTGAAAATCAAATTTTTTGCAAACAGAAGTGTTTGTGAACTGAGGTATTATGGTACATGTGTTTTGATCTTTCAAGGAAACACTAGTATATAGTATGTTATAGGAATAGCATAGATATTTTTAAAAAAATAATGTATGGTTATGCCATGAGCATACCGTTAGTACAGCTTGGCCCTTTGAGTCACATAAACATTGTTTTAAGCAGTAACTAGATTTCAGGGACAGGGAACTTTCTGTTTTTTAACACATCTGGGACAGATACATTCCTTTGGGAATGAAGTTATTTAAAACATTAGTTGATGTTTTTTTCTGACAAGGTTGACAATGAAGTATCTCAAGGGACCCTGTGCTTTCCCTCATCCATGTCATCAGTGGGCCTTGTCACCCCTGGGCAGCAGGGATGATGCCTGGTTGTTTACAGTTGGTTTATATTTTCCAATTTAATCTTCTCTCTTCATAAAGTATGAGAAAAATTCATAAATTTTTTTTTAGGATCTCAATGTAACATATTCATATTTTATATGCTCAAATATTTACTTATACCAAAGGGAGATCTGGTACAATTTCTACAAAATTCATGACTAAGAAAGCTTTTGAATAAAATTATAAATACTATCCAAATGTTTAATATAGTTATCTTTAATTCCCAATTGTATATTTGGCCTCCTCTTAGTTATTTGTAGCATAAGAAGAAAAGGGTTTTCTAAGTCATTTAATAATGAAAGTTTCATCCTTCTCAATCTGAAAAACAAAAATATCCAATGATTGATTATATGCTGTATTTTCAGCTTAACTCTGTGACTGAACTCCCAAATAACTAATGCTGGCTAAGAGCCATTTAAGAATTATTATGATAACTGTTAGGTATACAACTTAAACACCAAAACTTTAGGTTCATTTCCAGAAGTGTCTCCGACAGGACAGGCACACTCTCAATAGCTGTCTGATACATAGTTGACACGGTAATTATTAAAAACAAAGTACCATAGGTGAGATCAAATTTTTCATGGGTGTGAGAGAAAAAGGTTACATTTAAGCTTTAAATTATATGATGAACACTAAAATTAAAGCAGCAGTGACAAGGTATTGTGCATTTTAGAAAACAATATGAACAAAAAATTTTGAAGTGCAATCAGAAATGTTGGAAAAAGCTAAAATATAGACCTTGTAAAAGAATATTAGGTTAGGATTAAATTAAACTTCACTTTAATTACTGAATATTAATATGCAGTAATATCGAAAAGCCAAATATATTTAAAGATATCTTTATCTTTGTGTGGGGAAATCAGCCAGAGAAGTATTGGTCAGCTGATACAGAGTTTGAAAAGGGAAGCCAAATTTTTCCCAGTGATTGTGTTTGGAAACCACATTGTTTGCAAACAGACGTGCTCATGAAATGAGGTATTATTACTCTACATTTGTTTTATCTTTCAAGGAAATGTAATGATAAATTTAAAGATATTTCTGGTGGTAATATGGAAGGTGAAGGGACACAAGATTGGACAGTTAAAACTATAGGATCACACAAAGAAAGGAAGCTGTTAGCAGTTGACTTCCTCTTGTAATTCAGTTGTAAGCATTTCACCCATGGAGTCCCCCTTTATTTTTACAATGAGAAATAATAAAACTGCATTTAAATAAACCATGATTGGCTGTAAATGGCTGGGGGTTAGCTTAGCAGTACAAGTGCCTGCCTGGTAAGCACAAGGTCATGAGTTCAATCCCCATGGCCCTCCAAAAAGTTTGGATGATTGACTGTAATATTTTGGAAATGATTCCTTTCTATAAAATTAATTTAGAGCTTCAGCGATAAAAATGTTTGACCAAGTATCACAACATTAAGCAAATCATCTTCATTTAGCACTGCAATTCTTTGTTCAAGTCATTTCATTGGAATTTAGGCTCACTTCAAACAAAGATATATATATGTCTTAATTTAGTGCTTTTTCCTTAATCTATATTTCTCGGTCACCAAATAAAAGATAGTAATAAATAATAGTATCATTGGGTTATCAAACCTACTTCCTCAAATAACAATTCAGTATCCTTGTTTGTTAGTATATCTATTACTAAAAAATTTTTAAGTTACCCATAATCAGGCAATAGGTTTCCATTATTCACAGAAAATATAAGCAATAATCAAAAATTATTGCTGCTTATAATTACTAAATAGAAATTAATCTTTTACACATTTTTCATACTTTGGCCAGGTTTTTAATTTATGGTTATACCTTATTCACTTGCTCTTAATCCACATCTTACATATTAAACTATTGTCTTATAAAAGTATTTTTCACTTTATCAGCTTTTCTTCTAGATGGTTTATTTATTTCAGAAATGGGAACAAACTTGTATGTACATATCCACTAGTCCAATCATAAACATGTCTTGTCAAATCAGTAAGTCCACCAAATAGTTATTTTCAGAGAAAAAAAAAAGTTAATTATAAATTTTTCAGAAACACTCCGCTTGCTTAATTTCAAGGTAAAATTTTTTATACCAGTGTTTTTTCTCATGTTTGCTTTTATTAACCTGGAGTAAAGAATGGCCCTATTTTATAGGCTCTCTCTTATATTTTTGCCAATCATCTTTTCCCCCATTAATATTTTCTGTCAGTTGACAGGAAATAATCTTCTTCAGCTGTTCATTGTTTAAAATGAAAAATATCAAACTGTCAGATTTTTCGAAACACTTCTGTTAAAAGAAAATTTAAAGTCTAAATGCTACGTATTTGCCATAAATATTAAATTTGAAAACATCACTTTTGCTATGAAATCTTGCTGCTACAATGAAAATATAGAATGTTTAGTTCATTTAATGAATTACAACCAGATCGGTGAGGCATTCTTAGTAAAGAATATCTACAAAGGTACCTAAACAGTATTTTAAATTTGGGATTATATTCTGTATGTTGAAATAGAATTCATCTGTACTTCATTCAATTTTTAAGGTATCTGATAGTTAACTATCCTTGATTCTTCTTTTGTGTCTTCACCAGGACCCAACGTCAAAGGTATTAATTCACCTGCTAAATACATGAATGAATGGACACTTAGAAATTGCACTGATTCAGATGCCAATAAAGCCATTTTTAAAATCAATAGTGACACCCTATGAACATCAAATGGAATCTGATTGGGAAAGTATCTGAAGAAAATTAATTTAAAACCAGATTGTATGTAAGGTACACAATTCTATAAACAATAGACTGGAATCAGGAAGCCATACTACATTTGACATTTGCAAGTGAATTATGACAAAGTTTAGGTAGTTTCCGTGTGCTCTAATTGGGGCATAATGACTATATCCCAACCATGTTTTACTGCTCTTTTTGTTATGTGTTTATAAATTTAGCTACATATTTGCAAACCGTGTTTTCACAGAGATCAGGGCAGAGATGAAAAGAGAGATACTGTCAAAAATCTTCACAACCTCACACAGAGGGCCACTTGTCAAGAAATTGAATGTGAAGTCATGCATACCATTAAATCAGTTCATCTGTACTCCCCAAAGTGTCCTTTCCTCTCCTTTGAAAAGCACATAAATAGCTTCAGCTAATATAAATAGCCCAAAGCCACATTTAGACTAATGCAGCTTAAATGAGATTTTAACCCTAGACCTTTCTTTTTAAAAAGCGTACTTTCTAATTGGATAGTGCATTTTATAGAAAACTGAAGGATATAATGTTGATTAGGTTCATGCGATGAAGGAAAAGTTGCCACCCTCAGGTCAACATCTTTGACTCTGAAAATGTCAACCAGTATCTCTAGTTTGAAATAACGGCCGTCTATGAGGGGAGGGGGTCCTTAGGAATGCTACCTAATACTTTCCAGAAAATTCATAATAAATGCAAGTGCAGCAAAATCCAAAGGAGACAGTTTTTCTACCCAAGTGCTTTTTATAAGTCCTGCCCGCACAGCTTGTAGGTTAATAGAGGTGCAACTGTAAGGTTGGACGCAATCAGCTGTGATTGTGGGCTTCTAGAAGCTGATTCAATTTTGCTTTGAGTTCTCTACACAAGAATGCAATTAAGAAACAAGCAGTTTAATGATGTTAATGATTGGTACTCAGAACACAAAGGTGTTAGATTAATCATGAAGTCTGAGTCTGATTCCAGCAGAAGCCCTTCACAATACATACTTTTTTACTTCTCCCTGTCTTGCTGGGTCTTTACAGTGACTCCTATGATGTAACATGGCTAAGTTGATGGACATAGCGGTTTTCTGGAACCAAGGATTCAATCGGTTCTTTTATGACAATTATGATGGCTAGCAATTGTATTTTCAGGAGTAAAACTAGAAATGTTCTTTAAAACAAGAAGTTGAAATTCATTTTAATTCTGAAGTTTTTAGTAATTAGAAGCAACTTTTTAAAATCCGTCCTGGATAAACTAAGACTAAAGTGTTTCTAAGAATTTATCTTTTTTCAATGTCTAGTCCTTTCTGTGACCTTATTAAATTCATCAATTATATTTTAATCACCAAAAAATACATGCCCATGAAGTAAAATAGTTTTGTACTTTGAAATGTAATGAGCCCATGGTACAATATACAAATAATTTGATCTATCGTTATCTTTAAATAGATAACAGACTGAATGTAAACCACTAAAAAGTAAATGTAGAGGAAAACAAACATAACCATTTCATGTACTTTTCAAAACGTTACAATTGCCTTTGAACAGCAAAGTATAGGAACATATACTCTCAGAGAATTCTTCCAACAATGGATCTTCCAAAAAACAGGGTCAGAAAATAGTGTCAATTCCTTGTTTATAAAATAGCAAAAATATATCTTTTTTAAAAAATCCTGTTTTTCTCTGCACAGTCTGTTCAGTGGGAGAAGGAAGTTAATACAAGCTAAACACCAAAACAATGGCTTACCTGTTTGAAAAGGTAGATTCCATAGAAACATAGACCAGAAATTCAGTAGGAAACAAAATAGAGAAGTGATTGTTGAGGAAAAATTTTACTTGGAAAATAAGGAAAAGGAGTAACTCAGGTCCAATCAAGAAATATTTTTATAATACCTGAATAATGTCAAATATATTCCAATTATTGAAATGGGGTTAACCTGAAAGAGTCTATAGCACTGTTGCCCCCCTAACTGAGCAATAATTTTTAAATACTACTGAGCAGCATGTATTCTGGTTAAAGGCTATTGCAATACCTTTGGTGGAAAAGAACCATGTTCAATTCCTTTGTTTATTTCACACATTCGCATGCTACTCGGAACCAGCCTAATTCTTCCTTTCTTTAAGATTATTGACTATGTACACAACACATCCCAAATCTCTTGTTTTTTGTCCCTTATCCCCCCCCACCCTCTTCACTCCATCTCTTGATTCCCTTCCCCTTGGGGAACGATCTATCTTGCTGCCACCTATTCTCTATCTTTGATTTTATTCTCTATTTTTGATTTCTCATGAAAGTAAAACAATGTGAGACTTAGGCTTGTGTGCCTGACTTATTTCACTTAATATTATGGTTTCAAAGTGCATCCATTTTCCTGTAAATGACTTAAGTTTATCTTTCTTTATGGTAGATGAGTAATCCATAATGTGTACATACCACATTTTCTTTATCCGATCATCTGATGAATATATGGGCTGCTCCTAAGATTCAGCTATTGCAAATATTATGTGTTGGTTACATTTGCAGAAATAAAAGTAAGGGGATCAAGTGATGGGAAGGGGGAAGTAAGGGAAGAGAAAGGAGATGAAAAAAAGAATTAAGATATTTTATGAGCATTTACCAACTTCACACAAGAAATGTATTATGTCCTACGCATATGTACTAATAAACTAAAAATTAAAATATAAATTTTTGAAAAGTTAAAAAAAATACTGGCTGTATTTTGGACCTTCTTGAAGCTACAAAATGATCTACACTTGATTTCATAAACATAACAACTACAGTCATTTGAAAACCTCACCAAACCCCAAAGCTGTCCTTGTTTTGGATATACTGATAGCATTCAAATTCATTCTTCGTGTGTGTGAGGTCCAAGCAAGTGCAAAAACCTTTAGAGAAAAATGAGTAAACTGTAATAAATCTTGTCTGGTTTTAAATTCAGAGTTGTATGAGCAGAAGCAGGAGCTGACATTTTCAAAGAAGAATAATAGTTTATACCCCACAAATCCCCACTCAAAGAACACAGTTCCTTAGTGAACACTGTCTTCTGTTCCAGGTAACCATATATCTGCATAGCAATTATGGGAAAGCATTCTGCTGGTGTCTAAATCAGTCACTTGCTAGGGAGCCATGACAGTGAGAAACTTTCTAATTCCAATGTCCTCTAATGCATATCCAGAACAGAATTTAGGAAAAAGGCAGTTGAAGTCTATTGATGGTTTAGTAAATGAGCCAAAGGAATGAGGAAGAGCAGAAGGATAGACCCTACAGTTTTTGGGTGCCTTATAGCTGCTCACTTGACCCTATTTTACAGATTTCTTTCTCTCTTATTTTCTGTGAATTCACTATAATTCTGTCTTTGTCACTGGTGGCAAGACGCCAGCTTTATATTTTACCCCTTTTGTGTAGCAAGCTCAGATAATGTTTTGTGCTGAATTTATTAGAATGGACTTTGGCGCTCATCCAGCACAATGCATTTATTTTCTGTAGCGACAATGAAGCCTAAAAGGAGTACTGTCTCTGCAAGCATAGAAAAACTAGTCAGTAGGACTTAGGTCCCAATCCTGGGCCATCTGACTCTCAAACTATGCCGCTATGGAATGTGTGTTCTAACTGATGCAGTTAGCTTTCATGTATTCATGTCTTTCATCCAATTCCTTCTAGCATAATTTTCTATCTTTACATGAGATTGAAGCACACAAAATAATTTGAAGTTAGCTTATTTATTAAAGTCTATGTGGAAAGGGAATCATATTCATAATGAAAGTATTTGGTGATGGTAAATGTGTGCTTTTAAAATTTTAGTGGGGTTGTTTATTGTACTATAGGATCTGATGGGGGTTTTAGACATGAAATCAAAGTACAGTGTTATTACCCAAGAAGAATAAGCTGTATTTTACATGTCCTTCAACCACGAAGTCAAAAGTGTTATTCTGACCATTCTTCAGGCTCTGAATCAATATTTCCTTGCTATTATATTGTTTCTATAGCTATGCAAACATGCTACTAAGATTAGAAACACAAACAAAGCAAAACTTTCTTTGACTCCAATTTCTCTGCCAGATACCCTTTTCCATTTCTTGTTTCTCCAGTGTAATTCCTGAAATTGTTGTTTGTGCTTACTTTATGTGTTCTTCTTCTCATATTCTCTCTTCTAACTATTGGGTCTGGTTCAAACCTCCTCATTCCACCAAAACCTTCTTTGTTGAAGGCAGCAGTGCCCTTCAGATGTCTAAATCTAACGATTCAGTCACTGAACCTATCTTATATAATCTAATCTGTGGTTTTTGATATGGCTGATCAAACCTTCTTCTGTGACACCCCAACCCCAAGCTTCTGTGATTTCACTGGGATCTCTCCTGACCTTCCTTTGCTCATTTCTCATCTCTCTTTTGATGCCTTGATTCTGAAATACTGCAAGTCTCAGTCACTGTTGCTCTTCTATATTTTTCCTGGGCTCTCTCTTATGTTCTTTTTTTGTGGGGCCTTAAATTGCCTTTTATGCCAATGACTTTCAAATGTAGATCTCTAAGCCAGTTCCCTCTCATGGACTCTAATGTCACCTGTCCAAAAAGTAAGTCTCTGACTTTTCTCTCATTCTCCACTTCAGACAGTAAAAACTACATGTGCTCAGTAACTTACACTAAAAATATGTAGCTTTTTGATTCCACTTTTGATTTCATACACCACAATTCAACACAAAAAATGCTACTGGCTGAGTCTTCAATATATATTCAGAATCCATCCATCATTTATCAACTGCATGCCTAAACCCTGGTCCAAACCATCCAGCATGAATTTCAGCACTAGGCTCTTAATAGATCTGCCTGCTACTATGCTTTCTCCTTTAAAACCATTTTTTTATTTGACAGAGTATATTTTTCAGCACTTTAAAGGTAATTTAAGTATAGGAAACTAGAAGAAAAATAGGATGCAAGGGAACTTTTCAACATGACAGATACATAGAATATTTATTATTTAGATGTATTGATGGTAATATAAATCTATACATGTGCCCAAATTTTGCTTAATTGTATGCAGCCCATTCTTATTAAGGCTGAAAGAGTGGCCCTTCTAAAGTTTAAGCCATGCATTGCTCCAACCTGCAGTGACTTTACTTCATCCAGGTGCAATTGCACCACACAGACGTGATTCTTTTTTTTTTTTTTTTTTTGTCCCCAACCCCTCATACGCCCAAGTTCTTTCTTTGCTGCTGGTTAAAAATCTCACACATGGCTATGCTTAGGTCTACTGAGGTAGTTGATGTCTCTTCCTTAATTATTTTCTCCAGATATCTTTGTGAACATCACTTTCTTTTAAATTTTTTCAAATTTCAACTTCTCAATGAGACACACTGCCTCACACTACTTACTTAACTATTCCTTCCCTGACACTCATATCCTTCTTACCCTGATACCTTATACTTCTATTCCCTCTTCATTTTTGTCTCCTACTACATCAGATGATTTACTTACTGGTTATATTTATCATTTGATATCTATCTTTTCCTGTTAGAACCTAAGTTCCATGTGGGTAGCAATCTGTCTCCTTACTGTAGTTTCAAACTAGAAGAGGGCCTAAAACTAACTAACTCTCTTCTCTTCTCTTCTTTCTCCCTCCTTCCCTCTCTCCATCCCTCCCTTCCTCCCTCTCCCCATCTCTCTCAATCTAACCCTAACCCTATATATCCACTGTTATAATGTTAAAATATGCATTGAGATACTAGCAAATAATGAAGTTTGAAATGTGAGTAAAAATGTAGAGACTTTCATCTTAATGAAATATGTTACTTAGTACACAAACCTGTGAGTGTGAAAGATAGTTGCTTTCATAATTGTTACAATAAATGGACAGTTCACTTTAAAAGAAACTATTTGAGGTGAAACTGACCTCTGTATGTACACAAATTCATAAAAGGAGCTAAGTACATCCTGTAAAAGTGTTATAGTGTGAAAGACCTTCAACAAAAAGAAGAGGTTCCATGACTATCCTCATAGATAGAGGACCCATGTGACAAGCAGCTGAGAACAGTCTCTAAGGGCTGAGAGCAACCTGTGGTCCCAAACTGGAAAACCAGAGGGCCCTCAGGATCTGAACTGAACTGAACTGAACTGAATTGCACAAATTGGATGACCTGGGAAGTTACCACAGAGCCACAGAGCCTAGAGAGTGATCCAGCCCCACCTTGATTGAAGCCTTGTGAGCCCCTGAGAAGAGAATTAGGTGTCAGCTTCTGGCACACAGAATTGTGAGTTAATGAAAGGATATTGTTTTAAATTTCTAATTTTTGTAGTACTCTATTGTGAAGCAATAGAAAACGAATATATCTTGTTCTGTTTTGGTTCACTCTTTCTGCTCTACTTTTAAATAAAGTGATTTACATTAAGTAAATCACTTAATGCATATGTCTTAACTCAGCCTACAAATCTTTATGAATCAGGAATTTAGAAAAAAAAACAAGAAAACCATGGTAAAATAAACCTAAGTGAAAATCCTATGTATGAAGGATGGGGGGAAAAAGGCAGAATTAAATAATTATATTTTTCTTGACATTGCAGTATACAAAAGCAGATTTGAGCTCCAATGCTTCAATTATGTGACAGCCATATGAAAATCATTTAGCCTAACTTTTCATACATTTTTAATGTATTAAATAAGGTACTTTAACTAATTTAATTATCACAATTATCCACATTATACAATCTTGAAAAACAATTATGTGTTTTAAATAAATGATTCTTCTATTCATTAACTTTTCTCTTGCTAAGACAAAATACCAGATACTCACAAATTTAAAGGAGAAAAGATTTGATTTGACTACCAGTTTCCAATTTTTCATGCAAGGTTTTTTGGTGTCAAGGCAGGAGCATCATGATGAAAGGACGTAATGGGGAAAAGGTGCTCACTTCATGGGAGCCAGGAAGCACAGCCCAGGGCGCGTGTAGCCGAGAGCAGCAGCCAGGGAGCAGAAGCTGCCCCCTGGAGAACATCTCCACAGTTCACTCAGACATGCCTGCCGTGTGCTTCCTAATCTCAGCCTCTGTAAACCAGTCAAATTGACAATCAAACTTAACCACCACAGCGACCTCTACGTATGATACGTTTGCATACAATTTAAATACTGACTTCTGCATGTGAAAATATTACTTTATGAGTTTGCCAACAGACATTGCAATAATGTGATAAGGTATTGTATTTAGGTGTTATAAATATGTCAGCATGGAATGGATGACAAAGTTTTGGAATTTCAAATAAGTTCTTGAATCAGTCCTGAATTTATCTAGTGAAAAGTTAATAGCATTGTTTTGACCACCAGAGGGCTCCCACATGATTTCTTCTGCATTAAAATTTTTATGAATTATTCAAATTTTGTGACTGGAAATGAGAATAATGAAAATACAAGGAGATATCACCAAGAAAAATAAATAGCAAAGAGTATGTTCCTTTTTGTGCAGAAATTTCTTATTTTGTATAAAACCTTTGAATAAACACTTAAATGATAAGGCAGCAGAAACTGACTTCTGATGCTTTCCATGTATAAGTTACTCTCCACGCCTTTCACATAACTTTAAGGCCAACCTTCTCTCAGACATTTATAGCTACTGAAACATTTAGAGAAGTCGAGTGGTCTGTAACTATAATATTATATGTGAACTCTATAGACAAACCTGCCTGAAGCACTGAAATTGAAAAATCATCAGTGTTTATCTTTGAGAATAGCTAGACACACTCAGTTAGAAAACACATTTTAAAATACTGAGAATGACTGGCCTAGTCAAGACAATACATTTTTCTCTTGCTACTTTACTATTACATTTATTGTTTAATGTCATAATGCTACTAACTGTAAACTGTACTCTAGTGCTTTGTTTGAAGTTCCTTTTCAGAGCCAATGTTTTCTATTACACATTAAAAATAAAAGAGTAACAATCGGAATGAAAGACATTGCAAGAGCTTTTCTTATCTCACACTGAGGCAAATATCCTATAAAAAAACATATGCAACATTTCATCACCAAAGATACTTATGACCAACTAATATTATGATGAGAGATACACATAAGAAAGATACACATAACACCTTGTCAGGCAGTTAAAGGACTTAGACTCTTGGCACAAAAATAAAGCAAATAATTTGAGAGTATATGTGTTTACTTGAATCACAGCTGATTATGTAAGGGATTTGTAGAATCTTACACATGAATTCCACTCTACAAAGGAATGTAACAAATTTGTAGGAAGTCAATATTAGGGACCCTAAATACAAAATAAAGACTAGCATGAAATTCATATGCAGACATTTGCACTGGATTGCTACCTCTGCTTTATTTTCTGATTGTACAAAGATCAAAACACGTGGAAATCTAAGATTTGTCATTTTCATAACAAAATGTTAACTGGTCAGATAAAAAGCACATTTTTCATGATATTAAGATTAAAAAAGATATTCTCAGAAGGAGTAATAGTGGTGTTCCTAGATCAATACAGGAATCTTGCCATTCTGTAGCATAGCTTTGAAGACCCTATTTTGCCCCTATATTTTAAGAATTTATGTGGCTAATGACATTCATCTGAGAAACGTGTTCCAAGAACCACAATGTCATCAAAGTAATGCAGGGTAACCTCATCTCAGAATGACCTTGTAGTTTGAATGTTAAACACAAACAGTACCGTGTCTTTCATTTTTCTGTCGTCATGAAATGGCTTTCTACACTGTCCAGAAATTTGGCTAAAATCTGCAGAAATGCTGATGTATGAGAGCTACAGATTGTGTCTCCATAGGGAATGTGATTATATTTACAAATAATTATAGCATAGAGAAGTATGTACCAGGTGCCACTTAGGCGATGTGAACAATTTGATGTATTAATTAGTAAAGATAAAGATCATTGCTGCTGGCAGTGATGGGCATAGTCTTCATACAGGAAAATGAATTGGAGCACAGTAATGAAACCACAGTTCTTAGGGGAAAACATCATGCAAAAACAAAATGAAAACACCTAACTTTAGAGGTCAATTTATGGAAAATTTTATTTACTATACTTTGAAGCATCTTACAAAGTCTAACTATAGTTGTGCAATGCATCTCTGCTGTCTGAACTATGGTAGAAGTCTTGCTGCAAGGCAAAAAAAACATGTCTTAAAGTATGTTTAAAAAGTTGCTGTAATTAATAAAGTAAATACCAGTTTGCAACCTATGCCCACAGTGCAGAGTTCAGGTGAGATGGCTGGTAAGATAAGAGTGCTTTCTCAAAGAAAGAGCAGAGGGGCCGGGATGTAGCTCAGCCAAACAGCACCTATCTGGCTAGCATCTGGCTGTGAATTCAATTCCTGGTACAAAAATAAATAAATAAATGAATAAACAAACAAACTCATTGATTTAGGTGAGGCCTTTAACATTTGGCAGGGTTATATGTTAAAAGTTTCTTGCCATTGTATATTAAGGAATTTAGAAGACATTTAACAGGTGACATGAAATTCATTCAATGAAACATTTAAATAAAAAAGTGATATATCTATTCATAAGAAAAAAGTAATTTCCATTACTAAGGACCTATTAATTTTCAAAGACATTATGAAAATCTTAATATCATCCTCTCCAGCATACTATGATTCTGCCCCAAATGTAATAGTAACTAACTATGAAATATATGCAATTATCTAATGGTGAAAATGAATACATAGACACCAAGGGCTTTAGGTACCACTTGCCTATTAAAATAATATCCCAATTTTATTAAAATCCATGGAAAGCTAAGTCTCCACTGACTACTGGGTGGAGAGAAGTACACAGATTGTTATATTTCAGAGAGAATTTTAGAAAAAAAACCTTAGTTAAGATGAGAACTGTAGGAGCTAACAAAGCTCTTTTCCTCCCAAATGTTAAAGAGAAGTCATACACAGCACCACGTAAGGTCAGTGATTAAAATTATATGACAGTAAATGAAGATGTCACTTATTCAAGAAAATGCTGGAATGTGTATTTCTTAGATTCTTACTTGATCAAACTCTGTACCCTAACCTTTTCCAAATCCCATTACACATTGTGTCTGAAGACGGAAAAAAAGTGCGTTTTCTACATCAAATGATGATTAAATAGATGATTTTCACTCAAAGTATTTCTTCACCCACCTGGCATAGTAATACACTCTTTCAATCAGCGAGTCCTTTATTTTTCACATTACTGTTTTACCTAAGAGATAATGTCAAAGGAATGGAGCATTGTGACTGGATAATGGTCTCCTGCTGCAAAATAAATGCTCAGGCATTTATCGAAAATAAATATCGGAAGAAAGCCAAGACATTTATTTTTAAAGTAGAAAACTATTTTCTAGTCACAACTTTCAGTGCCAGAGACATTATAACTATCTTACCAAATGATTTTTTAAGTAAATTGAGATCACCTTAAAAGAGCAGCAGAATACCTAATTTGTTCTCACCTAAATAAAAAGTAACATTCTAGTTTCTTTTCTACAGACACAAAATTAAATTCAAATATGCTACTTATTTGATGGGAAACACTGAATGAAAGCATTAACAACATATTCAATCACATCTTTAGCTTGATTATTCAGATACAGTTTTTGCTTTTTTAAACAAAGTGGATTTTAATATGCATGCCAAAAGAGAATTATAAAATTTATTGAAGCATTCTTTACTTTTGTTATATTTTGTCACTGATAGGCAGGAAAGGTTATTGATATCATAATGATATGTCTGAAAAGCACAAAAGCAGTAACTCTGGGAGATTTTAATGGCAAAGGTAACGAACCATGCACCAAGGTAATGATGATTTTGATTCTTCTAGTCGTTGTGGAGTGTCTTTGTAGTCTTTAGATCATTGCAAGTGGATTTCAACAAACACTGCTCACACTTTTCCTTAGAGTTAAACTTTAAAATAAGACCATTGTAATCTGACTAGTTATTAATGGAATTTAGATGTTCTGTGAATCAAAACTCACCTTTTCCCCAATATCTACTGTCACACTGCAATATGCTATTGTGTGTGTATGGGCATGAGTGTGTGTGTGTTTGTGTGTGTGTGTGTGTGTGTGTAAAAGAAAGAGGAAAAGAGAGAAAGTGAGAGATAGAAATTCCTTTGATGTATATAAACTGTGAGGCTTATAGATAGCCAGATACACGAATAACATATTGAATTATTTGTACAATAAATTCTAACCAGTTTTTGGATCCTTTGCAAAGGAGAGCTTTTATAAAAGAGCTTTTAGTACTTTATGTGTATATGTGTAACGACACATTATACATTTATACTAGGCACCAAAAGTAGCTTTAAATAAGTCTTCCATGCATTCAAATTTTAAAAATAAGAATCAATAATTAATAAGCACTTTTAATTACATAATAGAGTTGTTTAATGATATTAGTAGTTTTGTAATGCATATGGTAATAACACTGTAAAGTTTTCCTACAGTTCCTCATTAATTAATACTGGTTACTTTTTCAGAAATTATTTGTCCTCAAGAGTGAGTTTATGAGTAATTCATGTGAATATTGACTCTCCCCTATTGCTAGTTTATTATAAACTTGTGCCCGCTGTGAATGTTCTTTCTTGAATGTCTATAATAATTTGTTCTCTCATTAAAAATGAGACATTCAAATATCATGCTAGTAGAACACTGGGTTTCTTTACACACCTCAGCAGATTATAATTAAAGAGATACATTCTATATTTAAGATTTTTGAAGAAATGTATCTTCTACCTATGCTGGAAGGAGCTAGAGAATTCCACAGTAATGTACAGAGAGCTCCCACAATATGTTCCATGTTTTAGTTTATTCGAGAGCAGATCTGTACTTGTGTGTTGTACTTACAAAGTTTAAAATCAAAAAATGAGCTTCACAGTTAACAGTAAAATGACAGATTCATGAATAATAAAATATATTGAATTATTATATCATGTCTTTTTTTTTTTCCTTCCTGAGACAAAATACCTGACACCCAAATTTAGAGGAGGAAAGTTTATTTGGCTCACAGTTTGTAAAGGTTTCAGTTTATAGTTGACTGACTGTAAGGCAGGTGATAAGGCAGAGGAGCATTGCATGTGACAAATAGTTCACAGGGGCAACGAGCAGCAAAAGAACAAGGTAGTGAAGAAGCAAATCAGCAAGCCGTGACAGCAATCCGTGTTCTGTCCCTGTATTCTATCCACTCCCTCAGAATGGGCAGTGCTCACGCTCAGAGTGGGCCTTCCCATTATCCATACCTAGAACAATGCCACGTCAGTCAGTGGACTAATTTAGTAATCACACACCCATAATCCCCAGCGTCACACTCCAGATCCAGCCACCTCTGAAAAGCCCCACCTATGACCACCTGAGGCTTTCGGGACACATCCAGGCACAAACTATAACACATTGTTTAGAAAACACAGAAATACATAAATGTTTTATGTACCAGGTTATTTATTAACTTACCCAATAGTATAATAACCATGTAATAGTGGTATAACTTTCTTTAATGTACAAAGGAAAAGTTTGAGGAAGTGACAATTTAAATAATCTACTCAAGATCATTAACCTGGAATGAATTCAGGTTGGGATTTGCATCTTCTGTAACATGTTTCCAGAATTCATGACCATTTTAGCATCAGTGTTAATCTAGCCAGATCTGATGACCTTTGTGTAGTAGTGTGAGCTCTATGGTAGAGCAGTGGCTTCTTAGGAAACAATTTTTCAAATTAAATATCATACCAAAAATTATTTTATAAGTAAACATGTCAGTGAGAATCAGAGTTGTCCATTCTCAGTGTATGTCTTTTTACCTTTGACTTGATCCTTTGGCCTGCAGCCTTTGCCTGAGTTTTATCTAATTAGCTAAACAATCATCTCCTGGAGCAGACTCTGAACTGTGCTGGAGGGAACCGATGGATGGCATAATATATTTTTACAGAACTCATCGAGTTCAATACTTAAAATTCTTCAAAAAAAGTATACCCCTAAATTCAACCTAATATCAGTAAGAAAATGTGTACTTATGGTAGACTATCTAAATATGATACTATGACCTGAAATTAGTTTTTGTAAAGTCCCACTGTAGGAACAACAACAAAAAAACCCTCAAGATAAGTCAGTGATTAACCAAGTTACTATCTGCTGGAAAATCAGTAATTACTTGTAGTTCCTAATAAGTTGTCATTTAATTTTCCAGCTGCAAATATATGAGTCCTCCAAATATACAAATCCTACAACAGTATGGTACCCTTGTCAGGGTTTCCTCATTTGTTCCCCAAGTTTTGTTATTAGTAATAATGTAGATGTTTCAGAATATATTTTTACTTTTTGTTAGTTCTTTCAATGATTTTTCTCTTTCATGAAATTAACAAAATATAAGTATGAATCCTATCAACAATAAAATGTATATCATGTCCTTTTTCTAAATATGTCATGTGTCAAATATTTTCCCATTTAATGAGTATGCTTTTTGAATATAATAAAAAAATTATCCAAAATTAAAAATCATGTTAGATATATTCAAGTAACTGGCCCTATCTTGAGTTATGTGACTAGCACTTTATAACTTTTCAAAGTCAGATAAATCAATATTCAGAATAGAAAAAAATTCTCAAGAAAACCTTATTGGGCTGGGGATTTAGCTCAGTGGCTTAAGCACCTGCCTGGCAAGTGCCAGGTCATGAGTTCGATCCCTGATACCAAAAAAAAAAAAAAAAAAAAGAAAAAGAAAAAGAAAACCTTATTGATGTCTTCTTTCATCTATTTTGTGAATTTTAGGCATAAATGCAAGCTGAACACAAGCATTCTAATGGAGAGAAGGGATAAATAAAGGAATTCAGATGTGTTATATGCATATAACAACTCCACATCTAATGTAAACATTGTGTACTGCAAACATATACTAATAAAAAGTATATGTGTATTTTATTACGCATGTGATATTTTTGGTACAATCTTTGGTATAATTTGGTATAATTTTTGCTACAATATTTAATTTAAAAATGTGAGTTAACTGTACATAAGTTATTCATATCTACTGAGAATGTCACAAATATCTTTATAGAATTAATAGACTTGCTCCATTCAGAGACTGAAAATATTCAGTGTACTTGACTCTCCAGAAGATATTTGTCTCTTCTGAGATACATAGTAATTTAAATATATTTAAATTTCTTTAAATTAAGAAGAAAGGATGGCCTGTACATGCCTCATTCTGGGCTGCACAGAATGAATTTGTATACTGTGTATTGCTTCCTCTAACGGAAGTATATATTTAGCTATAAGAGTAGTATGTATTTAGCTACACAAACTGCTCCCTAATATCACAATTTTTGTCACCTATGATTTTCTTTCATAATCATGTAAGTTAAAAACTGTATAGTATTTCTTATCTGAGAACCTATGAGATTAAGAGAATCATCTGTCAGCGAAATCTAACGTTTTTCCAAATGAGGCCGATTCTACTTAATTCATGACTCTTTGTCCTAGCAGATATTTGATTCTGTACTCTGTAGTCATTCACAGTGTGATCAGATACCCACTAAGTCTCTGGCAGTAATTAATATATTACATGGAGATAGATCCCATTAACTGAACAACTTTGGATAATTCATTTGTCACATCCCTATATTTGAATCTCTTCTTTTTAATATTTTTTCATACATTATAGATATAATTAGTAGTTTAAAAAAGATTTAGCAGTCACAAAGATAACACACCTTTCTCCTAAAATAATATTCAATGTTTTCAGGAGTCAGTGTCTTCATACTACTGTCTATTTTTCATTTGTTTTCTTATTTGCATGTAGTATCTTAAACATTCTGATGCAGTTTACATTTTTGTTTCTTGAATGGAGGAAATTTATCCACATATTGACTGTTGTCTGTTTTTTTACCTCCATCAGTCACTCTTACGTCACTTTATCATTAGTGGTTCCTCGAGTGTCTCAAGAAGGAAAGATGGGTCATCTTTTGTCCTTATCGTTTTCAACACAATTGGCCATCTTTAAATTGAAAGGAAACTTGCCATTTTCCTTATTTAAAATATCTGACCAGAGAAACTCTGAAAAGAAGTTATTATAATAAAGAAGAGGTTCTGTATTATTAAAACTAGGGATACATGCTAAAAAGTTTGTAAATTTAATTTGTAGTAAGAACTTTAATGGAAATCTTAGGTAATGTGATTTTTCTATGGTTTTTGTACTACTATTTGTCATAAAGAAAATTTCCTAAATTTAAAAAAGTCAGAACAGAAAAGAATTCCAAGAGAATTCTAACTAAACCTTCTTTAGAGAAACTAAACCTTTTTATCCAAAATAGTTTCTTTTACTGGTTTAGATGCTAATGTGCAAATTGATTCATTGTCTAAAATACTTTCATAATGCTTATTTTAATTATTCAACTTGCTATCATCTGAACCATATATTCTATTAGAATTCTATTCTTAGGTTTTTTTTGTTTGTTTCGTTTTGTTTTGGTATCGGGGATCGAACTCACAACGTGCATGCAAGGCAGGCACTTATGCCGCTGAGCTAAATCCCCAGCCACTATTTTTTATTTTTGTTAGTACATGTCTACAGTAGATACTGATTACACGGACCTTGAAGAGGAGTTTAGTACATGGACATAAAACACCTTGCTTCTGTTTTTAAACCCTCTCTCCTTTCCCTTTCTCCGTTTCTTGAAACCCTTCCATTCTCCCTGTTTCCAATTATCTTTTATTTTGCTCTTTCATTTATTTATATTTTGAGTTTCTCAACCAAGAGAATTCATATGATATTTAAGTTTGGGTTGGACTTAGTTCACTTAAAATTGTTGTCTCAGCGTGCATCTGTTTTCACACAAGGGACTCAAGTATGTCCTTGATATCATGGAGTAGAATACCAAGCCTATATAATATTGAACACTGCCCTCTAAATATCATGTATCAAAAAACACTGAATATGAAACTAATTCGTTGTAGCTCTGAGCCTTTCTCTGTTATTATTGAAAAGTTATTATTGAAAAGTGTAATGCAAACTATCATTTAATCATTGTTATTTTATAGGAATATTTCAAATGTAGTTTTTGTCTTTTGAAGAGATTTGTACATCTTATGAATCAATACATAAGATATGATTTTGGCAAAGATACGGTCTCTTAGTGAATCTTGATCTTTGTGTTTTTGGCAAGGAGAATTACACATAAAAGTAAAATTCTGCAATTTCAGAAATTCTTATGGATGCATTTTATTATAACATAACAAACTTTCTTCACTTTATACCTGTTAGGGATGGAATAAAAATTATGAAATAATCTCCACCTTTGAAGGAGAATCTTGTCTCTGGCAGAGGATCTCCTACAAGTCCATGGGACAATTTGAATGCAAAGGGCCAATGTCCAAGAAGACACTTGTCCTTGAGGAAAGCCAGTCAGTTTACCGGAAAGTTACCCAGAGTAACCTTTTCTTAGTTGTCACCATAGGCCTTTAAATTTGCTAGTTCAGACATTTTATTTCCCAGGTTTTACATTATCACCATGGGTAGTGTCAAATCAATATTTCCATTTATGAACTTAAAATAAGACATGTAAGTATAGCAGGAAAAAAAAGCATGTGACAGCTACATGGCAAAAATATTGCAACCAGGGGTTTTCTGGGCATGCATGAAATCAGAATGAGAGGATTTAGGTGATTGGAATGGTGCTGTTATTGATCTGTAAACCTCTTAGGAAGGCGGATGTAAGACACCCTTTCCCTGCAACAGAATATGCTACCAAACCTGCCTCTGTGATTTTAACTTTTCTCTGTTTCCATTGCTGGCCAAACTTTCTTTCCTCATTACATTGGTTAAGGATGATTTTAGGTTTGTCATACAGGGTAGTACCACTTCTCTTCAAGACTGTATCCATTTTATGGTTTTATTCTTAGAAAATATTTTCTTTCCCTATTTCCAAGTTTAAGCAAAAAGCAAGGAAAACATTTTCACTCAGTAACTCCCTACTGTTTATTCCATGTAATAGTTTTTCACAATGTAGTTTGTTTAATAAAATAATAGTAACATGATTCAAATAAAAATGTTGCACAATAACTATTATTTACATAAAGATATATGCAAAAATAGTATATCTATTATGATATTGTATATATCAAATGAACAGTATGAGAATATCTATCATAGTTCACATCAGGGAGTTCTTACTAAAAAGTGTAATGCAAACTATCATAAAAATGAGATTTAAGCTCAAGTAACTTAATTATCATAATCTCTGGTGAATTTTTTTTAATTGGTACTGGGGATCAAACTCATGACCACGTGCTTGCAAGGCAGGCATTTATGCTGCTGAGCTAAATCCCCAGCCCCTCTGGTGTAATTATTAAAGCATACATTTAAAGAGTGTTTAAAAGTGAACTTATCTTTTTAATTAAAAGTCATATATGATAAAGCATTTATTGTACCTCCTAGGTGGTTTGTCATTTCAAAAAGGTTGTTAAATTTCTGTATGAACCCAATGTGTTTTCCATATATGCAGCATGACTGTCTTCGTTAACAATTATTAATCACCTAGTGGTATACAATATAGTTTTCTACTATAAAATGCAAAATGGATCCCATTCTTGAGAAATATGAGGAAAGTATAGAAATCAATGCTAAAAGATAAAAAAAAAAAAACTGTTCAGTCAGCCTATTCACCATTATCATCTGGTTGGACTTCAAGGTCATTGTGTAATTCAGGCCCCTTGTCCCATAAAAAGCTTATCATTCAAAATTTCAATTTATAAACCCAAGTTGATAAAGCAAATTTATTTCCTGAGTTCCAAATCACAGGGATAAAGGGTGGTGCCACTAGAAAAATATCATTCTCAGATCTATACAACATCCCTACATTCTTTACAAAGAAAACATCAAGGCCAATCATTTCAAATTCTTCCCAGAAGATACATGAGGAAGTCATTTTATAAAGATGCATCAAAATCTGGACTTAGTTAATCTTATAAAAAGGTTGCAAAGCTCAAATCACTGTTTCTGTTGTAAAAATGCATATCATAAAATATGATTATAAATGTGTTTATATCTTTTTATTTGTGTGTATGTGTTATATACCTGTCTTCTATCCTTTACCGTATCTATATGTCTTATGCCTCTACTAATTCTTATTATCACTTGAGAGATAAAATTGCTATGATATATATGCTTTTTTCTGGAATCACTTTAGACCTTTAAATTATTTCAAGCTGGATTCAAATCAGATCCTCTAGCTTTAAGTTGGTAATAGTCCTATTTAAAATATATTGTGTTTGAGTTTGTGCATTTTTTGCAGTTCTTCAGAAATTCCAAATTATTTGACTTCTTTCCTTCTTTTTTTTTTTTTTTCACTACTGAGTATTGGTATCAAGCTTCAACATGAGCCTCCTTTTTCAATTTTTTTTTAAACAAGGTATCTTTGGGTTGCTAAATTTCTCAGGCTGAGTTTGAACTTGGAATCCTCCACCTTCTAAAATGCCAGAATTTAAGAAATGTTGATTTTTTTATTAATTTTTATGCAAAAAAATTTTACCCAAATTTATAGACTGCCTTATTGATGCAATCTAATATTGTTTTCTTACTTTTCTCTCATTGTTGAGACAAAATACCTGATGCCCAAAGTGAAGCAAGAAAGTTTTTATTTCTTACAGTTTGGAGAGTTTCAGTCTGTACTCAGTTGGCTCCAAGGCAGGATGACATGGCAGGGTATCCATTCCTGGCTACCACATACAGCAAGAACAAACAGTAAAAAAGAAAAGACACGGCTTCTTTCTGCCCTCCCCACTGTATGTAGGCTTCACCCCTGGTTGGGTGTAGCACTCATGCCACCAATCCCAGCTCTATACAAGAAACCAGTCATAATGCCAGACTCAGCCTCGTCCATGATTGCATGAGTCTTGAGGAGAGGCCATCTGAACATAAAGCATAACATGTATTATTATACTTCCTTTTCAGTATGAATTTGAACACATTAAGTTTTATTGAGTGCTTAGTCATGTTTCATGTAACAAAAGTCAAAAGTCTATATTCCCTTGAAGTTTAAGAGTCTACTTCTTTCAAGTACTGGGGCTTTATTTGTGGAAAGATAAGGCAGAAGTTAGTTATGCATAAGGTCCAATTCACTTCTATGCTACTTAGGATAAAAATGATTAAGTTAGGGATTAAAAAGTTAAAGAAACAATGAACATGTAATTGTTGTGATAAGATTTATTCAATATCTTTATTATTTTACTTTAATTCTAAAGAATTTCTATGGTACCTATATTGATTATTTAAAGTAAATGTGAAGTTTAGGAAGCTGTTTTAGGGAAGACTTATTCACAGGAACTCAGCAGGAGAATATCTTCATATAAAAAGGGGAAATATGAGTTTATAGTTACTGTAAATCATCTATTAAAAATATGATCATTTCTATAACTATAAAACTAAAATTTCCAGTGATTGATTTCAAAATTGCCTTCCATCCTCTTCTTTGTTATAAATCTAGTTTTCTGGTGTTAATATTCAGAGTTTATCCTTCACTGAAAGAGTCTAATTATGGAAGAATGATCAGATTGGTGGTGAGTAATTCAGCTGGGGATGAAATTCTACAGGTAATGTAATAGAAACTGCGATCAGGAATGACAATGGCTTTTTAAGGCTTTCAAACTGCTTATTTGACTCTAAAATGGCAAAGCTAACACAGAATATTAGGTAGAAACTAAATATTCTGTTGATGCAATTTTGTCATTTGATGAATATTAATATTAGTCTGAGCTATATAGTTGACTACAAGATGAGCATATGTTTAAGACACATAGGCAGGGGAATATTTTGAAAATTAATTATTTTTATTTATTATGCAAACAGAAGCATAAAAACCACATTTGCAATTACTCTGCCTTTACAGTTTTTTTAAGTTAGCATTGCTGTCTTTTTTGACTTGTGATGTGCATGTTGTTATGTATCCAATAATGATTTCTCACCTAGTATTAATGACTTATCCTAAAGGCACCTTGGAAAACCTGTATTTTTCTGCAATTCCAAATAAAGCAACGTAGTTGAGATAAAAACAGCAAAACAAACAAATAAAAACAATATTAATAGCACTACTTGCTGAGTGCTTTCATGTGACATTCAGTGTGCTCAATGACCTGCATATATTATCTATCTACCCATAAGGAAGTTCTCATGGTTAAATCTATTTCACAAAGTGATGGAGGCATGGAGAAATGAAGAGAAATATCCAAACTCCACAAAGAGAAAGTGCCAGAGGCTTATGTTGTTGTTGTTGCTGCTGTTGTCTAACTTAATTTCTTCCTGATCTGGCCTTCCTGACCATCAAATATTTTTTGCTCCACTGGTTTTGAACTTGACAGTAATTTCTATATGTAAAAAATCAAAAAATCTACTGGTAACCCCTCGAGAGATAAAAATTGATAATCAGTTGACTTTTGCTAAACCTAGAAGTGTAAAGATAATAACCTGATGCTTGCTTCCCATTTCAATATATGCCAGTGGATCATTACTTGCTCCTAATGTAAGACACTTATTTTATCAGTTCCAACCATGTTCCTTGTATTTCTTGGCTAATTTAGACAAGAGTTTTCATAATTATAGATCCCTGAGGTATAGTCACTGATATCATGTCTATTATGTGGTTAACATTTTGGAGTGGCTTTAAAATATTTTTGATTTTGGAGGAAATCTATGTTTGTCTTTTTAAATGAAACCAAAACAAGTCTACATTATCACATGTACAGTTAGGCAAATGCTTTCAGCATTGATAATTTTAAGCATTATTGTGAGTAAAGTACTATTATGAAACTAGACTAGATTTAGTCACAATTTCTACTCTTGGGGATCTGATCTGGTGAAATGAATAATTTGGAAAATCTGAGGCACTATGTAATATTCTAATACATCAGCACTTCTCCGCCTTGGCATATTGGATGCTCATACTCTTAATTAACTACTATGTACAATTTCTAATGTACACAGCTGACAAAAACAATATTTTAGAATTTCCTAATGGTTTTATTTTCTGTGATCACTTTCCAACTATATCAACAAATTTGTTTTTTCATTTAGTTTACATCTTGACCTCATGTGACTATCTTCCAAAATAGTGACAAATATTGGAGTTAGAGGGTTGGCGATTTAGCTCAGTGACATAGGTGCTTGCCTGGCAGGCATGAGGTTGTGAGTTCAATCCCTGGTAACAAAAAAAAAAAAAAATGGCGTTAGAAGTTTCCATCAGATGTCAAGAAACCAACTGACATATTCACAATTATATAGCATGTTAGTCATACAGCTATAGTTGACTTTCCAGATTTTCACATTTTCTGACAAGTACTTTACTACTAATTCTGCCACAAGTCATATCTCCTATTAGGTGACCATTTTGAGAGGAAATAATGGCAATTTGCCTTTTACTGTAGTATTTTTAAAATTTAAGCATTCACCATATTTTTGAGTCATAGTTTGTAGTGCAAAATTTCTCTAAGTAGCTTTCTTCATACATAATCCAGTGAAACTCCTCTATTTCTGCTAGGTTAAACTTATTCTCCATAAACAACCTTACATTACCTGATTTCAGTCTACACTCCCCTGCCATGTACCTGTTGGTATTTCCACTCCATGGATCTAAGATGTGCGTCCCTTAAATTCTTTCCTGTCACTCTACACTTACTTTTGCTCTCTTCATCAGACCTTTTTCTTCTTTCAGTTCCTCTGATTTCTGTTGTAATTATGTTTTATTCTATATTGCACTTAATTCAAATGTGCTAATCTTGTGTCCACCAGCATATTTAAGATACCACTGCAGGCAGAAATGTGGCCTTTATATTTTTATTTCGCTCCCCCAGAGCTATACACAAAATAACTGCTTGAAAAGCTCTATGTTGCCTTGATTCAATGTCTTACACAGTTTTTGATGATACAAAAATATATTTAAAAACTCATTTTAGGTCACTTGCTTCCTTAATACTGAAATGAGAGAATAATACAACATAAGAGCTATTTTTAGGATTACCACAACAGTTCTTTCTCAAAATAATAGCAGATGTACTCACCCAGTGAAAGTATCAGGAACTGAATTCCCACATGTAATTTACTGTATTTTACTTACAGCAGTTTGGTTTTAATTTGACAACTCTCTCATTACAACTACCAAAAAAATAATCCCTTCTGTACAAATGTATTTCCATATTTCCATCTCAGTATAAGCACAGCTGTGAACCAATTACTTCAAAGTTCAAGAGCTGGTTGTTTCTATCCTTAGCATCCCTAGAAAATGTTGAATGTAATTCTGGAGAGAGACTCCCAGCTCAAGACAAATAACTTTGTTTTTCTTTTGTGTTATTTTCTTATTTTGTTTCTATTTATAGCACAAACTGGATAAATAACTTTCAATATTGCTTTTATTTTCTATACTTTATTTAATACAGTATGATAAAGTATTTTGCAACTTATTACATAGGTATTTTTTAGTTACTTATAGCTACTAAATAAAAAGATATAACCTATTTGGTACATAGCTCAATTTCATTGTCTAAAAATATTTCCTCAAACCATCTGCATCGTGAATATATGTGTGAATATTTTAAAAATTCATCTTTTACCTTCTAATTCCTGGAATTAACCATTCTCTGACTTTCTCTCCACCTGCCAAAGTGACTTTTACTGTGTTGTAAAAAGAAATACAAATAAATGACTGATACAAATATATTTGAGAGGTTCACATTCTTACCATTTAATATTTTTGTCATGAAATCACATTCTGCATATGGTTCTTTCTCCTTCCCTTAGTGAATCTCCTACCTCTATGTATGAATAGACTAATTGTCCATGCAAACTCTACAGAACAGGAGCAAATATGTAATTAGAACAGTCTTTTATCTCCTCCACTGATAGAAAAGTGTTCTCCAATCAACAGCTAAAGGTCATATTAATTTTCCCTTCTCACCCTCCAGTTTCCCCAGGAGAAGCTGTATGATGCCAAGCATATCAAAATGAACTACCTATTATGTCTGTCTAACCTGATGGATGACCTCCCGAGCCCCAGCACAGCCCCTGTTGTGCATGACCTTCTTCTGCTGTGTCACTGAACCTACTTTTCTGAGATGACTTGATTCAGTGACTGACAGTAAGTGTAAAAGAGTTAGGAGACAGGCAACAGGCACAGAATTCTTTTCTATGAATGTTATCTGCATGTGTTAGATCACCATAGTTGTTTAGTACAGTAAAGATCAGAAAAAGATAGTGTTCTCTGATATCCGATTTGTTAAAAAAAATCCCTTTTATTGATCAGAGATCAGTCCTTAAACATGTGTTTTCAGTTGTCATATTACTGGTTTGACAACATGTTTTAAGGGAGCACTGACAAAAGTGGCACTCTCTTCCTCCAGAACGAGATTAGACAGTCTTCCCTGCAAAGTCAGTCAATACATAGTCCTGCCCATAAGCTCCTCATGAATGATCAAATCAATAAGAAGAAAGCAGAGTCAGAACTCATAGTACGACTGAAGAAATTTTGAATTAGAAGATAAACTCATTTGGGAGCTAGAATAGAAAAAGATAGCATTAAAAACAAGAAGAAGGAGGAGGAGGAGGAGGAGGAGGAGGAGAAAAGATAGCACAGATTGGCCTAGATACACAGCCTGAGAGACACTTTCAGGTCTCCTGCACGTCCAAGGTGAATTTAGGATTGGGACAAAATCTGAAAAGAGAAGAGCACAGATGAAAAAACACTTCAAGTGGCACCTAGAAGAGATAAATAGAATAGTTTATCCCTGGAGCTTTCTCACCCATGGATGTATTCCAGCCCTATATTTTATATAATCTGGTCTTAATATTTTCTTTGTTTCTGAGCTGCGTTAGTCAGACTTTTTAATTAATGAAATCAAAAGATACATCTTACTGAATCTATGAACAGTTACTTAGGACCTAGTACAGGTAAAGCTTTTTATGTAATTCCTACAAAGATATCAAATAGTTTTTAAAGTTCCACTCACCTATAAAATTTTTGTGTGAGATTTTCTATAAATAAATATTAGTAGAAATTCTTTGTAATTTTATTTCTAGAAAAAATTAGTTTTCAATATTTATGTTACAGATAATTTTACTTTTTCCCCTAAGCAAAAATATAATGATTTTTCTTTCTCTATGGATCAATGCCTTACATGAGTTTTGTTCCATTTAATGGGATTGATTATCCTAGGGCAAAATTAATTCTTAGTCAAACTTTAATAAAAATGAGTCAATATGTGTTATTAATGGCCTGATCATACATTTATACAATTAAAGATTAAAGATGTACTGACCAGATTTTTAATGACATTATGCTGTATTTACTATTTGACTATTAGTTCTCACATTGAATACAAGTTTTCATCTTAATATTGCCGTACATTAAAAGTGCTGGATGTAAAATCTTAATTCCAATTTCATGTACAGAACATAAATCACAAATGATTACTTACTTAATTTAATTGAAGGAAATGTTTGTACCAAAGACTGGATCAGGTGTTGTGTGAGGTTACTCTTAGAAATTGAACTTTCCTGTTTTTTTTTGTTTTTTTTTTTTTGTACCGGGGAGCGAACTCATGACCTTGCACTTGCGAGGCAGGCGCTTAGGCCGCTGAGCTAAATCTCCAGCTGTTTTGTTTTGTTTTTGGAGAAAATAATGGGCTGGGGATTTATCTCAGCAGCAAAAGTGCCTGCCTGGTGAGCACCATGTAGTGAGTTCAGTCCCTGGTTTCTATCCTTAGCATCCCTAGAAAATGCTGAATGTAAGAGAGAGAGAGAGAGAGAGAGAGAGAGAGAGAGAGAGAGAGAGAGAGAGAGAGAGAGAGAGAGAGAGAAACTAATGCTCAAACAGAAGATGAGCATGGAACAAATTGCTTGGGAAAAGACCCGTTTAAAATTTCTCTACAAGGAATGAGCCTACATGTTCATGAAAGGAGAGAGGAAAACAGGAAATTAGAGGAGTAGATTATAGGAGTTTGCTGCCAAAAGTGAATAATGAAAAATCCCAAGGAGTAAAGAGATATAGTGACATGAATGCCCGATGTCCCCTGTGATTTCCTTGTGACTCTGTAATGTAAACCCCTCCATCATCCTGAATAGTAAGCAAAGTATCCTTAACATGTAAATTTTCTTTGTAGAGACTGCTGGATAAATAAGGAAAAATCCACCTTCCTTTCACACATACCTGGGTTTGGTAGCTGGGAGTGATTCTGGAAGCACAGTACCCCAGAGGTTTCTCAGTGAGAGAACTGACTCATATAGGATATGAGCGACTGAATTAAAAATCATTAGATGCCAAATGATATTTACATAATAATCCATTTGTATTGATTCATATTAAGCCTTAAATATGAAGTAATATCTGAAGATGAAACTAACATTTACAAGGAGTGAGTCTCTAAACCATAATAGGATACTGGACATTAATCGAGTTTGTTTCAGAAATTATTTTACTGGAATCATTCTACCATTTGCTGATGTGCTCATTCTCTAACAAAAGATAAAAAGCTTTTATTTTGTTTTTAATCTCAGTAAAAGGATGGGGGTGGGTATGGTGAAGGAACCTTTAATTATCCATAATTCTTGGCTTGTGTGTATCTAGTTAGAAAATGAGAATAATAGTATTAACGTTAAACTAATTTTAGTTGAAACTCGATGTCATCATCCACTTAATCTACTACCTATTGTTATCTCAGAGTACAGGGCATAGAATTTCTGTTCTGTTAACATTAACAGAATCTAAAAAACCATACCATTACAAAAGATGAGATGGGATCTCTTAGATTGTAATCAATGAATGAGTCTTTTTATCTTGAGAATAAAGGTTTTGTTATTTTTATTTTCTTGGCATGTATTTACAAAGAAAGTAGGCAGCCCTGTTACCCTGCCTCTGAGATTTCAAACTAGGGTAAATCTTTCCATTGTGATCAGGTTTTGCTGAATGATTTTAAGCTTCACACCTCATTTTACCCCAAATGCTCAAAAAATTTCGCAAGTTTTGCACGTAATTCCCCTGATATTTTGGTAGGGACACATATGCTAAGTTGACAGTTTCAAAGCGAAAGCGATGTTGAAGCATCTGGAGCTCAGAACAGAAATTTAAAGAATTATAAGATAAATTATAAGACAAATGGGAATTATATGATAAATGAGAATTATTTCTTTTCACATGAAAATCCATTGGTCTGGCTCTACTTTTAGAAGTCTGATACAGAACAAATTAAACATCTTTCTGCTACCAACTTAGCAAAGATATTACCACATATGAAGGTACATTCTGCTCTTTAACAGCCTTGCTCTTTCCTCAAAATCTTACCTTTCAGACCATTTTATACTTCTTATAAACAGGATATAGCACTTGTCTGTAAAACAACTTTTTTGCCAATTTTTGCATTTTTAATTGATCTTTTTGGAGTACATATCTACTTAATCTAGAATTCATAGCCATTAGTGTAATATTATGTTTTCTCAAAATTAGCAATACTTTGGCTCAATAAAACAATGTATGCAACACCATTACTAGCATGTATTCTGCACTGTTAAAAGACAGTATTATGTGGTGAAAACTAATAGTAACCTTGAACTCTGTTCTTTAATTATAAAACCATATCGCAATGTATTATTAATATCATTACTCCCTGCATTTCTCATTCATTTTAAAATAAACTTGAGCTACAGATAAAATGAGAGGAAATATAACATATTCTTACTATCACTAATGTACCTGTTTTGAATTGATTCCTTTCATAGTCTAGATTTTGTTACATATAGTTTCATTCACTTCTGCCAAACTTCTGTAAAACCATTCTTCAATTTACCACTGAGTACCTTGGTTTGTACTACGTATGTAAATTTTTAATGGGAAAAAAAGCAAGATGGAAAAAAACTTACTAGAGCAAAGACCAAATAACTGTTTCCATCTTGATTACTTTAGATTCTACAACAAGTATATTGATACATTGGTTATCAAGAAAAATAGACCACAGTAGGGAATATTCCAAAAGAAATAGCAACATAGAAGGAATCTGCTAGAGGATGATTTAATTTACATTTTCTGTTGTTTACATGTGGAATTTTAAAAAATCTTCTTTTTGCTTCCATTCAATATAAACGTGTCTGTGCCAAATGTTTAATAATTTACCAAGAATTTCAGCAAATGGTAGCATTTTCTGCAGGAATTCTATGTGTGATTGTTTTAGCTACACTGAAGAACAGCTGCACACTTTAAAATCAATTGGTCTCTTTAGTAAACACGTGCCCTGTTGCTCTGCCCATTTAGTTCTGTGGCTTATTTAGGAAGCCCTGGACCCCTCCCAACCTAACAGTGACTAGGGCCCTGCAAGTTCGTTACAGGCCTTGGTACAAAGGTAATTAGCTTCTGGGACAGGAGAGGTGAGCTGTGTCTATGTTAACTCCTTCTGCATCAGAAAGCATGAATGATCTTACAAGTTCTTATAACCTGAAACAGCTCCCTGGAATAAGTCCTTTGTGAAAAAAAAGTGTTTTGTTTTGTTTTTTTCATTTAATACATCAGGGAATGCTTTCCTAATTCTGTTAAAGGTTTTTCTACGATTGTCTCTCGTAGATAGGTAGGTAGACAGACAGATAGATTTCTGATTTTAGTTTTTTGAGACTTACCTATCTTTATCTTACCTTTTCTCTTTTTTAAAGAAAAACTTCAGTCTCTGATTTTCTCCCTTTTTACTTAAGCCCTACTGCCTGGATATCTAATTCCTTTCCTAGATAGCTCCCCTCATTCACGAGTGAAACAATTGTAAGAAAATCAATCTTCCAAATCTCTCAATTTCTTAACTGAAAAAATGATCATAAGTATATAATTATATGCATGCCAACCTGAATTATTTCACATATTTAATTATACTTTATTTTTTATTCAATGTCCTCTAGAAGATAGTCTTTCAATCCATAAATGTTCAAAAATTATATTTCCTGCCCGTTTTCCATCACCCACAAGAATCTTAGATCTTCCAGTTGTCAACAAAGTGGATGCATTGAGGGAAGAACTGCAGCATCCAAGGACAGAGCTGTGGCTTCCCACATAGGCTCTCTCCTCCCCTCTGGCAAGCCACATCCTCTCTTCATTTTCCTCAGTCTCACTAACTACCTTAGAGTTATTAGGGGGCTCCTTAAGAGAGTGTGCATGGAATGGCCAAAGTGGAATCAGATATCTTGGTAGTCATTATTAAAATAAAGAAGCAGATTTGGGTGTGAAAAGATTAGTACAGCAGTTCTAAAAATGCTATCAGAAATTCAATAAGCATTAAAACTGTTAGAATGATTCTTGGCAAAGTAAATTAAAATGTAAGCACATAATTTGAAATTAGATAACCTTTCTGGAATCGAATTTCATTGATTGGATATGGGTGTGTACTTAACTCCTCTAAGCCTCCATTTTCCTTACCTTTAAAATTAGGATAAAAGCAATTCAACCCTCTTTACATAGTTCTTTCACCAAGGAAACTAAATGATAAATTAAAATAGGTCTGTTTAACTCTAAATTCCAGGGTAGTTTACAAGTATAATTATTGATTTAACCAACTATATAAGATTTTCTCTCTTATTATTTACAAAACATGACTTTTTCTCATTCCATTAATAAAACAGAGTAACTATCTGAATGGTACAATTAGGGAAATCTTACTCAAAGTGTGTCCTACAATACATCAACATCTTTATAGAGATATCATTGTAAGCTACTCTGATATAATCAAAATATCCTAATACCTCCTAAAAACACTGCAAAGGGAACTAAAAATAATCGAGCAGTTATTTCAGACCAGTGTTACTATTTTATTTTCTTGGAAGGTTTAATTTTTATTCAAAATGAAAAAAATCTACCACAATAGAATTTTTTAATTGTTTCATGTCATAACTTCCCAAAGAAATAACTACAGAAAATGTTGATACGCACATGCTGGTTTTGGTGAGGTTTGCACACTTTCTGACCACCTCATTTTTCTAAACCAATATGGCAGCACAAGTTCAAATTTTCTTCTCCATAAAATTTTAAATTAAGTAACATCATTATTTTTTGAGTCTGTGTAAAACAACTGAAAATGTAGACGCTGAGTTCTTCCACACCAAAGGCACAGGGTTTATTTAAATCATACTATATTACTTAATAAAACAAGACGACAGTCCAATTTGTAAGGTGAGCATGAGGGTTAACTGAGACTTTTGCTGCTTATGTATGCATGCTAGTTGTCTAAAATAACACCAAAATGGTTATTCAGATAAGGCTTACGTATGTGAGGGTGACCCAGTATAATGACATATCTATTTGTTGATCATAAACTAATCCAGTTCCTCCTTTTGTCAGCCATGTGACTTATAAACTTACTATTTAAAATTCATGGATTTTTTTGGTGTAATAACGACTGTAACCTTTCATTACCAAAACTAAGAATAAAGTGGAGCAATGTGTGTAAAATACGAATAGAATCTCTGATTGAGGGTAAATGCTTCATAGCTGTTAGACTGTCCTGTTTCAGGGAATATATCTCATTGATGAAAATCATGAAACTCTACTGGTATTCAATGTTTAAAATTATCTGTAAGCAAAATTCATATCATTTTGTTGACTAAATTCAGAAGCATGTTCATTTTCCAGGTCACAAGTTTGTCTGTACATTTAGAGTCTTGCATAATTAGAACTGCTTGACTATTCAGGCCTCAAGGAGTCAGAACTTCCAGGGATTTGGAAATTATTTATGGCAAATACTTTTAAGACTGTAATACTTACCAGAATGTCTTGCAAATAAATATTTGATGATAGATTAATGTGCATTTTAATGAGGATAATAAAGTGCCACAATCAAAACCAAGTTAATTAGCTATTATCATAAAGTTAGTAAAATAGATGGCATATATTTAGCATTTACTATAGGCTAAGCACCTTATATGAATTATCTCATTTAATACTTTCAATGAACACATGATGTAGACTCATTCTCACTATACAAATGTATAAATTGAGAAGAAAAGATAAATCTTTAGCCATGTTTTCTTTTAATGATTTCTTCATGGAATCAGATATGCATATCTTCATTTTAACAAGAAAAATTTTCTTTAGTGAATTCTGGGTTTTTGACATACATTTTAAATTTCTTTAGAGCCGAAATATTGTGCAACATACATTTATAATCAAAAGAACAATCAAACAAAATAATACTTTCATTTATACATACAAGAGGTGATCAATATACATAATGAATGTTTAAGTTTTTAAACATGTATTAGACACATTGCCGTTGATTACCCTCCATGTACTCTCACTTCAGACACACTTATCTGATCATTCTTGTCACCTCTGCAGCAGTTCTGGAAGTCCTTGTTCATGTCTCTATGAGGTGTGAGCACCATAAAATGACTGACACTGTCAAGTTCCACCCAAAGGAAAAGTAGGCTCGTAAAACTATTGTGGTTTGTCCTCGTCCACCTTATTGACAGATCTGGTGCCATGCAACTTTCTGGATTTTCCCTCAAGTGAAAATGACCATGGTAAGTAAATACCCTGAACCCACTAAAGGCATCCAGTCAGCCAAGACAGCAGCCAAAACACAGCTAAAGACACTCATGAAAGTAGGAACTATTTCTGAAAGTTACAAGAACAAAGGAATAAGTGTGTTCAAAATGAGAGGGAGTATTCTGAGGAGGATTAATGGCAATGTGTTTTATACTATAACACATTTTTAACATATATTTATATAGGTTGATCACAACAGTAGTATTTGCAAAAAGACATCTTAGCACAGGAAATGATGTCAATTTGCAATTCACTGTTGTATTCTTAGACATAACCATTAAATACTGACCACTGGCACTACAATAATTGGCCTCAACTTATTGAACATTCACTGACTTGACTTTTCCTGAAAGATACTGAAGATAAGCAGGCTCCTTGTACTTCCTTGGTTAATGGAAAAGACTCTTTAAGCAACATGGACAATAAAAACCTTAGAATATTTCTGGCTTTGAAAAAAAATGAAACTTCTCAATAAAGTGAAAATATAGATAATTAATGAGAAGTTGGAGGCCTTTTTTTCCTCTTACGTGCATGATGTAGAAATAATATAAAACTGGAATTATTAGAAGTGAATGATGTTTGTCATCCAGCAGAAATGCTTCTCTGAGACACCAATTGGATTATGATGGTCAATAAGAAAATTAAAAGAGTGAAACAAAGTCAAGAATGGAGTGTAGGATGGTAGTTAGATATGAAGTTACTGAAATATGACCAAAATGAGTCATTGTTATGGTTTATATCTGGATGTCCCCCCACCAATAAGAGGATGAGCTCGTGCAAGCTGATTGTGGTACGCTACAGCGTTAGGAAACAGGGTCCAGTTGGAAGAGGTGGGTCACTGGCGGTGTTACCCTAGAAGGGTGTTTCTCCCGCCTTAACTCAGCCTTGGTGCTCTGTTTCCCTGCTGTCAACATCATGTGAGTAGCTTGTTCTCAGGCAGGTGTCCCGACCATGCCTTCCTGCTTGGAGCCAGCTGACTGTTAATAAACCTCTCCTCTGGATGTCAGGTATTCTGTCAATAGACAAGAAAAGTGACTAAGACAGTCATCAAATACTTGTACCAATGTTTGGGGTTTTTACTCTTGCTAACCTCTGTGTTTTGACAGCAATTTAGGAAGCAAGTTTGAGGATTTTCAGGGATAGATTTAAATTTTAAATAATAAAGTATTAATAAAATGTGATAATGCATTATATACCATGGCTGGACTTCCACCAAACATAGCTTTGAAAAAGGAACCCAGTATCCAATCTCACCTCCATTCTTTCCCATGTCATTATGGGTGAAAAAAAGAGGATTATCAAATAGTGTTCTTTGTTTTAAAACTGGGAAAAGATAAGGACAAAAGAAAAATGGAAAATTAATAAGGCACTCAGAAGTTAAACTAAACATTTTAAATATTAAAAACAGTAATTCAGTTATTTAAATGTGAGTGAATTTCTATCCTTTTCTCTTTCAAATAAAACATTGTTATATTCTTAAAGAATGAAATCACTTTCTCAAACATTTTCACATGTTGGAGTTGAACTCCGTAGATAATATATTTTAAAAAGACTCTTTTTTGGAATCGATATTTAACTGAAATCAAAGTGTCACTAATGTTTAAAAAAAAAACTTTACAGTATCATAGAGCTATTTAATTCAAATTGTTTGTGAAATAAAGTTTGTTATGGGGACTGTCAGATTAAATATAAACTATAAAAATTTGTTTAATCTCACATCAAAAGATTCTGATGAAGTTCTTTGGTTTCTCTTGTTTTAATTATCACTAATGCTAGACATTTAAATAAATTTTAATAACTATAAAACTTAAGGAGATTCCTCTTTTGTCCTATGGTCCTCAGGAGCTCAACCTAGGGCCTCGCAGATGCAGAGCACATTCTGTATGCTGCACTGCATCCCAGGCCCTCTTTCTGAAATTCTTAAGTATTTGCAGCAGATTTTTCAACTACTCTTGAGCTACACATAAGAGAATATACTGTACATCTAGAAAAGTGTGCAGAATAGATGACATATAGGTAAATAAATCTAGAGTAATTCATTTTCACTCATTGATAGACTTTTCTTGACTGTCCAATAATTCTAAAATTTCATAACTTTCTGCTACTCTGGACCTGAAAAATTATGTGTATCCCTTTTGTACCACATGTTCCCCACATCTGTATGCTTTCAACATATATTATTACCTTTGGATAGGTGAAAAATATTTGAGCGTCAGGTTTTTCATTATACAACAAAGAGCATGACTACTCAAAGGGTCGTGATAGCCGAACAACATTTAACCTTTCACTTGCTTAGGGAGAAAGGCTAAAATCTCAGGTGCTCCCAAACTTCAGTTTCATAAATAACCCATGCAAAGAAAAAGCACAATAGCAATCTGCAGATATTTCAAAAAGAAAAAAGGCAGCACTAGTTCATTCTGGTTTCAAGGGTGAGTCATTCACCCTGTGCCACTGCTGAAGTGAGACATTTTTATTGATTTGCAGATTAAGAATCTATTTAAAAAGTGATAAATCAATCCTTCTCGTCAAGCCTACTGCAGCATGTTCAGGAACTTGAAAGCAATCACTGCTGTTTGAGGAAAGCTTACTTAACTTGTGTTCCGTATAATGATAGAGAAAACTATAGCTCATAATGAAGGCGCTGTTATTGAACATCTTGATGAAAAGTTAGAAGATTGAGCAGGCATGAATCAATGCATGAATCCAGAAGCCTGCAGGTGGGCTGAAGAGGAAAGAGTTTACCCACTTTGATTATCTTTGAATTTGAAAGTCAACAAGGACTCACCTCCACTCTGAACTTCGGTACTCATCTGACTTGCTCACAATTTTTGTTACCTCATGGAAAAGAGCAAAAATTAATAGTTAAAAATTATTGGAATTGATAGTTTAAAAAAAAAAAAACTACCTGGCTACTGTCTGTGATGTATTTAAATGTAGACCATAATCAGAAATGGAGATATTTTTACCAAATCTTAAATTGTGACCCTATGCTTATGAGAGAAAAAGTGATTCTACTTCAAATTCTTTAAACTTGTCTGCCAGGAAAAGGAAATAAAAATAAACTTGCTTGCTTGCTTGCTTTCTATTTTTCGTCTTTTTGAGACAGTATCTCCTTATGTAGTTCAAGCTGGCTTTGAGCTCACCTTGGAGGCTAGATTGGTCTGAGAATCGCAACAATCATCTTGCCACAGTCTCCTGACTGCTGGGACCACAGCCGTGCACTACCATGGCTGGCTAGTAACATGGAGTATTTTCCAAAACATATCAAATTGTTTTGAATCTAGTTTTACTACATTTTAGCAATTACTTGATTATTTCCTACACAAAGAACTTGAAGATAAAGAAAAGAAACAAAATACTGTTATTTTGCCAAACTCCAATATTTCTTGGATTTTTACGTGTCACTTACCAGCTTTATTTGAATTTATCAAATTTTATAATAAACTCAAACAGCACAAAGTGCTACTCTCTTACCTCTAGCACATCACAGTGCTCTTTCATAATTATATATTGGACTACAGCAAATTGCTTTTAAAATATGAAACCAAGAATCACTTTTCTCCCCAGATCATGGATCACTTAAGATTTAACATGGACTTAATCAAGACAATTGACCTTAATATTTACTCTTCTTCCTACAATATAATTATTAAGAAAATCATGTGTGTATATTTTAGTGAATGAAGGCAGTTATAAGTATCATAGTTTGCCTAGGTACAAAAGAAGCCATTATCTTGTATAATTAAAAAGAAACTATCTCTGCAAAAGCATCTGTTGATGTCATTATTAAAAGTCAATCCCCTAGAATCTGGTATCATTTTTATAAGTCATAGTTTTATAGGGGATCACACATAATATCAACATGAGGCTTAAACAAATATTCTTACCCTTAGTCAGCTATCCGACTCAAGGAGCTAGACCGTGGAAATTTCACGCAAGAGGAAACACATTATACAGCAGATGCTATTAATCACTGTTTTGTATCCCACCAGAAAATTTAAATGAATTGTCTGATAATGAAAGAATGAGCATATGATGTCCACAACCTTTAGGGTAATATTATGCACCTATTAAATATTTGATTGACAACCAGTGTAGAAAAATTTAATCATATGACTAAATTGAAGCCTTCTGAATAACAGATTCCAACCCATCCAATGCATTTTCACTGGTAGGGGTACCTCAATAGAAGTTCAAGTCTGCTCCAATTAGCAGTGTGATGTGAGATGATCCTTGCTGACATGCAGCTTCCTCCACACTCTCAGGAATTCAGGGATTTTTCTTTTCATACCTTTGCCTTCCCCTAGAGTCTCATTGCTCTCAGCATCTGGGCAGCAGAAATAGAAAAAGAGCACACAGAAGAAAAACTGATTATCTAATAACTTGATTTAAAAGTAAGGCATGAACATTTTACTTTGAATAAGCTAGTGACCATGATGACATGACCATGTTAGATAAAAAGTGATTATCTGGAGATGACTTTAGTCAAGGGAAGAGCAAGAATATATTGTGATGGCCAGTTAGTTGTGTATGATACATTTTTCTTCAGTGTAGTACTTGCTTGATCAATATTGATTGAATGCATTTCCTGTAAAGGATACCTGAGAAAATATCATAAAGGCATGAAACTGCTTGGTTCTTTACAGACCTAAAGGTCATTCTTAAGATCTGAACTAGATGTAAAGGCAGTTGTCAGACTAAATAGAACCTATTAAACTGGTGAGTGAGTTTTTACTTCATCTAACAGAAGAGGTATTAAAACATTTAAGAATGGGAATTAAGATGATTAAAATTGATTCTTTTACAAATATATTATTTGTAACAATATGGAGAGGAAATTGCAGAAAGTCAACACTGGTGGTATAGGAACCAGTGAGACTAAGTTATGCAAATAATACGGACAGCAGCAGTAGGGTAAAACAGTGAGGCAGTAGGGTCAACAGCTTATCTCTAGCTGTGGAAAAACATTAGAAGGGAGACACATGGAGAATTATGTCATTGTTGAAACTCTGGGGCATGTGCATTCACCGAACACAGAGCATGCAGAGGACAAAGAAGATTTTTAGGGAAAATAAAAACTTTGTAAGAAATATGGAGTTTGACCTAATAGTAATATTTCCAAGAGAAAGGATGTGATTAGCCCATGATTGAATGATTTTTGCCTCAAACTAAAGGACTAAAAGATATTAGTAAATAGAAATAGGTTAAAGTATGAGCATATACAATGTCACCCTTGGAAAATCCATTTACTAAGAAGAGGAAAGAGTCTGAATTTTGGCAAGCTTGAAGAAAAAAGTAGGAAACTCTAGGTATTAAAAAAAAAGTAGAGAGTAAGACATCAAAATATTATCACTATGATAGAAAATAACTGGACCAAGATGCTAGATTAACATGTAAGAACTAAACAACAAGAATTTAGAAATTTTCCTTAAAAGAGAGAAATGTTTTCCGCTCTGTGACCTATGCATACACAATAAAGGGAGATTTCAGTAGATGTGAGTTTGTTGTGTTAAAGACAGATAATTTTTCTTGAAAATATAAATATTATTTTTAAAGTAAGTATGAAAGGTGTTTTCAGAATCATAGATTACTTACCAAACACAAAAAAGGATGGATACATGGTTGCTGGGAAATTACTGACCTCACAATGAATGTAGTTGTAACATATGATTGATTGAGGTTTTATTTAGTATTTTTCGTTTGGTATTTTATTCAATGTTATTTTATGTAGATGCCTGGAATGCTGAGTATTCCATGCATCTGACTTTGTTCACTTAATTTCATGGTAAACATGGGGTGACAACTGACATAGATGATTCTGATATTTTTGTTTTATTTCTCTTCTCCAAAGCCCCATTAGAAAATTCACAAAAGGGTAAAAACTGCCTCACGTGTTTATGTCAAGAAGAGATATTTGACTAATAACATTCTCCATCCTTTATTTGGGTCAAGCAATGTCTTATTTATCTGTAAATCACTCTAAGAAAACCCTTGGTTTTAACTGGAGAATAACTTTATTTTACCAGGCGACATATAAAAGATTTGTATAATACCGTGGTAAAAGATTTGCATGTAGTGTGGTAGATTTGTATAATACCGTAGCAGAATTATAGAGCTTACTTACCTGAAAAATATTTGTGCAATAGAGTCAGTTGATCCTTGGGAAACAGTTTGCTGGTGAGACGTTCTGCTTCTTGCAGGTGGAAACTGTGAGTTTGTGGAAGGAGAGAGAGAGAGGGGAGAAGGGAGAGAGAGAGAGCTTTCTTTTTGGAGAAATCTAGTAGTCTGAAAAAAACTCATCATAAAATATGCTTAGAGGAATTATAAAATATAAATGAAAGGTGTTTCCAAGTAAGCATATTGTAACTGACTGTCATTTGGAAGGTTTGCCTTGAGATTATTAGGGAGCTAGGAGTGTACACCAAACTCAAGTCTGTATAGTATAAACTGCATAGTAGGAAACTTTCACATATGTGAAAAGTGCTAAGATTGATAACCACAGTATGCAAATATGCAAGAAAATCTGTATCTAAATTGATGTGTGTTTTGACTTTTTATATGACTTCAAGTAGCAAGCCAAGGTATTGGTAATACAGATGTAATGCAGAAAATAAAGTGAAAGAACAAGAGAGTCATGAGAGTTTGGCCAAATTTCGGTTTCTTTCACAGAATGTGAATAGTTTTCTTCCTTTATTTTTGGACAGTTATGGAGTAGGAAGGAATATTATATTTATGACCAAAACAAGGTAGAAGGATGATCAAAATATATATTGAATATTTACATGTTTAAAAGAAATTTTACACTGAAAACAACACCATTACCCTTCCCCAACGCTGTGCTCCCTCTTGCTCTGAACACAGCCATTCCGTCATTCCTGACACTTTCTGAAGCAGGTCTGGTAAGTCTTCTTTCATATATTTTTATGGAGCATAATTTTAAAAAATACCATGAGTGATGCTGCTGAGTGTCATCCAATAAAAAGACAGGCCCATAACAAATTTGCAACGTGTCCTCCTCTGTTTTATTCACAAGGTCTGTGAGACTTATGACTCTTCCCCAGAGATAAACATTCTGAATTGATTCAGGACCTCCAGGCAACCTTGAGAGTATAACTAAAGACACTCACAACAGAGGAATTTCAGAACTGCTTCAGAAAGTGGCAAGAGTGTGAAGTGCATTCAAACTGAATGGAGGAATATTTGGGGAATAATCCAATGTGTCCTTGTTTTAAAAAATACCTTTTAAATTTAAATATTTCATTAAACAAAGTCATTATATGTAGAGAAACAACAATTCACTGGTAACAGTGGGGGCTTACAGATGAGCTTTTTATCTAGCAATGTCTGAAAACTACATTTGGGATTGACTGAGTGTTTTCAGTGTGTTTGGATGGGGAGCTCCAGAAATTCCACCTCTCTCTATCTATCTATCTATCTATCTATCTATCTATATATATATATATATATATATATCTGGTGATTCTAGAAAAATGTTTAACCTACTTTTATTTTCTAGGATATTAATAGCTACTTTTCAGAAATATTATAGAAAAAAGTCATTTATATAAATTTAATGTATGTAAAGCCACCATGACTTACTAGCATTCAATAAATTAAAGTTCTCTTCCAAAGTTAGCTATCATCTAACATCAAAAAGTACTTTACATAAACATACAAAAAGTGTCAGCACCTGGCAATACATTAAGCTTGGTAAAGTCCAGCTTTTGTATCTTTTGCTAGTAAAATCAACCAAATGTTATAACATCAAAATATCTGTAAAAGTCAACTTGAGTTTAATTGATATTAACTAAAATTCCTACATAAGAATAAATAAGATCTAGATGTGTTAAACTATTGAGTAAGATTTTGCACAAGGAATGAGAAAAAAGAATGATCTAGAAGCTGAGACTGACATAGTGAATTAATGTAGTAAGCTGGATGAGTCCCTGAGGAACTGAAAAGCAAAATGGCTGACTTTCATGGCCCTCGATGCTTGTGTATCTTATCGGTCTGCTTAAAGAATATAAAAAATAAATAAATGATACAAAGTATGCTCCAGAAATATTTTAATTCATTTTGATAATTTAAAGAAAAATGGAAATCATTATTCATTTTAACACTGGTTCCCTCACATTGTATTTCAATCTCATTCCATTTTAAATTCTGTTGTTTTAATTGAGTAGACATTTATCACCCTCCTACCATAAGCCAAACACTACACTAGGCACTGGAAAAATGAGTGAAAATAGAAAACCTTACAAATCTCTCAAATACTGCTGTTCTGTATCAGCTTGATAAAATCCTGTCAAACTGGGATGTATACGATGGAATAATGAACTACTCAAAATTCCCCCAAAAAAGTCACCTGTATTTTTAATGGGGCATTTACTGTTAATTTATACTCATTTAAATTCCACCCATGTTTTTGACATCACAAAACTGAATTTTTATATACCATTTCATTACATGAATGATGCAAGGCCTGAATGTTTCTTCAAATCATTCAGTAGTCTAACGAATACAGAATACAAATTTTGTACCATTAGGAATAATGGAATCTCACTATCTTTCAGCCATTTAAAAGCTTTAAAATAGAACAGTCCTCTTTATTCTAGGAGATGTGTACAATAAATCTCATTATGAAAATTACCATATTCAGGCTATCTTAATAATGCACATGCCCATATCTCTACTACCTTCAAACAAACAAATAATGGTGAAAATTATGCTAGCACTGACAATAGCCAGGAAATGTTATTGAAAAATAAACTATTCTCTCTGATTCGTTAGGGCAAAACAGGTTTTTTTTTTGTTTTTTTTTTTTGCTCATTTAACTAACTAAAAGACTTGTAGATTCTGAATATTCAAATATCCTGGGTACATGGAAAGAATTCATCGACAAAGATGTTTGTGTCTTGTTTCCAGGTGTGTATGCTTGTATGCCAGCATACAAAATCTTCAACAGATAAAATCAAATTTCTGTGAATTTTGTGTGTGGATTACACAGATCTAAAGTATCATAAGCTCTATTTGAGCTGACTAACCAGCTCCATTCCATGGCTGGTCTTCACCTCTGGATTAAGGTGCTCATCTAAAGGGATTTATGTTGCGGGATAAGTAACCTAAGCACCTCCTGGCCTGCCCTGCTATCAGAAAAGCACTTTTCCTTGATTGGTACACCTAGTAGGGGCCCCCTCTACTCCTGCTTAAGGAAGACAGAGTACCCTGTGCACTGTGAGGCTTCTCTTTAGTATAGCAAGAAGTGAAACACAACTGCAAGATAGATTGCTTTATGCTTTCCTACCAAAGTGTCTCAGTACTATGCCAGGTGAAATCATGTCATTTTTCTTGTTTGATTTCCACTACCTACCTACTCTAATGCTTTATTGCTGGAGAAGCCAAAATAGTACAAAACTATAAGTATTTTACAGGTCCAATTGTATCGCCTACTAAGGGAATTTTCCAAATTGTTCTGCTCTCACTCCTAAGTCTTTCAAAATATCAAGAATTTATGTACATTTCTGCATAGTTCTCCTAAAGACTTTTTTGGCTTTGCAAAATAAAATGTGATGGCCAACCTATATGTTGTCTAAAACTTCTAAAACAGTCTATAATTTCTCCTTTTCTTCGTTATGGTTATTGAATCCACATGATTTTAGAATCAGATTTAAATTGCAATCTCATATACTTTAACATATTAGCTCAATTATTTAATTTCTCTACTTAGTCCTATATAGTTTTTATTTTTTTACTTTTGAGTTGGTTTGTTTTATTTGGTTTTTGTTTTGTTTTGAGATGGAGTCTTGCTATGTAGTTCAAGACCCAGGCTGGCTTTGAACTAGTAGGAATCCTCCTGCCTTGGTCCTCCTAGTGCTGAGATTATAAGCACATGCCACTGCACCTAGAAAATCCTACAATTTTTAAATGGGCATAGTTAAAGTGATTCTTCATATTTCTTTAGTTGGTTTAAGAATCAAATTATTATTTAATGGAATAAAATTTAATACTTGTGATCTCTGGTGCTCTAATTAAATGTAATGTTTTGAAAGCTGTTAATCTGAAAACATTTTCAAGATGTAATTTTTTTCAATCCATTATTGAAAATAAACAGGATATACAAACGAAAATAGCAACACATTTTCCCACACTTCACTCTCATTCCTAAGGTATCTTAACACCTATTACTGACACAAGAATAGAAAGTTGATATGGAAAGTTGGGTAGATTGTTTACTGATTAATTTGATTAATAGGTTTATACATTCTATTTTAGTTTGATTAATTGGCTTATACATTCTATTTTTACCTACTTACAGTACAGTCAATTAACACAAATGTTTTCCAAGTATGGGTAACTTGGTTTTAGTGATTTTTCAGCTACAGAATGAATTTTGACTCCATATTTTATTTAAAAACAATGGAGGGTGTACAATACTTAAGTTTCTACATGGATTACACCTTAGATTAAGGAACAATTTAGTTGATTAGAGATAGTTGTTTCTAATCTCATTTTTATAACTAATTATCATGTCAGGTTTAGAAAATCACATGCAAGAAACATCTTTGTTCTAAATTATCCTCACAGAAATTTATTTCCTCTGCCACACAGGTTTTGGGGGATACGTTAGTAATGTAATTCAGGATTAGAAGATTAATGAAACTAACCTAGTAGACACTGGATCAATGAACTTTTTCCTAGAGATTTTGGAGATGATTTTGTCCAGTGTGGTTAATATCTATTCATGTATTTTGGAGATGCTGGTTGCTGTCATAATATTGACCCCTTTTGTATGATTCTGTATACTGTATATTTTGTCACATGACTATGTAGAGTGATGATTTGATGTGAGCAATGAAATGCCTACTGAGCTACTTCCTGTCTTTGTGACCTCACCCAAGTTAATTAATCTTATTAAACCTTCATAATTTTCTTTGGAACTGGAAATAGGTCTATCTACTTCATTATGGAGTTTGAGATAGTTTTAATGAACATCAAATCCATGTACTGATTGCTAGTGATTGCTGACTTTTATATCTGTTCTTATTTTCCTTGTACATAATTTTCCCTGTGCAATGATTTAAATTTCAGTTCTCACATTTATTTGCTAAGTACTAAGGTTCTCCCACTTATTTACTGGGGAACATTCTGTTCATATTCATTTTCTTAACAAGCACAGGTTTACCACCTGGGAATTAAATATGACACTATGTGTGAAAGTGCTTTCCACATAGTAGGTATACATAACTGACCTTTAAATAAATTTAAAATCAAATTCTTACTGCCTTCCCACGAAAGACATAGTTGTAAAATCAGGTATACTGATTTATTTTAAAGAAAGGAATCTCTGATTATATACAATAAAGGATCAGTCACCTCAGCACATTGCACTTGCAGAAAATTCTGTTAGAGGAGGAAAATAGGTAAGGAGCAAGGAGAAAGCAAGAGGCAAGGTTTCATGCTGCTGGTCTGCAGGCTGGTGATTAGGCAGGTGTGGGGATGAGATAACGCTCTCACTACACCATGGTTACATTTGCAGTCCTGCTATTTTGAAACCTTCGCTCGCTATGGTGCTTCCTACCATTCCTCTCATTACATCCCTGCGCTCTCTCTGTCTCCCTGCTTTCCTTTCCCAGCACCACTAGCCAAAAGTTAGGAGATGCAAAGCCAAAACCACTGTGATCTCCCTGCCTGGCTATGTACATGCTGGAACAAATGAGACCCACAAGGACTCCTCGATGACACAGAATCTTTAAAATAATAATATTTTATTTTCTCAATCAAGTTGCAGAGTGCTGGAATAGTGGAGAAAGTTTTTGGGTAAGCATACAAATCCTGCAATGTGATCCTAAATTAAGTTTTCTGTAAGAGAAGAAGTCTTCACACTATCATAATAGGGAAATTCATGACACATTGCCAGAGAAGCCCTTTTTAAAGTATCCCACATTACAACAGAAAAATTAAGCCTACTAGCCACTTGCGTTTTCAGATTGGTTAGAACAACAATAAGTTTGGAAATATTGTTTTTTATAAAAATATTACTGAAATTCTTCCTGTGTTAGATTATGCATCAATAGAGACGAAAGAGTAGATAAACTGAATAACAAAGTACCATATTTGTCTTAAAAAATTTCTTGTAAAAATTTTTTTTGAAACAGCACAGACAACATAGAACATCAGAGACTCTACTCTGTATGGTAAGAAATATTTTCTGAGAGGCCCTTTTTAATATACAGCACAGTGGGAGGAAAGATTGATTGATTGATTCTGTAGCCTAAAAGAAATCTTATAGGAACAATAAAGGATAGTTATTTGGTCTAGGCATCTAAAAATTATCTAATTTGAATGTGCATTTTAAGACAGCAAATGAACCTATGAAACAAGGTAAAGCAAATGTTGATCTAGTGCTGAATACTTTTTGTTTCATTGCAACATATAATTTTGGTTTGTGACATTCTCCTAAAAGACAATATTCTGCTCCAGTATTTTACTTTGTTAATCTTTTAAAGCAATGGTAATAGTTTCTTCATAGTTTGTTTGCATCTTTCATGAAACTGGAGTATTTGTCTTTGTTTTGATTGGGATAAAAAAGGAAAAGCATAACAGAGGTTAAAAAATTGTATATTTCTGGCAGGAAATCATCAAGTCATTCTAGAGATGCATTTTGAAAACTAAACTTCATGATTAAATAATACTTTTCCAATATGTTAGTGCTTTTTATTTTAACTTGTATATTTAAGAAAGACTGAAAAATACATTATTTAATGATTTAATTAACTTTTATTACTTATGCTAGTAAATAATATTTAATTTAAATATTAAATCATCTTGGGAAATTGCTGGTATGTAAGCTTCACCAATAGTTTGAAGACTACTTAAAATAATAAGTGATGATAGTTTTGCTCTTTAATGCTAATTAATCCAGCTTGTTTCACAGTGTTAGTGGATTTTTGTAGTTCAAACTCCTATCATAAAAATTCAGCACAAAAATATTGTTTAATCTGTGTAATACATTTTAAAAATTGCTTCAAATACTCATTTGAATAACTCTTTAATATGCAAAATAAACTTCTAACTATGTATGTATTTAAATCAGGTATATATAAATAGAAGATAAAGCTACTCTCAACCCAACCCTTTATTTTAATTCATTTCACTGATAAAGGCAAAATTGTAAATAACAACCTTAGTGTTATGGTTTATGTCTAGATGTCCCCACAAAGCCTCACGCAGTCAAGGCTAGTGGCTGAATCTAGAGTTAGTGATTGATTCACGGTTCTATGCTAGGATAAGGGTGTGAGTGCTACATCCATTCTAGGGCAGGTAACCTCCATATATTATAAGAGTTGGAAAGAGGCCTATCCCCTCCTTCTCTTGCTTGCTTTATCTGTCTCCCACTGCCATGAACTGTTGCCCTCTGCCATGAGCCACCCTGCCTTGGAAGCAACATATTATTGACTGAAATCTCTACAAACTGTGAGCTAAATAAATCTTTTCTCTTTTAATTCAGGGTGCCTGGTATTTTGTCTCAACAATGATAACAGTAACTAAGACACTTAACCAGCAAAAACAAAACACACAAAAAAACTAGTCACTGTTAGATTGGCCATCCTGGTAAGAGCAGATGAGGGATTGCAAATTGTGAATGAATCTTAATACAAAGTTCATCCACTGCTCCACTTTCAAGGATCTGTTGTTTAAAAATGGTGCTTCTAGAAGCAAGTTGGTGATACTACTTAACTGTAATCTGAGCCTTAGGGAAATATTTCCCCCAGGCCATGCAAAATGGCAAAAGGTAATGCTGTAACCAGAACACAGAATATCTGACTTCAAAGTTTATGCTGTTAAACAGAACTACTATGCATTAGGAATTGCATTGAAAAATGTCTAAAACAAATTAAATCATATAAAATAAGACTAAATTTCACTTAAGATCATGGTCATAATTCTCTATTTTCACAATTTTCTCTCAGACTAAAGGCTCAAGCATTAATGTAGCTAACTGGATAGACTAAAGCTAGACCATTGACAAAACTGTGCAAGAAAAAAATAGGTGTGGAGATTTTCAGGATAACTAAACATTCATCTATTATCACTGAAGAAAGAGGACATCTCCAGTTTAAATGGAGATTGTGAACAAAAGAATGGTGGAAACAAACACAATGTGCCCCTGAATTTTGATCTGATGGTTGGTCCAAGTAGAGCAGAAAGGGAATATGATGAGAGTTTGGGAAATGACATTAGACCAGTGATAGTGAAACTTTTAGAGATTGAGTGCCCAAGCTGCAACCCAGCACCCACTAAGTGATGGCAAAGTGCAAACGCTGCAATTAAACCTGAATACTGAGTTTTCAGTTTGGGAAAAAACAACTGTTATCCAATAGTCAGCTACTGGAGTGACTTGGCTTGCATATAGACAGAGAGGGCTTTGCATACCTGCTACACCACATGTGCCATAGGTTCATCTTATTGCACTAAATTATTAATGAGTGTGAGATCATAAAGGGATTTTTGTACTAGGAATTGTGAGCTTTCTTATAAAGACTAAACTTGACCAGATTTGTAATTCACAATGTTTGCTCTGACAACACTTCAGAGAAGTGCATGGAAGAGAACTGTAGGGAGATTCAAAGGATCATTTAGTGGAGCAGTAATGGGTTTCTACTTAGAACAACAGTAGTTAGAATGGGAAAAAGAAAGAATTGGAGATTAATGTTTTAAAGGCTCAGTAACTGATTGCATGCTCACATTGAAAAATGACTGTGGAAGACATCCAGTATCCTGTTTAGACAATTGCATTTTTCACTTCACTAGTTAAAGGATACAGAAAATGGCATGTGCTTGAACTATAAACTAATACTTAGTTCTAGATGACACTCCAGAAGTTTGAAAGAAAATACAGGAACACAGTTATAAGTTTGAGGACAGCTAGTTGCCAGTATGTGCCTGGCCCCCAATAAAAATATAATAATAATAATAATAATAATAATAAACTAAACTAAACTTTTGTTATATATTATGAAGTTACTCAAGTGGAAACATTTGATCTTACAAGTGATGAATGTAGTTGTTTTCCTTTCTGTGCAAACAATGTTTAGCTAAGTGCCATTTGCTTGCAACTGTCACTGGTTTCACTGCCTCAGCTTTTCTACAACATTTGGTTAACTGTTAAAAGTTAAATTGCAAAGCTTACTTGAAATGTTTTAGGAGCATCAAATTCTCTGTTGATGGGCTAAATAATTCATATATAAATGCTTAATAAATGTTAACAATTTGAATCTTACATCACAGGAACTTTTTGTTTTCTTGAGAATGTATTTAGAATGTGTCAAATAGCATTGGTCTCTTCCTTAAACTTTCAATTTCTTAAATGTTCATTTTTACGCCTCAGACATTGAAATAGATGTACCAAGAATCACTTCTCTTTCTTTAGCTAGGATGATCTTCATAATATTTTGGAAAATATAGTAAAGCAGAATACTATTTTATGAATTTCTCTCAATGCTCATGAAGTTAGAAAATCTGGCTTAAAATAAAGAGGGAATATCTACTGATATAAGGAAACTTGTGAGCCAAGCATACTTTATAATAGAATTCAGTTTTCTTTCAGAAATAGTGATTACATAATGCTAAAAATGTACACTTTTATTTTCTAAAATATTCAGAACAGTAATAAATTTTTGGAAAAGATAGCTTAAAATATAAATGTATAAATGTCATCTACATCCTTACTTTAAAAATTATCACTAGAAGACCAACTCTAAAAAGAGTTACTGTACTTCAGTTTAGCAATTTCAAACACTGTTTCACCTGTAGATTTTTCCCCTGACCTAAGATCCAGGCAAAAGCCTTGCTGGTTCCTGTCCTCAAGCCTCCCAGGCTGTGTTCTACTTTGGTTCTATTTCACTTTCCCTCAGTTGTTTCATGAGTTGTGTTAACTTCATCATATTGCTGCTGTGACAAAATAGTGTGTGCTCCTTAAACAAACTCATGCTTTCTTATTCTGCAGTCTAGAAGTTCAAAATTAAGGTGTTGATAAAGTCATGTTCTCTATAAAAGACCTAGGAGATAATTCTTAATTCTTCTAGATTTGGTGCTCTCAGGAATACCTGTTCTTACTGCTGTGTCATTTATTCTCAGAATTTGCCATCACACAGGCTTTTCCCTGTCTCCTCTGTCTATACCACTTTTTACTTTCTCTTATAAAAGTATTAAACATTGGATTTAAGGTCTACTGTTACCCACAATTACCTCGTTGTAACTTGATTACTTCTGTAAAGACCCTACTTCCAAGTAAGCCTATGTTTTGTGGTTCTAGTTAGATAACATTTTGGGGTGATGGGGGTCAGCATCAAACACAGTACATGGCAAGGCACTTAATCAATCTGGTTCAAGTTATAGTTGTACAACATATGACTTTTCTGCATACTAAACTTACCTTGATAATAAATAATTTGTTTTAATAATTTTTGTACTTTCAATAAGATCTTGTATCATACCTGACACTAAATAATTCCAAATAAATATTTATTTAATTAAGTTGGCTTCTGCTTAAGCATGGCAGATTGAATTAATGCTCACTCTGAAAAACCTACTTATAAGAAAAAACAAAATATAAATATCTACAGTGACAGAACAGGAAATGAAACTCCAACTGCACAGAAGATATGAATATAATTTTGGAAGACATAAATTAGCTTTGAGATATGTTAACTACATTCATGAGGCAAAAGAAGCTTAAACATGCAGAAAGAACAGGTAAAAATGAGAAGCAACTTAAATTTCCAGAAGATTCCCAAAATGACTCAGGAATTAAACAGACATTAGTCTTGGGAGGTAGGAATGAAAGATGAGTCTGATATGGGAGAACCAGTAGATAAATGTTGTTTCAAGTACAATTAGATTCCTAGGGTACATACCGCTGGCCATGCAAACAAGTGATTATCCTATCATAATTATTGTACAATGTATATCAATAATTATGAGCTACTTATCTATTAAATCACTCATGTCACTTCCCATTAGTTTGCAAATCCTAGACTCTTAGAAGTCTTAGGTCAGTCAGTTACTGATCTACTCCATGTGCTCAAAACAGTGATAGACATATTGGAGACATTATATAAGTGTTTGTTGGATGAATAATAATCTTATTAATTAAGGCATGGTGGTGAAACCAGCAATATTCACTAAAATATTTTAAGGCAGTTGCCTCTTTGAACCCAACTAGGACTAGGTGTGAAAATCAGTAGCAACAAGTGTTAATGTATAATCAATTTTATATGTATTTTAACAGTTTATAGGAATTCTTTATTGGAAATATTAAATCACAGTCATGGCTGAATTATATAGTTAGAAGCAGCCCAGCACAGTGGCACATACCTAGGATCCCAGCACTCAGGAGCTTGAGGCAGAAGGATTGATAAAAGTTCAAGGGCATCTAGAGATATATAGTGAGGTCAAAACCATCCTGGACTATAATAATAACTTGTCAGGAATAAACGAATGAATGAGTAAAGATTAGAAGTTCATCATAGACACTGTAAATTATGATCTATTGTCCACAAACAAGGGAAAAGCTTTTTGCTTGTTTCATTTTTCATATTTTTTATCTGAGAACATGTATGCAAATCCTGTAATCCTTGGTTTACTATGGGATCTGCTCTGACTGAGTGATGAGGAGATATATATATGTAATCTGTATTTCCAAATTTCTACTCTTTTGATTTCATTGAAATCTTAGCGCCAATGCATTTACAAGCTGTTTCCTTTTCTCATGAATCTATTTGTAAATAATATATCTATTCTAAACATTTAGAAAAATCCATATAATCACCTCAAAATTTGATTTCATTACTTTTTGTAAGATAACTTTCTAAAACAATAAAAAGTATATAGAGTTACTACAAAGTTATAATTGCTGCATAATTGTGTTAAATGAATTAATAATTCTCAAGATGAGAAACATAGAGAATGTATTTGTAACAGTGTGAATCACTTTGAGAAATTAAAGCAAAGGGTACGATGCTCAATATTTTTTAAATATCATTCTGAGTGCTATGTGGCTCACTAGAGAAATGCAAGTGACAAAACATGTCTCATTAGGATGTAACTGCATGGTGGACACAGAGCCAAACCAGATTAAACAGATTCATAAATAGCACTCAGCTGAAAGATAGTATGCCACTAGCGACAAACAGGAAACTTTTAAAAGGAATATGAACTATATACAGAAGGCATCATTAATGATCTGCATACAGTAGAGAACTATTTGGGCCCCAAATATCATATAAAATACAAAACAAATGAAAGATTTCAGATAGATTAATGAAGGAGGAGTTTTAATTGTTCAGGGACATGAAAATCTTGTTTTTCCTTACAGTGTATGTGTATCTTTCCCAGGCAACATTGTTCCTTAACTTAAATGTGTAATGAAAACAAATGGCTAGGTTATGCTAACAGAGATTCACCTTTAAGTAAAATCTTTGGACATTACATTACTGAATTGATCATATTTTTATCACAAAGACATGTGATCTTTCAAAAGAGGAGAGGGTCTATTGAATTATAATAAATTAGAGTCTATGTTGATATATAAATGATCCACATTAAGAGTTCAAAGACACATAATTGCAGGAACATTTTGGACTTGGAAATTCTTTGTGACAGGGGCTAACCTGTGTGTTGTAGGACATTTAGCACCATCTCTGGGCTCCACATATCAGATGTCAATGACAGCTCCATTCACCCAAGTTGTGACGATCACAATAGATGTCACTAGGCATTAGCAAATGTCTCTTCAGGGTTAAAATCACCGTTGGATAATAGCCAGTGCTATAAATTCAGCATTCTGCATATTCGATTAGCTAATGCTAACCTAATAAAATCTTTTATTCCTCACCAAAATGATGACAGGATAGCGGATCAATCAGTTTGCTATGCTATATCTCCCTATATTTACTGGAGACAAAATTAGTTTTTCTTACCATTCATAATCTTCATCTGCCAATAAGTATGATCTACATTATAATTAGAGTCAAACCTGAAATGATTTGGGTAATAATGAAATTGGCACAGAAAGCATGAAGCTTATTCAAAGTGTATTAATTAGCAAGCACATTTAAGTCTGTTATATTAAGAAAAATGGACTCCTTTCTATTTTATATTCATTGTAATGGAAACATTTTTAAGCTGGTATTGCTGGCAGGATTAAAAATTGCTCTTTGGTCTAGCCATATTTTATAAGTTTTTATTATATACAGTTTATAATGAAATTCCATTGAACAAATGGTTGGCTTCTAATTATTCAATATGTAAATAATTCAGAACAATTTGAGAAGAAAAATTAAATATAGAACCCAGACTGAAGGAATTTTCTCCTGCCTGCTCTCGTCTTTCCTCCAGTAATCCTTATCTTTTCCCCACTGCTTCAGCTTCTTTATTGCTCCTCCACTGATTTGGTTATCATAATCTTTGCAGCATTTCAAAACACTTCAAGTTCTCTCTGCAACCTTCTAAAAAGTCAATAAAATGGCTATTAGACATTTTATAATTAAATGTTCTTTTAACTTTTCCTTCTCATTTAAACCAGTATCTTGTCCTATTACAACTCTTAACTCTTAGAATGTTCTATCTGCCACAGAAGTTAAATGCACAGCAAAAACCAAATCTAGTTTACAAAGTAAAGGTTATGAATCAAACATATGTCTCTGAGGATCAAAAACAAGCAAACCTAGGAAGTGGCATACATTTAGGTTTGTTCATGTATGAAGAATATTTAATATTTATAAGGTGCTATAAGAATTTAGAGAATTACATGATAAAAGCTTCCCTGCATTTGTTTTTCTTCAATTCTATGTTTGAACACTTTAGATTTGATACCGAATTTATCAGTTGTCCAAGGTAAAACTTTCTGCTGCTGCTGACATCAGTCTTTGTATCAAAAGTATTGCTGCAAACCAGGTGTGGTAGCACATGCTTATAATCCCAGTCTCAGAAAGCTGAGGCAAGAGGATCGTTGCAAGTTCAAGGCCAGCCTAGGCTACAGTGTGAGTTCAAGGCCAGCCTGAACTGCATAGTGAGGCCCTGGCTCAGAGAGAGAGAGAGACAGAGACAGAGACAGAGAGACAGATAGTCAGAGAGACGGAAATAGAGACAGAGACAGAGGCAGAGATGGAGACAGAGACAGACAGAGAGAGAGAGTATTGCTATTCTCCCTGTTCCCTGAGATGAAAACTTTGAAGTTGTGTTTGACTTACACATTGATCCTCACATTCTAAGTTACTAATAATTTAATTGCATTTACTGAGCAACTGTGTGGTAAACGTTGTGCCAAGAACTATCCCTACCTCACAGGAAATCGTTTCTAAATCCTATAAAATGAAAGGGTACTTATTGTATAGCTTGGCCAAGATTAAATGATTTATAATAGGTAAACTCAAAATCACCACATAGCTCTATGTAAATTATAATCACCAACATATTACACTAACTGTAATCATATAACTCTTACATTAATACTTAATCCTCGTATCTATCTCTACCTTGAATTTTCCAATAGCCTTCCTATTCTACTTACTAATAAAAAGAAGCTTTCTAATATTTTTTTGCCTGATCCAAAGTCAGTATCATACTAAACATAGAAAATTTGAAAGCTTTTCCTCTAAGGTTGGGACAAACAAAAGGCATGAGCAATTTTGCTGCTTGTATTTAACATGACACTTGGAGTCCTAGCCAAGCAGTGTGGCAAATAGAAGAAATACGGCATCCAAGTTGGGCAGGAAGAAGTGAAATGGTCCCTGTTTTCAGGTGATATGACATTAAGTATAAAAACCGTAAAACTCCATCAAAAACATCCTGTTAAAAACTAAAAAATGCTGAGAATAAGAATGGTGGGAAGGGATGATTATTCAGTATATACAAAGATAAAATAAGGTAAAAGTAAGTTTGATGTTCTACTGAACAGCAGGGTGATTATAGTTAATATTAATATATGGTATATTTTAAAGTAGAAGAGAGTATCCTTAATGTTCTCACCACAAAAATGTAATAAATGTTTGAAGTAATATGCCCATTACTCTGATTTAGTCAATATATACACCCACATCATGTTGTAACCTATAATACATGTAACAATTATTCAATTAAAATAAAAGTTAAAAATAAAACTCTGTATCCAATGATCAATATTGAGTTTTAGTATATTTTATTCTAATGAAGAATTCTGGCTAGTACTAATGAATGTTAATTATAACCTAAAGCTCTCCATTGTTAGGATACTTTTTATACATTTTTGGGGAAACCATTTCAGCTTACTCCCTATCTTAATCCTTAAGTCTTTATTGTATGTTTCTTAAAAGCATTTAATATATCTAAGTCCTAGAATAGCTTTGGCTATGTGTGTTTGGAATTCATGTATGTCTTTTATTTCACTTTTATAACCCATGTCATAGAACAGAAGGGGTCATCCTTAGCTGGCAGAAGTCAATGTTTTACCACTCCTTTGATATTTCATTCACCTTAATCTATTTCACCATGTCTATAACACACAAAACCATATGGTATCTCTTCACGGCATCTCCTATAGTGTGCCAAAAGAGAAATTTTAAAATCATTTTCTTCCAAACAAAATCCTAGTCTAACTGAATGCTTGAAATGAACAGCTAATTTATAAATCTTACTTAAGCAATCAGGAAGCTGTAGGAATAAAGGGACAGCTCTAAAGAAATCTAGAGTCTGCAACCATTGCCTTCTGGTCATACCATTACAGACTGAAGTCAAAAGGAGCCATTTAACATGCTGTGTACTTTACCTTTTGCAGAACTATTTCAGGAAGAAGTATATTCTCAAAGACAGCCTGCTTAAAGGTGCAGAGGTTTGATCAGTTATGAAAGTCTTTAAACTGTCACTGATTTCAGGTCTTAACTCTAATTGCTTTAGATGGAGCTGTCTCATGCTCCACTTTAATGACTTCCCAAACCTCCCACATCACTTAGTCTGGGCTTTGCTTTCGGGCTCCTACTAGGACAATCAAAGGTAATATAAAATGTCTTCAAATTCATTTCTGCATTGTCTTGATTCATCTACATAAATCCATTAGGGAGCAGCATGATGACATAAAAATTTCTTTATTCTAAAATGTCAAAAGCAATCAGAACCATATTTGAAAAGCCTGCATCTTTTCCATTCCTCATTCTGTGGATTCACTGGCATAGGTATAAGTCATAGGTGACAAACACAAAATAAATCCATAATACTTGTCCAAAAATGACTTAAGCAGCTGAAACTCTACCTTCACCTCCCTTCTTCATCTACCCAAGGTGATGTTGGTAATGGAGGAGGAAGAACAAGAGGAGGACACAGGGAGGAAATGACTGTAGTTTGTGTGTATATACTTCTAAATTAAAATAATGAATTGTTATTGCATATATTCGAACATATGGTCAACTCTGTTATTTAAAAAATCTAATTTGTCAGAAGGTAAAGAGAAATAATGATGGGGCAATTAGCCCTCTGAACTTATGTCTTAATTATCTAGGCAAGAATGCTAATGATCTCCCTTTCCTGGGTTCCACTGGCAGCACAATAATTAAAGGTCAGGAGAGAACATTTGTCCCAAGAAGACATAAAGTCAAAATGGTAAACTCAGAATATAAACCTGAAGTCTAATATGAGTACAAGTTCATGGTGCAGAACTAGCCATCTAGAGATTTTTATTGGCTTTGTGTTAATCATAGAATTTATTCTATTTCATAACTCTAAAGCCCATTAACTGGCCATGATTGGTAGACTAATAATCTAGGTACTGATCTCCAAACTGAGAATGTGCCCAGTGACATCCTCTGAGTGCTCCTTCCTGAAAACAAAACAAACCCTGAGGTTATGTTATGTTGATGTTAGAGAGTATTTCAGAAATTTTTCAGCATGCTCATCCCAGCTTACAAGCAGGAAAGTCATAGCTGTCACTATGCCAATAGAAGAAACTTCACAATGTGAAACAGTGGCAGTCAGAGCCTGGAAACAAGCTCTGCCCCCGATTTCCCCTCTGAGGTCTGAACTAAAGTTCTGTGATGTAGAAGAGCAAAGACAAACAAGGTGCTCCTAGACTCTAGAGGTGAGAAACTGCTTCAGAGAATAAACCTTTACCTGTCCAAAGGCAAATACACTGAGACTCCTGTTTTTCTTCATGCTGCATCCTGACCCATAATACCCAATTGTTTACACAATAAAAAGTGTCTAAAGAAGCAATCAACAAAATGAAAAGATAATGTTCAGACTGGAAAAAAAAGACTATGTTTTATAAAGGGTTCATTTCCAAAACACACAAGAAACTGACACAATTCAAAGGGAAAAACCAAAATAACCCAATTAAATAGTGGATAAAGAATCTGAGTAAACAATTTTTAAAGAGAACATGAAAATGACCAACTGAGCCAAGTGTGGTGGCACACACCTGTAATACCAGAACTCAGAAGGCTGAGGCAGGCAGATCACCATAAGTTCAAGGCCAACCTAGGTTACATAGTGATTTCAAGGCCTGAACAACGTTACTGGACCATGTCTTAAAAAAAAAAAAAAAAAAAAAAAAAAAAAAAAAAAAAAAAAAAAAAAAAAAAAAAAAAAAAAAAAAAAAAAAAAAAAAAAAAAAAAAAAAAAAAAAAAAAAAACTCAGGAAGAGAACCAAGAAGCTAACTCCTTCCTTTGAGCCAGTGGCAATGTGGACTGGGCCAATCCCTTCCTGAGAGCCAGCAGCAATTGGGCCAACCCTTTCTATGAGCCAGAAGAACTCATGGATTTGGGCACCCTCTTCTTGTGAGTGAGTGGAAGCTGTATGACCTGGAAAGAGCTACCCACTTCCGGTGAGCCAGCGGCACTCAGGGACTAGGCTGACCTCATCCTGTGAGCCAGCTGGAGTGCAGGCTGGGAGACAAAAAGAGCCAGGCTCCCCTCCTCCCCATAAACAACCACTTGATTTGGAGAACTCAGACTGACATGATCCCTACTGAAGTAAATAAACCACTTAATGCCTGTATTGTTTGATTGACTTTGCAGGCCTAAAGCCAGTAATCTGAGCATCTATTTAGAGGGTAACAATATGCAATGTAGCAACTATGGGGGAATCTCCTTCTGAAGGTGGTAGCCATTGTTATTTCCCTATTATCTTATTGTAAAGTCCTGTATCATTTCCATTATTTTGTTTCATTTGGTTTTTATTCTGTTTTGTTTTGTTTGATTATATTATATCTGATGGCATGGGCAACCATTCTGAAGATCACAAGATATATTATGGTTTCTTATTATCTTGTTTTGAAGTTCTGCATTGCTTATATTGTTTTGTTTTGATTGGTTTTATTCTGTTTTGTTTGGCTTTATTCTCTTTAAAATAAAAAGAAAGAAAGAAAGAAAGAAAGAAAGAAAGAAAGAAAGAACACAACAATGAACAGAAGCCATATAAAAATGTTTTCAACATCACTAATCATCAGAATAATGAAAATCAGAACCATAAAGCTATAATATCTAATAATTGTGAGAATGGCTATTGCCAGATACAGTAATATCTCAGTTCGTGAAAGCTTTTGTTTGCAAGCAATTTGGTTCATAAGCAGAAGTATTTGGCAAAATTTTGTTTTTGTTTGCAAACCCTACATCACTACCAATATGACTGCAGTCATCTTTCCTACCTAAACACAAACATGGCTATCTTTTGCAATTTGTAGAACTAATTCAGTTTGTGAGTCTAGGTACCACTGTGCATACAAAAGAAGTTTTGGCAAGGAGGTAGAGAAAAGGGAATCTCTGCGTACTGTTGCTGGAAATGTAAATTAGGATAGACATTATAGAAAACATTATGAACTACTATATGATTCAGTATTCCCAGTCTCACTATGTGTATCCAAAAGAAATGAAATCAGTGTGTCAAAGAATATTCTGAAGACGTATATTCTTTGTAGACATGCTCACAACAATGAGCAAGAAATATGATAACAAACTGTGTCCATCAATAGATGAATGAGTAATGACTATATGTACATGTAATATATACTATATATATATATATGTCTATATCTATGTGTTTGAAACACATCATTTGACCTTAAAAGCGATAAATTCTGCCATTTGTAGCAATATTATTAAAACAAAACATTATGCTAAATGTAATAAGTCAAACACAAGAAAGGTCAATGCTGCATGATTTTAGAATCTAAAATATCAAACATGTAAAACCCTGAAGTAGACTTATGAGTAAAGATGTTTCTCAAAAGATTCAAAATGTCAGTCATAAGACAAATATGTTTTGGGGAATCTACATACAATATTGTGACCATACATAATGCACTTTAGTGTTTACTTAAACCTTGATAAGGGAGTAAATTTTAAGTGTCCCCCATGTGCCACCATACTCCACAATAACTGTAGATGGAGAGGTATATAAGATCATCACTTTGGGTACCTTCAATGTGTACAAATACTTTTATTTAAAATTCAGTATAGTTGGAAGAAAAAGCTCTTACAGTTTTGCAGTTTGATATAAAAATATGTTATTAACTGTTTAACTTGGTCGATCAGGCAAATTTGTTTTGCCATGTTCATGTAGTGGGGTATATATTTGCATGAAAACTATAAATTTCTAAAGGCAGATGATAGTGCAAATATTTATTGTTTTAAAAATTAGAAGTTCATTTGTATTTGTGTTCTGGAAAGGGACTGCTAGCCCATTTTGCTTCTTACTGAACTCTATATCTGTGAAATTTACTCCCAAGAAATAAGATATTCTTTTAACTTACTTATGCACTTTAAGCACTTTATTTTCTACTGCAAGATAATAGTCATAGCAATTGTGCTGGTTAATCTTGATAGCCAAGTTGACTGGACTCAGAGACTTCTTAACCAGCCATCCATGGACCAAAACTTTGGAAACCATGAGGCAGATAACCTATGTCCTCTTCTAAGTTTTGCTCATTGGGCATTTGTGCTAGCAATGGGAAGCTTCATTAGTGTAGCCATAGAGACACCTTAACTCAATTATAATCCACAATAAAAGTATAAACATCATATCTTTTAAAACATTTTTAGCATGAATGCTTTCTTATTTTATGTGACATGTACAGATTTACTATAATAAAAACCAAACTCCAATGGAGACACACACATTTGTAGATGGTTTTAAACTATTCACTATGATAGTTGCATATAAAAAGAATTTAGCAAAATATTAAGCACAGCATGAGAATAGTGCTATTGTGTCTAGTGAAGGTACTGAATGGAAGAGAGATTATTTTATATATAACATACATAGCATAGCATAATACATATAAAATACCATACCATAAACCTGTTAAAATATGTTTAGAAATTATCTCCAAAAATCAAATTTCAGACTGACTTATGAAACTTTTAGAGAAATGATAAAGAAAACGATATAACTTTAGAGAATCTTTTCTATGACAGCATACTGGAAAGAGAAGTAATTGGTCTGACTGAAGTCTTCATTTCTCAAGCTCGCTCTTAAAAACCTAAATGTGACGGAGAAATTAAAATCTTAATAGGAAATCTTGCGCTGCATTTAAACGTTATACATCCCTGCTAAGCGGCCTTAGTTTGTCTCCCAGCATTTTGTTTCAGACATTGGAAAGCAAATGTGAAAGTAAAAATTGGAAGAAAAAGTCATGCTTTCAAAGGCATCTCAGAACAAATAAATGGATTCATTTTTACTGTTGAACTGACACCTTCTTACTAGAAAACAGTGGTAAGGTCATTTCCTAAAGTATAGTTTTCTCCCTGAATATGAGATACTCACTTCACATACATCTTCACATGGGAAAACAGATTTATACAAACACTTTTCTTAGGAACATATTTACCACCTTATTCTATTGATATATCTCAAAATTCCTATATGTAATCATTTTAGATTTAAATGTGCTTCACAATTGGCCCTTTGTTTATCCATTTTATTAATATGATTCATGCCTAGCCAACATATGAATACACTCACAAAAATTACTGAGAAATCTTTCAAGGTCATGGGTTTTAAAGATAATTCTGCCACAAAGGATAAGGTACTGAATAATTTTTCTTTCCTTTTGTGTCCAAAATAATCTATGAAGTTTGGCTGAATGGAAAATTATCAAGTAATATACAATCTGTCAAGCAGCAAACTTTAGATATATTACATAATCTAGCATTAAATTTTATAGTGCTTATTATAAATATTATAGCAATTACTAGAGAGTAAAAGGTGATGGTGACCTGGTAATTAAGAAAAGCAACTGGGCCATTTTTAAATGAGACTAGCACATAAACATCTTGCCAAAGCTTCCTGTCCTTACACATAATAATTTCATAGATCAGTGTGAGATACAGATGCAAATAACTACAATAAAACATTATTAAGTTTAAAATAAGAAAATAAACAGGAATTCACCAGTGTAAAAAAAAAAAAAAAAGAAAGAAATCAGTGTGGGGAAAATAGAAAAAAAAGCTCTATGGAGTATGCTTTATTTTAAACATATCAAGAAATGTTTAAGATTTTCAAGTGAAAAAATGTAATTAGAAAGTGTATGCCCATTAAAGGAATTAATATTCAGAAAGAATGAGAATTATGAATAGGCCTTATGAGTTCCATAGTAATTCTGTATAATTAGATATGTGGGTATGTGATGAAAGGAGACACAGATAAAGTTGAGACATAGGGAGTGGCAGCATGAAGAAAAGTAAAAATTGGAAGTAAAAATTAGAAATGCAGATGATGCAAAAAAGCTTTTTGTTTTCTCTGTGGTTGATAGAAAAACATCTCAACCAGGTCTCCATCTTATATAAAAAGGAATTATAACAGCTGAGAAAGCAGGTCCCACAAGACCATCCCAGAAATAGTAGAGTATATTTTCACATGTGCAACAAGAAGAAATACTTAGAGCAAGACCTTAATAAAATCTGTTTATTCTCATAGTAAAATAAAGATGAATTCCAAATTTCAAAAAAACCCTTTTGGAATTTACTTATGTTGAAATAAAATTTTAAGTCAATAATAATGGAGAAAATAGAGAATTTTGGAGATATAGATATGAATTAAAGTTAATAGACTATTTTGATCAATTAAGTGTGTGTAGAAGAAAATGAGAGAATGTCTAGACTGATGGAAAAGAATTTCCCACACAGATTTTGTATATACTGATATTGTTGAGGGTAGAGAATTCTGTAGGAGGGGAAGTATTTAATGGGAAACAGGAATGGAGATGAAACTATAAAGAGTTGAGTTTCAATTATGTAAAGTTTGAAATTCCTGAAGCAGACCACATATTCTAGGAATCATTTGTGTGCTAAGAAAAGTAGTTAATTTACAGATACTTTCAGAGCTCTCCCTATACAAAGAGTAATGAAGCCATGAAATAAAAGAGATCGTGTATCTTTTCTACTAAAATATAAAGAAAAAGAATGATAAAAGTTATTGTCATAAACAACACAAACATTTAATAGTGCTCCATCAGAGAAGCCTAAAATGAGCACAGTTAGGAAAATCCAGGAGCAATGCTGTCCAAGAAGACCTGGGAAAAACAGTCAGTAAGGTCAAGTGCTGCAGAGAGAAATCAATGAAATCTGATAAAAGTAACCACTGGATTTAGTGCTTGCACAGTTACTGATGTCATAACAATGGCAGACGTGGAAGATTGGCTGGAATCGAGTAAAATTTGATAAAATTCAGTACTATCTGGAGATAAGCAGCAAGAAGGGCCATCAACGAATAATCTTTCAGTTAGTTCATTATGGAGAAGAGAGACAATATTGAATGGAGGATTGAGAAGACATGTGTGAGACGTGTGTAGGACAGGTGAGTGTTCAACATTCTTTATAAAGAGAAATGAGAGGAGGAAACATTATATATAACATTATAGAAAATAAAAGAAAAGCTAATACAGCAACATATGAGGCATGGAGGGGAGGAGTTTACCATTAAGGAAAGAGTAATTCACATCTTTTCAAACTGAGAAGACAGGTACTGCGTACAGAAAACACAGAGGAAGAGATAAGAAGATGAAAAAAATGAAATTGGGCATGGTGTTTCATGCCTGTAATCCAAGAATTCAAGAGGCTGATGTAGGATCAGGAGTTCAAGACCAACCAGGCCCTTGGTGAGACCTTTTTGAACAAACAAGCAAGCGAATAAGCAAGCGAGCCAAAAGAGACAAAGGTTGAAATATTGAGTGATTCCCTCTGTAAAAGAAAATAAGTAAATAATCATGATGTTATCAACAACTCTTCAAAACTATTCATAGCAACCATGTAAGGTTTTACCCAACACACTAAATGATGAGAGATGAAAGTAGAATTTTATTTATAATATTATTAGTGAAAATTAATATTCTCATCTATTGCTGGAGATTTAGCTCAGTGGCATAAACACCGGACTGGCAAGCACAAGGTCATGAGTTCAATCCCTGGTACAAAAAAAAAACAAAACAAAAATCTCATCTATCTAGGAATGATAGCAGCCAGATTGGACAGATATTATTCTGTGTTAGTTCAATGCTAATATTTTATAGTAAAGCACAAGTAAAGAACTAATGCTGAACATTCCTATTTTGTGTGTCAGGTACCATTTGTCATATTTTTCAGAATCCCTTTGATAAAAGCATCATTATCCAGATATAGCAAAAAAATGAAACTGAGATTCACAGAGGTTAAGGTTAAGTGGTTAAATAAGTAGTTAATAATAGAGCCAAGATCTTAGTGCTAACATTTTTGAGCTTTCCATTTACTAAGCCACTTTTCACTATAAGGCTGTCATCACCTTTAGTATCACCTTTAAGTTAAAATTCTAGACAATTATCTTGATGAAGGATGATTGAAAATATCACTTTGACACTTTTGTTTTCAAAAACTTGTCTATGAGTCTTAGAAATACCTGAAGTTGTCAAAGGAATGGTTTTCACACATGAATGAGAGGTTGGCAAATGCTACTGGTTAATATTTAATTTTCTAAGTCTGACCATTCCTGAGGACATCTGACTAAAAACAAACCAGAACCTTAGAGAAGAAGAGCAAATATAGCACTTGAACTATGGTCAGAGTCTACTTGTAATTGTAGAATCATGTTAATAGACAATGCCTTCAAGGTACCTTAAAATCCAGATGATGGGAGAACTAGAAGTATTGTACTTAATTACCACAACCACATTGAAACCTATAGGTCAAGTGTAGCCCTAGACAAGGGAATAAGGAGATGCCAGATCTCAAAATCAGGATGAGACCCCAAAGAGAAAGTGTCTTATGTTTCATTATATTGAGTATTCCATTTCTCTATTTCTGGACATTAATAACTGGAATATAAACAGTATTCAGGATAATAAAAATCAGAGAAATTATTTTGATTTTAAATTCCAAAAAATCTAATAAAGCATGCCAATAAGATTATATCATAATTGAGATTACATTATGGATGAATTCTCTTCTATATGTAAGGTGCATTTGTTTATAAAAATTCATATAACAAAACAAAGATGGAATATAGACAAGGAAATTATAATTACTGCTTGATTATAATTTTCCTTCTATATAGGTATAATAAACCAATAAACATGAGGTACCCGGAATTATTTACTATGGGCTATTTATCATATAGTGTCAATACATTTGTAGTGTATTTGCTATGATTAGTGCAATACAATTAGAATGATGTAAGTAGGCAGTGGTAAGACTCATTTTATGGTAAATAAACCTTTTTTAAACCTTTTTCCAGGCTCAGTAGAACTTTTTCTTCATTCAATAACAAATTTCAAATGGAGTACATTTAATTAGACCAAATGCTCATGAGAGAAAGGCAGCTGCAGACTTATACTAAGCAGATAGTTTTGAGGAACACTGTCTTTTTTTTTTCTATTTGTTCTATCACTAGTGATAATTGGGCTTACTTCCTAGCAGTTGGATATGTTCTGTATAAAAGAAAATATAAAACTAAATTACAGATGTATGCTGAGCCTGAGAGAGAAAAGAAATGAGAAGATATAATTGAACCTGTAAAGGGTTCATTTGTAGATGGTACATTTCCTCCTGGGAAATGAAAGATCTCATAGAGATACAATGAATATAGTTCTGATTTATGGTAATTAATTCCGAATGTGGGTTATCTACCACACTGCTCACTAGAGAAGATAAATTGTACAATGGAATTATCAGGGTCGAGGAAGTAAAATTAGCATAACCCTAGAAGCAAGTGAAGTTCGCTTCTCTTTTTCACATTGAAAGCATAGATCAAACCATCCTGTCTTATTTCACTGCCCAGAGGTCCAATTATAGAAAGGAAATGAAGCAAAGAGAGAGAAACTTGCCTATGGATTCTTCCATGACATGAGTGTTTTTGGTTATCACAACAAGTTTAAGGAGAGATTGAGATCCCCACTCCATTAACTCTGACCTCAAGATAAGAGTCAAAGGAGAGTAGGTATCATGCTCCATGGGAGCAGGTTTCCTCATATTCACATTTAGAATGATATAGTATACTCTAAAGTATTAAGTACAAACAGTTGTCTCTAAAAAATGAGAAATTGGCTGGATCGTGGCTTCAAAACTAAGCTTTAACTTTTACCCTTCAGCTATCTTAAGGAAAACAAATAATTGAACATTTTCATTTCATTTTTGAACTGCTAAGTAGTAAGTTAGTTCTGTGTAACATCCTGGAATTACTGTGTCAAAAGAGAAAATCATAAGGTAATCAATACTGTCTACTTAGGAAACTGGGTAGTCATTGACATTCAGAATTAAACCCAATGACTAAATTAATCAAATTTAAGCAGATAGAAAAATATAAACAATTAAAATATTTCATAGCTCAAAATTTGATTTCCAACGAAGTAATTTCTGAATTAGAAATGTTTGGATTATTTTTGAGTTATTTGTTCTCTGTTACACTTTATTTCAGAGACCAGTTCTCAACTCACAGCAAAACCAAGAGGAAGATAGTGATTACATAAAAATCTTTCATATTCAAACATGTGTAGCCTCCTCCAATATCAGTTTCCTCCATCAGACTGATGTGTTTTTTAATATTCAGTGAATCTATGTGGACACATCATTATCATCCAAGGCATTTAGATTACAATAGAGATTATGTTGGTATTGTACATCCCAGGACTATGGGAAAATATGAAGCAACATGTATCTACCATTACAATGTCATTCAGAACTCCTTCACTAACCATAAGTTCCTGTGTTCTTTCTATTCCTTCCTCCTTTATAACCTCTGATAAACACTGATTTTTTATTGATTCCATAATCTTGCCTTTTCTACAAGGTCTGATAGCTGAAACCATGAAATGTGTAAAATTTTCAGATTGGCTTCTTTCATTGAAGAATGTGCATTTATAGTTTCTACAGTTTGTTTTTGTTGTTTTGTTTCTGAGACAGGGTCTCCCTAGGTAGTCCAAGCTGGCCTTGAACATATTGTAATCCTCCCAGGTCTGAGATTACAGATGTGTACCACCACACCAGCTCTCAATGATTTCTTCATGTCTTGATAGCTTATTTCTCTTGTAATACTGAATGATATTCCATGGTATGAATATATTAAGATTTTCCCAATCACCTGCTGAAGGACATCTTTAATGCTTCTAGGTTTTTACAATTATGAATAAAATTGCTGAAACATTCACATACCTATTTTTATATAGACACATTTTTGCCTAGCTTGGTAAATTCCAATGGTGTTGACTCCTAGATTATATGATAATAGTGTGCTTAGTTTTATTTTTTTAAAAAACCCAAACTATCTTTTTCATGTAGCTGTACATTTTACATTCAAATCACAATGAAAATGAGTCCCTGTTGCTCCATATTTCTTCAGCATTTGATATTGCTAGTGTTGGGGTTTGGGGCACTCTAGTAGGTATGCAGTATCTTGTCGTTTGAGTTTGAAATTCCCTAATGACATAGGAATGATGTCAAAATCTTTTTTTTTATTTTATATGCTTATTGTATATGTTCATATGTGCTTTGTTTAGATGTTTGTTCAAGTCTTACTGATTTGAAGTAAGTTTGTTTATTTTCTTAAAGAGTTTTAAGTGTTCTTTGCATATATTGGAAATAGCTTATACAAGCTAGATAAGTGAGTAGATAGACAAATCTTTTGGAAATATTTCCTCACAAGCTGGTTTGTTTTGTTTTCTCATCTTCTTCACAGTATGTTACAGAGCAGAAGTTTTTAAATTTAATGAATGCAGACATCAGTTCTTGTGTTCATGGATTATGTTTTTTAGTGCATGCTCAAAATCAGCTAGATTTTCTCACACATATTTCATAGTTTTTTTTAATATTTGTATCTGTGATTAATTTCATGTTAATATTTGTGAACAGCATAAGATCTGTGTCTAGATTCATTTTCCTTTTCAAGTAGATGTCCAGCTGTTCCAACATGAAGACTATCTTTGCTCCATTACATTGTGTGGGGCTCAAATGTCTGTTTTTTTATGCTTCTCCACTGAGTTATCTGTTACTACCTTAGCTAATGTTACACTACTTGGATTACTGTAGCTATATAATGAATCCTGAAATCAGGTACTACCAGCCCTCCAAATTTGCTCCTATTCTTTAAAATTTTGTTAGAATTCTTTTGCCTCATCATCACAAAAAATTTGAAAATGATTTACTGTTATACTCAAAATAATGTGCTCACATTTTAAGTAAAATTTTATTGAATCTACACATTGAGTTGAGAAAAAAATGACATCTTAACAATAGTGAGTCTTGTCAGTTTGATCACTTTTCTCATATAGATATGGTACATGGTTTGTTAGATTTATACTTAACTGTTTCATTTTGGAGAATACCAATGTAAGTGAGTCTTATATGCAGGTTTCCTCTCTCTCTCATCAGGAGCACATTGTCTCCACTCATAGGGTTCCTTACAGTATTTCCCCTCCTGAAAGAGCTCCTGAGTTTCTCCAACACTGGAAACTCAATAATCCATCAATGCAGAAACAGCCAGTTCAATGCTTGAACATCTTCACAACCAAAATTCCTTTTCAATAAAATGAGGCAAATCACTTTGTATATTATTTTTAAATGCATTGTAATACTTAATTATAAATCTTATATTAAATGTATAGTCGGACCACATCTTCAAAAGAAAAAAAATGCATGAATGTATATTAAACTATATATTAATGTACATTAATTGTATATTAATGTACATTAATTGTAATGTACATTAATATACATTAAGCTACATAGAAAAATATTTAAAAAGTTGTATGGCCTACAGCCATACCACCCTGAATGCACCCAATCTTGTCTAAAAAGTTGTATGTAGCATCTTATGGTATATGACTACTTCAGAATTAGCTAGGAGTAGCCAGAGGAACAATGAAACAATACAGGGAATTTTTATTGTTATATAAAATGCTAATGTTTAAGATGTTATGCATCCTCTCCTTGTAAGGAGGGAAAAAAATCAATAGTTTTTCCATTTGTACTTTAGTGAAATCCCATTAAATGTAATGCTTTGGGCCAGTGGCTCAGTGGTCCATGAGCCCGTATGGCATGCGGGAGGTCACTGGTTCGATTCCATTAATTGTAATGTTGTCTTTAATGAAAATACTGACTTTTTCAAGAGAAAAATTTTAAAAGGTATGTTCGAATGATGTTTCTGAGTACACTATGCTCTCTAAAATTATTTCCTGTGTCATTAGTAAGACAAAAAGACAAACATGCAATTAGCTTTATCTCCTAGAATCATACTACTAGCATAGCACACATTCTTTAAATTGCTACCATTAAACTGAGTAAATTTTATCTAGCTAGGTAGTAGCATATATTTAATCACCTATATATACATACATATATACATTATGATTTAACACCAGTCTATTATTTGAAAATAGAAACGAGGTGTCCTTTTGATCATGGTTTTAAAATATGGACAAAAATAAACTTTATATTAAGCATTAACTTCTTCAGTAACTATGTGGTATGATAAAGCCCCTTAATTTTATACATGAATAAGTATATTTTTTTCTTGCCCTGTTGTTCATATACAAACTGTATGTGAAAGAGAAAATGGCAGTAACAGAGGGCATCTGACTAGAAGATTATTTTGCCAAAATCCCCTTCTCTCTTTTCAAAACTGTATTGTGTGCATGTATGTGTGTGTGTGCACGCACATACATATATGTATTTAACAAGAGACAGAAAACGGTATTACATATACCTAAAATATTCCAAACTTATTGATCTTTTAATAACTCTTTAAGGCAAAGCTTATCATTTTCATGTTACAAATGAGGAAATGAAAATTCAGAGCCATCTCAGGTATGACTGAAACGCAAACATCTGTGACTCTTCCTGGTTTTCGTGTCTGCCGTCTCCTTTAGGACAACTGCTTACTTTACACTGCCTTTTACCCAGGGAGTCTCAGGTCTCTACCCTGATGAGGGCTACTGACTCTGTGGCCGGACTCCTGACTTTCTCCAAGTCCATTATCCTATACTATAATATGCATATTCTTGACTTGATACAATATTCGATTGGGTACTAAATTTTAATAAACTTTGAAAAACATTTTCAAGTAGCATTTTCTCATATGGTCATTATAGGGTTATTTTATTTTTCATAGCATCTTTTAAATGTGGGCAGGCAGTATAGTGAATTTCCCACCATATAGAAGAATGCAGTCAGCTGCATGTCTAAAATTAGCATGCCATTGAATTACCAGTCATAATAATAACAACAAAATGCTAAAGATTCCAAAGCCTATTGAAAAAAATACCTAGTTGCAAGATTTCGGGCATGAGAGAAAATTGCTTGAATAAGTAATTTAAGGAATTGTATCTTATTTTGAATCATAGTCTGTTGGTTATTTATTATGTATTATTTATTTATTTATTATTTGTATAAAACATGTATTCTGTAGCCAATTGTAGAAAGCATGAAACTGCCTTTATTGTCATATATTACAGTACAGTAAGTGTCAAAATATCTGATTTATTGACATTTGGTAAAAGTTAACATATATTACGTTTTTTTTTAATTGGTCTTAGATATTTCTTTTGTCTAGTTGATTTCCTAGTGATAAAGCATTTGCCTAACATAAATGAGTTCCTTAGTTCAATCCCCAGCACGAGAAAGGAAGGAAGGGAAGAAGGAAGGAAGGAAGGAAGGAAGGAAGGAAGGAAGGAAGAAAAGAAAAGAAAAGAAAAGAAAAGAAAAGAAAAGAAAAGAAAAGAAAAGAAAAGAAAAGAAAAGAAAGAAAAGGAAGGGAAGTAGGAATGGAAGATGGGGAAGAGAGAAAAAGAATGGAGTTCAGTAGGAACACATTTCAGTCCAAGGCTAAGGCTTTGGAAGGAATATGTTATTAGCATTTTTGTGAAAGATGTAAGTTACTAAGAAACATGCACTTCTGGACTGCAACATTTACTGGCAGTTTATAAAGATTAGTTTGAGAACCCAGAATAGTAGTTCAAAAGTGTTGGTAATTTAAAGTAATCAAACATGTCTGGGATATACTTCAAAGGTTGGTTAAACATCTTATAAAATTCATTAGCAAATCCATCTGGACCAGGGTCTTTTCCAGATGGAAAAATTTCATTACAGCTCATCATTTTTCACGGTTTATTATAGGTATAGTTTTGTTTGTGGAGGATTAAAGATAGATGTGTACAATCAATAAAGTTGCACAGTTGTTTAATATTCATCAAAGAGATCCCTCTGTGTAACTACGTTTAAGGAATATACTCGTGAAAAATCTGAATTATCAGAATTTTACTTTTATTTGTATGATTCAGAAATATATACATTTTTAAATTTTAACTAGGTGAAAAGTATCATCTCCTATTAAAAATTATATTTTTGACCTGTCACCTTTGTCAATGCCGGGTAGTGTGATATAGCATACTGAATATATAAAGCTTGCCGCCAATGTTAAGATCATACAAATTGGTATCTAAAACATATCCACACTGAAATTAGCCATCAGAGAAGGAAAACTTTGATAAACATGTAGAATCAATTATTTGAGTATTTGCTCAAATATTCAATAAATATATAACATTTAGTATAAAAAATAAACGTAAATATAGATAAATGTAAAATATGCAACATATGAATAATCCAGGAGAGAAGAAATTACAGAACAGAAATTGAAGTACAAATTGATAAATGAGGCAGTCAAGTATGTACTAGGAACAGTGCTGGGTGAAGCTAGGGAGCCTCACTCTTCTTGAATGTTGTAAAACTCTCACAGATGCAGAGGTTTCAAATGCTCTTCTGATATGTCCCCGGTAGAAGGAATAGTGTGTATAGAGAAGGGAATAACATGTTCAGAAAGTGGTGTGTAGTCTCTTTTTCTCTTTAATTGCAAAACAAAATATTATTTTGACTAATTGTTTCCTCCCTAGTTAATGAAATATAGAATTGGAAATTTACAGACAATATATCACATTCCTACTACAACATGGAAGAGACAACACTGAGTCAGCCTTAGGACTGTTTTTATAAAACATTCCACTCACTCAGCCAAACAGGCAAAAAGCATAGAAAAAGAAAAATGGGCCGAGGTCCAAGGAAACCTCACTTTTGTGTATTCATGTCAGACACAGAAGCAGAATCTGGAATGTCAGAGTCAAGGCAACCTGGACAGAATACCTCTGTCTGAAACTTATTTCTCAGTGGGTCTAAAATTTATACCACAGTGCAACCAGTAAGACCACCCTTAAAAGACTTGTCTTGATCATACTAAAACAGCTCCTGTTGATTTGCTGGCCTGTGACACTTAGTGCTATTTTTGTTCTCAATTGTGACCAAGTATAATGTGCATATAACAAATCATCTCTTTTGTTGTCGAAGCTGAAGAATAAAAATACATAAATAGAAGACATCAGCTCATTAGGGGCATGTGATCTAAAAATGACTGATGTAAGTATTCATCAGAGAAGTTCAAAGGTACATTTAAATCAATGCCCCTGACAGCATTACCAAATAGGTCAAAATATGCCAGTGACAAAACTTTACTTAGTCTTGAAATCTTAGCTGGGGTCAAGCAACATTAGACAAGGACATTCAGCTGAGCTATAACCTACTTTCCTCTAGGGCTGAACTGATGTCTTTTATTATCCCAAGAAATTTGTTATAATAAATTCAATTGAGGTGTTCTCTTGTCCATTTCTTTTCTTCCCCATGGAGCATAAGGCATGGGTGGTTTACACAGCTCAATCTCCTTCACGGCCTGGGGACATTCAGTGTAGGAGGAGAATCTCTCTTTTAAAGAAACATACAGATACATCCACGCATCTATACATACAGATGTTTCTCTCACTGTTTTCAAAAACAATTTGTTGTGAAGACAAGAAAGTGAGTAATGAGTGTCCACACTAACTGTCACTTTAAAGAGGAAATGGAAGGGTCATTTGAATGCATTATTAGGATTGATCTTCAGATGTCATCTGACATGTGAAAAGAAGACAATATTCCTAAGATTAGGAACTCCAGAAAGCCAAAGCCACCTTACTTCTTTGAGCTACATCTAGATCAACGCCAGCCAGAAAGGATAATCTATGAACAAAGCATCCTGTGTTAGCAAAGAAAATCTGACACGGAACACATGGGTTCCAGAGCTAAGACTGGAAGAGAAGCTGCCTGCCCTTTGTGATGAGCCAAGATGTAGTTTCAGTCTCAGAGTCCCTCTGCCCCCAAACCCCATGGCCTCTCTATTGCCTCTCAGGTGCCCCTGAGCTACTGAAGGAAATTCATACGCCACCAATATGTTATCCAAAAGAAGTTTTCTCCTGAGAAATCCTTTCAACTAACCTTCCCTTATTGTCTAAATCTGCCAGAATTGATGACTAAGCAAAGTCAGAGATAAATACTTCCCAAATTCAATTTTAAAGAACATAAAATGTTATTAGGTATTTTTAGAGAAACAAAGAGAATTTTATAGTCCAATCAGTATGAAGGAAATCTTACATAAGTTAGACTGTGGGATGTCTCAAAGATTCTCTTTTGTATTTTCATATAGATCCTGAATCTCTATGAAATATATGTAGTAATACTACCCAAATTATTTGAAGATGAAATCATTTCTTTCTAGAAAGCTTTATAAATATCTCACCATAGACCAGTGATCTGCAACCTTAGAAACACTAGTTTAATAATAATAATGACAATAAATATTAATTTAAAAGATTCAGAGTCTGTGTCTCTCAAATAAGTCTCAATAATTTGTATTTTAAGATACTTATTAATTATTCTATATACTGAAAGTGCAGATTCAAACCAAAAGTAACCACTCTGACAAAGTAATTTATTTGATTTTGTTCAAGTTACACAGAGATGAAGGAAGAGTAGAACAAGGACATTCAGGGGCCTCCTCCTATCGTCAAGGGAAGAAATCATAATTATGACAATTAAAATGACTGGATTAGCTCCAAAATTATCTTTGTTAAATGATAATTTTATGTGCACTTCAACATCTGTAATTCTCCACTGCCGTTCTTGTATAATCTCTTGCAATTCACTCTCCTGTGGTTTTCTACTTTGGTGTAGACATTGGCCACACACCTGACGTAGTTAGCAATGACGAAGGGTGTCATGCAATAACATTTTCAGTCATGTTTGTAAACATAATTAGAGAGCATCATAGAGTAGTAAAAAGTCATGTTGAAGAAAGCGTAATAAAAAGACTATGTATATGAAGCCATGTGCAAGGAGAAAAAATGAAGAGTAGTTTTAGAGCCTGAAAGGGGAAAAGTATAAAGGCTTTATAAAACTGCTGGAGTTTGATCTCTGCTTTTTTTTTTTTAACCAGGGATCAAACTCACAACCATGTGCTTGCAAGGCAGGCACTTGTGCCACTCACTGAGCTAAATCCTCAGCCCTGATCTCTGCTTTGAAAAAGCAGAGGATGTTTACAGGAGACCACTGTCCTAGGAAGACATGATCGTTTTTTATATTGACAAATTTCTGAAGGCTTACAGAATATGTAAGAAGTACAATGAGATTTTTAGGTAAATATAAACAGGAATGGGTCAAAACTTCTGAGAGGTTTTAGGGTAAAGGATGAGATCACATTACAATTTCTTTGCTGTTTGAAACATAAGTATGTATTAACAATTCAAGTGTCAATCTGTGTGGTCCTCAGAGAAATGTTAAGCTACTAAAGCATACTGAGATTCTTTATATGAATGGAATAGGATCAGACTTGCAGACATGTTTATCAACATGCTACACATTTGAACACATATCTCTGTATTGATGACAACATTAAAGTACATAGTTGTGTCTTCAAAGAAAATCTTACTTGGATAGTAAGTAGATCCCAAATTGTTCTTCTTTATTCAATGGACATTATATTAAAAAAAAGGCATTTTATGTATTTTAACATTTTGCTAAATATGTATAGGTCTATAAATACATATTATGTAACATCATACATAAATATTATGATACAACTATAAATTTTACTAATTCTTTTTGCATTTCCATAATGCAGAGGATCCCAAATTTTATTACTTTATTTATCTTAGTTATCTTTTCACAGTCCTTCAAGGAAAAAAAAAAACCTAATAGTTTCATTTACTTAATAATTAGGTGTCAAAGACATAAGAAGTATTTATTACTAACAGCTGGAAACCATGTACACAAATAATATCCATATTTTTAAAATGTCACTTGTATCTGATTTTTAGTAAGCACAATTGCTGACCTAAGAAGGGAATACATATATATACCCATTTGGTATTACTCATCTTGGAAGAGTTACAGCCCACATTCCATTAAATTTGGAATTGCTTTTCATACTTCCTGTTCTTCATTTATTTGGGGGCATTATTTCTTTTTTTACCAGAGTAACCACAAAACACTTAGCCTCCCAAAAATTCTGACATTACTAAAGGTGTTTTTAAAGAATGGATTACCTCCAGCTTTTTGGTTGATGTAGTATTGTTGGTATTTCCTTGAAAATATTAAAGATTTTAAGTCACCTCTACAGTAAGCGAACTGTAGCACATCTTGGTCCAGAGTTTGAGAAGCATGGCCATAACACTTATTTCTGAATAGCTGGTCAGGATGAAATAATAACGTGTATTTCAAAGAACCAAATAACAGAGAATGCTGAACAGGCAATAACAGAAGGAGGCAATAAAGTAGAGACTCAAAAAGTCAGAGTAAAATATTTGAAGCTCCTATACATCAAGACATTACATATACTCTCTCAAAGAAAAGTTAATCAGAAATTTGGAGAAGATGGACATGCTTTTCCAAGTTACAACCATGTTCAGAAAAAACAAAGTTTATAGAGTTTCATAGATATATACAGACATATCTTACACTCAGTGATCATTATAGCAGGATAATGACATTAGACAACCTCGTACCCCCATTTAAAGTTGCCTATAAATATTTTTTACCACACCTAATTTAGCTCAGTCTCTGTAATCAGGATTACAGTATGAATGGTCTACATAAATTTCTACTAATCTTAAGTCAGTACCTAAATAATACTGGTTGTAGTTACACAGTAGTTTTGAAAATATTGAAATATTTTGGATTCAATAAGAATAGATGTTATTCCTCAACCTTTCTGTGCTAGGTTAATTTTCTTTTAGCCCTGACTTAGACATTTGAAATTAGAGGAGGACTGCGTGTTGCCCTCTCAGTACCTGCAGTATCTGCCTAAAAAATGATTTTCAAAAGTTCATTAGGGCAGTGTTTTACATTTTAAAAAGCATCCCTATTGGACATGTATAATTTCAATGTACATTCTGCCTGTTTCACTGAAGACTTTTAGAACCTGAGAATAACTTCTTTAATTCTCTGAAAGTTTAGGGAAAATGTTTACGATCAATAGTTTTGACAGTAATTACCTGTATAAAAATTCATCTTTGTTAACCTGCCTTTACATGAAGTGTTACCACACTGATAAAAAAGTAATTAAGAGAATCGCTGATATAAAACTCTATGTTGAGTCATAAATAAGCCTTTAATCATCTAGTGCTATTTTACTTGCATAGTCCATCATTTTTTTTTCTTTTGGTACTGAGAATCAAACTCAAGCAGGCACTTGTGTTGCTGAGCTATCTTCCCATCCCTCCACCATTTTTATTTTTGGAGATTTGTACATTTCACACCTAATATTTGAGGATAATGAAAAGAAGCAACCCAATCAAACTATGAATCTTTTTTCCCCTAATCTTCATATTCTGTTGAATGTTAGAAAAACAATTTCACAGATTGCAAAGGTATGTGATTACAAAAGGTCAAGGCAAAATACCAACATATTTAACCAATACACATTTACAGGCAGTCTATAGAAATCCTCTGAGTTGCATAGCAACAGGCATTTTAATTACTACTTGCTATCCAGATTTTAATAATTTAATTAGTATTTTTTTTGCTTCATTAAATTGCTACACCCAGTGGACTTAATGAATTCAATTCATAGCATATTTTCAAAGGGCTTTTTCATATGTTGCTGTGCAACTCAGAATGTAAGCCATATTTATCTTCTATTCAGATATAACATAACAGGAGAAAATATTTTCCCTATAGATATTTAACTGCTTTCCGGACTGAAAGAGTTAATTAGAAATTTGAAGAAGACAGATACACTCTTCCAAATTACACCATGTTCAGAAAAATTGAGAAAGTTCACAGATGGAGTTCTTCCTTATATTTTAGTAAGAAGAAAATAAATTTTAAGAGAAAAATATTCTTCCAATTATTTGTAATGCTTCTAAAGGTTGTTTGCATGATATATTTGGTTAGAGAATTGCTATAATTTGAGATATATGATTATAACATTGACTTCCCTTTACATTTTGTAGTGCCTAGGAGTCTTCAGTTCTAGTTTGATATGTAGCCCACTCCCTGTCTTCTTGTGGCTCCACTTGGAAATCTCCTAAGCTGAAACTTACCATCATACCAACCCGCAAAGTTTGTACCTTCCCGGTCTTCATTTCATTACTAAATGACCCCAGTATCCATGTGAATACTCAAGACAATAAACCAAGAGCATTCATTAATTCCTCCCTTTCATGGTCCTATATCTATTCCATGAATGAGTTATAGTTTTACCTGCAAAATAGATGTAAAATCTGTAAATTTCTTTCCATTTTTTCTGCTGCCTTTTTAGGCCAGGACACCATTATTGGAGGATACCATCCTCTCAAATAGTTTCTCCAAGTCCCTGATCTTTCTGTTTTCCATTCTACACATAAAAGAAAACGAAATATCAGATCATGTGAGTCCTCATCTAAATACCTCTGTCTTCCCTTTCTTCTTAAAATCAAGTTTTTCTTTGCATCTTTGAAGTGGCCTGGCCCTTTCCAAGTTATCACCATCAGTACAATACATTCTCTGTACTTTACCACACTTCATCCATATTAACTCTTTTCTTTCTTTCCCCCAGTATTCCAAACTCTTTGTCATCACAGAACTTTGGTATCTGAACTTCACGCTGGTTGAAACAATCTCCCTGACTGTTTTTCTACCACTGGCTTATTGTTATTCTCTATGTCATTTACTATAATCCCATACCTTCAGAAAGTCTTTTCACTGGTGACTTTAACTAAATATATTCCTTTACATGGTTATATTCTACATCATCAATAATTATTCTCCTCACAGCAGTTAACAGAAATTGTAGTTTTCATACTTTTTAAATTTTGCCTACTAGATTTATTGAGTATAGTTGACCAAAAATAATTACCTGTATTTAAAGTATATGAGCTGATATTTTAATATAATTTGTGAGATGATTACTACAATTAAGCTAATTAACATTAATCACTTCATATGGTCACCTTTTTTGTTTATGTACTTGGAATATTTACAATCTAATCTCTTAACAAATGTCAAATATGTTAACCATAGTCTCCATGTTGTACATTAGCTCTCCAGAAATTATTCTACATACAATTAGAAGTTTGTAACCTTTGAGATATGTCTCTGGTCCAGTGACCTCAAGCAGCTTGAGAGCCTCAGTGCATTGTGTAACTGAAGACCTGCCCAGCATACTTCACCTAGCCAGGCAGCCTCCTCACAAACTGGGGACCTGGTAAGGCCCTGCCCAGAAACCCCAAGCAGCTAGAGAGCCTTGGTGCACCGCATGGCACCTGCTGAAGGTCTGCCAAGCATACTCCACCCATTTGGAGAGCCTCTGTGAGCCACCCATTAGGCTGGGGAAATACCCTGCAGTTCAGGCAGCCATCATCAACCGAGGAAGCAACTAGGACTTTGCATTCAGCTGCCCCAAGGGAATATAGTAAAATGACAAAACAAAGAACAAAATACAGCCTCAAACCTCAGGCCTATCCCAAACAAGTCTGGAAAACATGGACATGGAAGAAAGTGTAATCCGCACACCCAAAGTCTCTGAACTGAGAGCAACTTAAGTAAAGAAATAAGTCAATGAAGATGCAAAGGAATTCAGATCAGAAATAATCTCCCAGATAAAACAAGAAATGATAAATGTAATGAAAGAAATATTGAACACATCTAAAGAAAACATAGTTAAAAAAATAGAGGGGCACTGGAAATGATGGAAACTTAGAATGAACAATATAAGAAAGAACTAGAATGCATGAAACAGATTCAAAGCAATATCCAGGAAATCAAAAATTCTATCAAAAGTTGGCAAAACCTCCTGAGCCAATGTGAAGATAAATTTTCAGACCTCAAAGACAAGATTGCAGCTAGTGACCAGCAAAGGAAACATCTTTTATGAATGGCAAGGAACCCAGAAATAATAATTCAACAGTTGCAAGATGATGCAAAACATATAATATTGATAGATGTAAATGAAAAACTGACAACACAAATGATATAAAAAGACTATTGACAGAAATAATATTAGAAAATATCCAAAGCATGGGAAAAGAAACTGACAAAGATAAGTGAAGCATACATAATTCCAATTAGCCATAACCAAAATAAATCTATACCCAGACATATAAAAACTTTACATCCCAGAAAATTCAACATAAGAACAGAATATTAAAAGCTGTTAGAGAAAAGAAACATATCACCTATAAAGGAAAGCCCATCAGAATCACAGAAGACTTTACAACACAAACAAGGAAGTCAAGAAGAGCATGGAGTAAAGTTTTTCCAATTCTAAAGGAAAACAACTTACAACCCAGATTGATGTACCCTGCAAAACTGTCCTTCAGAATTGATGGAGAAATTGGAGAAATAAGACACCTCCATGACAAAGAATGGCTGAAGAACTTCATGGCCACCAAACAAACCATGCAAAGAATAATGAAAGATATTCTAGATAGACATAAAAATAACAATGATTTCAAGAACACCAACAGAAAAAACCACCAAGCAGAGCAAACAATTAAATAGAGGAGAGAGGTAAAGAACCAAAAGCAGAAACATAACATGACAAAAATAAACCAATATATATCAGTTATAACCATTAATGTAAATGGCCTCAATTCACCAATTAAAAGAAACAGACTGGCAGAATTGATCAAAAAACAACATCCAACCATATGCTGTCTAAAAGAAACCCATCTAACCCAAAAGGAAACTCATAGACTGAAAGTCAAAGGATGGAAAACAATATTCCATGCAACAGAATCCCACAAAAAAAGCAGGGGTATCTATTCTGTTTTCAGACAATGTGAACTTCAAACCAAGAATGATCAGAAGAGATAAAGATGTTCACTACATACTAGTTAGGGGAAAACTTCAAGAGAAAGAGATAACAATCTTATATATGTATATACACCAAATATAGGGAGCACCCAGCTATATAAGACAAATATTACTAGACATGAAAAATCAAATAAGCAGTAACACACTTGTAATGGGAGATCTTAATATTCCATTGACACAAAGAGACAGATCAACTAGACAAAAAAAAAAAATAGCAAACAAGTAAAAGAAATGAGTCACACTTGTAAACAAATGGACTTAAGAGTCCATTTCACCCAACAGCATCAGAATGCACATTTTTCTCAGCTTTACACAGAACATTCTCTAAAACAGACCATATACTAGCCCATACACCATACTTAAATATATGCAAAAGAATTTAAATTACTCCATGTATAATATCTGATCATAGTGCTGTGAAACTGGAAATTAGTAAGAATAGAAACTGCAAAAACTCTATGAACACATGGAAATTGAATAATACACTCTGGAATAATCAATGGGTCACAGAGGAAATTAAAGAAGAAATTAAACAATATCTACAAGCAAGCAAAAATGCAAATACAACTTATCAGAACATGAGGGATACAATGAAAACAGTCCTCAGAGGAAATTTATTATAACGAATTCCCACATCAGGAAAGAAGAACAAATACAAATAAATTACCTGATGCTATACCTCAAACATCTAAAAAAGAAGAGCAAGTCAAAGCCAAAGCCCAAAGAAGGGATGAAATTATAAAGTTCAGAGCAGAAATTAACATAATTGAGACTAGGAAAACAATACAAAGAACTAATGGATCAAAGAGTTGGTTCTTTGAAAAAATAAATAAAATTGATAAGCCTCTAGCCAACCTTATTTAAAAAGGAAACAAAAATCTTAGATTTCATGCAGTAAGGAATGAAAAGGGTGAAATCATTATAGCTCCTGTGGAAATACAGAAGATAACCATTATTAACTTTGAAAACCTGTACTTTCATAGGTTTGATAACACAGAAGAAATTCACAGACTCCTAAAAACATACAAATTACCAAAACTGGATCAAGATGATATAAATCTGCTGAACAACCCAATTTTAGTTAATGATATAAAACTGCTGAATAATCCAATTTTCTTTCTAACCAACAAAGTAAAGCACAGGTCCTGATGGATCACTGCTGAATTCTACAAGATATTTAGGGAAGACTTAATTTAAACAGTGTTCAAACTCTTCAATGAAATTGAAAGTGAAGCAATTCTTCCTAACTCATTCCTGGACTCAATTATTATGCTAATACCAAATCCAGAGAAAGACCTAGCCAAAAAATGAGAACTACAGGAAAATCTCCATAATGAACATAGATGCAAAAATTCTCTATAAAATATTGGCAAACAGAATGCAACAAATCATCAAGAAGATTATACATCACGATCAAGTGAGATTATCCCGGGAATACAGAGATGGTTCAACATACACAAATCAATAAATGTAACACACCATATTAATAGAGCCAAAGATAAGAATCACATGATCATTTCAATAGATGCAGAAAAAGCTTTTGATAAAATCCAACACTCATTCATAATAAAAAAAAACCTATGGAAAATTAGAGTAGATGATGTTCTTTAAGTTAATGTGATAAAACCCATCTTTAACAAATTGGCAGCCAGCATCATTCTAAATAGTCAAAAACTGAAAGTTTTCACTCTAAAATCAGGAAAAAGACATGTGTCCACTATCACCACTGCTATTCAATCTAGTAAGGGAAACATTAACCAGAGCAATTAGACAAGAGAGAAAAATAAAAGGAATAAGGATAGAAAAGGAGGAAGTTAAAATATCATTATTCACATATGACATGATACTCTACTTAGAAGACTCCCAAACTTAATTAAAAGACTTCTAGATGTAATAATGAAACTCAGTAATGTAGCTGGATACAAAGCCAATAAGTACACAAACAAGTACTGAGTACTGAGAGACAAATAAACCATACCCTTCACAATAGCATCCAAAAAAGTGAAATACTTAGGAATCAATCTAACAAAGGGAGTAAAAGATCTATACAGTGAAAATTACAGTAGTCTGAAAAAAAGAAATCAAAGGGGATTTCAGAAAATGGAAAGACAGTCCTTGTTCATGAATAGGAAGAACAAACATTGTAAAAATGGCCATTTTCCCAAAATTGTTATACAGATTTAATGCAATTTTAGTCAAGATACCATTAGCATATCTCAAAAATCTAGAGAAACCATTCCTAAAATTAATCTGAAACCAGAAAAGACCTAGAATAACAAAGGCAATTCTGGGCAATAAAGGCAAGGCAGGGAATATCACAATCCCTGGCTTGAAATTATATTACAAAGCTACTGTGATAAAATCAGCATGGTACTGGAATAAAAACAGATGCAAAAATCAAGGGCATAGATTAGAAGATACAACCACAACTATGAACACACTCAGCCAGCTTTTCTTTGACACAGGTGCCAAACATGTTCACTGGATGAAATATAGCTTTGTAAATAAGTGGTTCTGGACAATTTGTAATAGCTAAATCTTTTAAACAACCAAAATATCCATCAACCACAGAGTGGATGAAAAAGATGCAGTATTTTTATACAATGGAATATTACTCATCTATAAAAAAGGACAATCTTGAGGCCTTTATAGGTAAATGGAGGCAACTGGAGACTATCATCATAAGTGAAATAAATAAGAATCATATTTATAAATATCACATTGTCTCTCTGGTGTAAAAAGTAATAAAAATGTGGGAGTAATAAGTTGTGAAATGTGTAAGAGCTATTGTAAAAAAGAAAGGAAAGGAAAGTGCTCTAAAGGATATAACTGTATGCATGTTTGAGTATGTAAGATAGATAACCATATTACTAAGTTTTTGTTGGATCATTGAACAGAACAGTTTGACTCTCATTGTTTGATTGTCCACTTTCTGTGTTTTAATTTTGTGACTTGAACAACTGTTTCTAAAATGACAATATGTAATGTATCAACTAGTGATTTCTTAGCATTAATATTTTTTTAAATTCTGTATTATTTCTACCCTCATTTCTGTTTTTCTTTTTTTTTCCCCTAAAAAAATAAAACATAAAAAAATAAGTGGTGCTGGAAAAACTGACTTTCCATATGCCAAAAACTAAAACTAGACCTATGCCTATCACCATGCAATAAATTAATGTCAAAATGAATCAAAGATCTAAATATTAAAGCACAAACAGTAAATCTGCTGGAAAACAAAGTAGGTAGAAATCTTGATGACATAGGGATAGGTAGAGAATTCATAAACAAAATCAAACTGCTTAGGAAATACTTCCCTGAATCAACAACTGGGATCTCATCTTATTAAAAATTTTTTGCATGTCAAAAGAAATTCCCAATAGAGTTCAAAGAAAACACAAATTGGAAAAATATCTTAGTCAACTCTCCCTCAGACAAAGGACTTTTCTCTAGAACATATAAAGAATGAAAATAAAATACTTATGAATACTTGTTGCTATGTTAAATTAGATTCTTTCTTATTTTAAGTGGAAGAGAGTAGGAATCTTTTCTCCTCACCTTTAAAATAAAAGTTTCAGTGTTTTACCACTGAGAGTGATGTCTGTTAATAAGGCCTTTGTGTATTGAAATACAGTCCATTAGTGCCTAGTTTTTTTTTTTATTTAAAGAAAAAAATTGAAACAGAAAGAGGGTAGAAGTAATACAAAATTTCAAAAGCAAAACAAAACAAAAATAGTAACCAGTAAGAAATCACTAGTTGATAATTACATATTTTCCTCTTAGAAGTAAGTGTTCAAGTTTCAAAAGTAAAGCCTACAAAATGGACATTTAAACAGTGAGACTGCAATCAGTTCTGTTCATCTATACAACAAAAACTTAGTAATATGGTTATCAATCCTACACACTTAAACATACATGCAGTTATATCCTTTAGAATACTTTCTTTTCCTCTCTTTTTTTCTTTACAATAACTATAACCCATTATTGTAAACTACTTAGAAGTTCTACACATATATAAGTCTCTACATGTATACCTAGCCCTTCTGTATTAGAGGGAGAAACAAATCAAAACAAGTCAACAGTACAAATTCCTAGAGAAACATGAAATGAAAAGGACATATAAAACCATAATACTAAGTGATCTACAATAGTTACTATGATGTCTCTTTTTATTTTCAATTGTCTATATCGTCAAACATAGTGTAATTAAACAGCATTGCATTACATTATTAATAAAAAATAAACATTGGAGACATTATAGGACTTCAAAGGCCTAATAATCAAACCAGAATGGGAATCCTGTTGAATCTTGTCATCTTCAGAGTAGTTGCCTCTACTCTCAGACTTGATACTCTCAAGCATACCAGATTCAAATAAAATCAGTCAACATAAAACAGTGGTATAACCAATCTTCTCTGTCTAATCTCTGTTATGCTATTTTTCTGTCATTGTTGTTTGTTTACTTTTCTCCTTCATTACACTATCTGCCCCTTTCTTTGAGGCCTTTCTTGCCATTGTACATGGAGTCCTGGTGATTTTCTTCTCTCTCTGTAGAATGTCCTTTAATATTCTTTGCAGGATTGGATTGGTGGTTATGAACTCTCCCAGTTCCTCTTTGTCATGGAAATATCTTTTCTCTCTATTAATTTTGAGAGTACCAGTTTTGCAGGGTGCATCAATCTGGGTTGGAGTTTATTTTCTTTCAGGGTTTGGAATATTTCACTCCAAGTTCTTCTTGATTTGATAGTTTGCATCGAGAAGTCTGCTGTGATTTTGATGAATTTTCCTTTATAGGTAATCTCTTTTCTCTACCACTTTTAATATTCTGTTCTTGTGATGGATTTCTGGGATCCTGATTATTATATGTCTGGGTGTAGATCTGTTTTGTTTGTAGCTGACTGGAGTTCTGTATGCCTCATTTATCTGAATATCACTTCTGTTACCTATGTTTGGGAAGTTTTCCTTAATTATTTCTGTGAATAGACTTTTTATTTTTATCTCATTTATATTGGTTGCTGCATCTTCATGCACACATTTTATTCTTAGGTTATAAATCCTCTTGTCATCTTCTAGCCTTTGTATCGTTGCTTCCTGGTCCCTTGTTGTTTTTAAGAGCTCCTTCCTTTCACGATCATACATTGCAAACCTATCTTCAAGTTTTGAGAGTTTGTCTTAGTTTCTGTTAAAAGGTTTTGCCAGCTTTCAGTGGAGTTTTTAATTTCCTGATCTTCTCTTTTGATCTGTTTCATATATTCTAGATTTTGTTTATATTCTTCATCAAAGGCTTCTCTCCTTTCTCTGGGTTCCTACATTCTTTCATTTGTGTCTACTTGAGGATTACCCGGGATTTCTTTTATTAATCTTCTTATATCTCGCTTCACCTGAATTAGAATTTCAGATTTAAATTCATCGATGAGGTCACAGAAGTATTTCTTTATTTCTGATGAGGCTGTGTCTGATATTACATGTTTGCTGCCCTCAACCTCCTCTGCATTTACCTCTACTGGACTCACTTTCCCTGGTTCTGTGTTTGGAGGCCTTTTGCTGTTTCTCTGTCTTGTCATGTTTCTGGCCCCCTTCAGACGGGTGGGTGGTGGAGGTCTCCGGGCCCCTCACACTGCCCACAGTTTTTCTGCAGCGCACTGGCTAGGGAAGTGCCCCCGCAGTCCACTGCCAATCTGTGAGGTGCAGTCAGTGATCTGGCCCCTCCCACTTCGTCAGTCAATCAGTGGGTGCTTCAGCATGTTTGTGTGTTCCCTAGGGATGCCACTGGCTCAGGACAGCCTCGTCCCAGCTATTGGGTCCTTTCCTCCTACTTTTAATTTACTTTGTTCTTCATTTTCTACTACCTTGAAGTGTACAGTTAGACTGTTTAGTTGCCATCTTTAATTTATTTTATGTTGGTTTTGACCACTTTAAACTTTCCTCCTAAAAGTGATTTTGCTAATTGTCATAAGTTTTGATATGTTGTCTTTCCATTTTTTTGTTTGTTATGTTTTGCTTTGCTTTGGTTTTTTTAGACAAGGTCTCACTGTGTAGTTTAGATTGGTCTTGAGCTTACTATATAACCCAGGCTCATCTTCTTCCCTGAGTGCTGAGATTACAAACTGTCTGTTAATTTTTACCTCAATACATTTTTACCTCAATACATTTTTAAATTTCTTTTTGATGTTTTCTTTTCCTCACTAGTTGTTTAGAAGGAACATGCATAATTTCCACTTATTCATGAATTTCCCAGTTTTCCTCCTGTATTAAGTTCTAGTTTTATGCAGTTATGAACAGAGAATATATTTGATATGATATCAATCTTCTTAAATTTGCTAAAATTTATTCTATAACATAATATATACTTTCTCCTAGAAAATATTCCATGTACTGTTGCAAAAAATAGTTAAGCCCATTTGATCTGAAGCGTAGTTAGAGCACAGTAATTCCATATTGACTTTCTCTGTGGATCGCTGGTGAAATGGGCATTACAATTATTTACTACTATAGTATTGTTCAATATTTTTCTTCACATCAGCTAATCCTTCTGTACCAGGGTACTCTGATATTGGGTTACATGTATATTTAGAATTATTTTATCCTCTGACCCTTTTGTCATTGTATAATGTCCTTCTATGTCTCCTTTTAGATTTTAAAATCTAATGTGTCTAAGTATAACCACCTCTTTGATTTTTCTTTTCACTTTCATAGAATAACTTTTAAAACACATTCCTGTTCATTTTATGTATGTGTTTCAAGCTGAGGTTATTTTCTTATAGAAGTCATATCCATTTATTCATCCATGTAGCTATTCTATAGCTTTTGATTGGAGAACTTAATTATTTTACCTGTAGAGTTACAATGGACAAGTAAACACATGCCATTCCCATTTTATTATTTTATGACTTGTTTAATAGATATTTTGTACCTTTTTTCTGTTTTTTTTGCTTGCATCCCTTGTAATTTAGATGATTCTTGTAGTTATTTTCTTTCACATATATCTCTTTACATTTTATATATTTTCATTAGCTTTTTGCTATGTGGTTACTATCAGCTTACATTAAAACTTTTACAATTTATGACAGTCTATTTAAGTAAATAATAAATTTAAATGCATGAAAGTTTCACATTTTATCTTTCCTTAAAAATATTTTTGATGTCACAATTTGTAACTCATACACAGAATATCCATTCACAAATTATTTCGCCTGGTAATTTTCAATGTTTTTGCTGTTAAACTTTTAAAAGTGATTTTTTTTACCCCACCATAATAGTGTTAAAATACTCCAAGTCTCTTATCTTTCTCAGTAACTTTTACATTTTCATGTATTCATGTCACTTGTAAGGAAAATCTAGGGTTGATAAACTCCTAAGCGTTCATTTATCTGGGAAACACTTTATTTGTTCTTATTTCTAAAGGACAGTTTTAAAGTATTTTTGGTTGACAGGATTTTTTTTTTCCTTTTGGTGCTTTGGATTAATCATTCCATTCTATCCTGTCCTGCAAGATTCCACTGAGAAATCTCCTGATGGCCTTCCTGCTCATGAAGGAAAAGAAGAGGTTTATCGATTTATGGATTTTCTTCTGCCACTTTCAGATTTCCCTCTTTGATTTTTGACACATTGACTATGTCTTAGTGTGCTCTCCTTTGAACTGAAGCTAACTAGAGACCTTCAAGCCTCATGCACCTCTTCAAGCCTCATGTTAGCACCTCTTAGATTCGAAAATGTTTTTCCCACCATTTAGTTAAATAAGCTTTATGACCTTTTCTCTGTATCTTCTCTTTTGTGGACACCATGATGTGAAAGCCCTTTTTATGGTGACCCCATAAGTTCTATGGATTTTCTTCATTCTGTTATCTTTTTCTTTTTTCCCCTTTCTTACCAGGTATTTTGAGTTTGCCTGTTTATGACTCTTCACTTCATTCATTGCACACTTTAGTTCCAGAAGTTCTGCGTGGTCCTTGTTTTACAATGTTCCTTTCCTAAACTCCAATTTCATGAAGTTATTTATCTGTGTTTTCTTATAGCTCATTGAGCCTTCTTAATTAGTTTGAACTGTTAAGCAATTTGTTCCTTTTCAAATTTTTAGAAATGATTACTATATTATCTCACTCATTTGGTGGTATCATGCTTTCTCAGTTTTCATTTTCCTTGAAATCTTGCATTGCTGCCTCTGCATTTTAAGAAACAATCAATTTTTCCCATCTTTACTGACTGGCTTCAGAATGGAAATATCTTTACCAAAATGCCTGGTAATGGTTTTTGAATGTCTCTCAGATTTCTTCTGTGGGTATACCTACTTTACATTTCCTGCTACATTTGATAAAGCTATTTAATTTGTGTGCTTTCTTTCATCTGCAAAGCCAAGCCACATACTGAGAGCCTCTTGATTGTTCCTGCTAAGAAATTTGCTCTGCAGTGCTCAGGTATATGTGCCTTCTTGTGACCCTATAAAATCAAGTCCCTGTCTGTGGAGGTACTTCCACTTCCTGTGGGCAAGAACATGTTCTAGAAACCAGCCTAGAATGGGTGAAATGTTGGTACACTGAGCATTTGGGTGCTAGTGGACCTAAGGTGGTCCCCAGGTTAGGTATTCTAGATGGCTTGTGAGAGAATCCATGAAGCAGTCAGTATAGGACACAGCCTCTCTTTCCTGATACTAGCAACTCCAAACCACTCAGCCGGCTGCTCAGGTGAATGTTCTCCATGGAATGCGAAAGAGTGGGCCTCTTGGTCATCATTTCTCATGGCTGACTGTCAAGCACTCACTCTCTTTACTTTCTCTCCTCCAGTGGAGAAATCACAGGCTGAGGGAGTCTCTGATGACCCTGTTTTGCCAACATTTTTCTTCTCACCTTCTTCACTGAGTATATCCTCAGATCTGTGTGCTCTAACAATGCACTGGAACATTTGCTACTGGACTTCTGCTTTTTACAAAGTTACTTTCATGGTAGGTAGTTTTCAACATCAACATTTCTGTTGAGGAATGCTAGTAGAATTCTCCTAATCCACTGTTTTGTTCCAGAGCAATCTTTTTATATGATAGTTTGTAAACCACTCTCCTTTTAAAAGCCCCTCAATAACTTCTCATCTCAAAACCCCAATTCCTCATCACAACCTAGAAGCCCTTCTAGGATCCCGTGGCTGTTGCTTATATCTCAGTCATGGCTCATGACCCTCTTCCTTCCCCTTTCCATGCCTCTATTTACTTGCTTCCAATCCTCTCCCACCATAATATAAAAATCCTTAACACAGAAACATTAGCTGATATACTTGCCTTTGTATCTCTACTACCCAAGCTAAGATTAAAGAATGGTAGGTAATGTTTACATTTGTTATATGAATTGAAAATCAGAGGGTAGGATCCTTGCAGAAAATAACCCAAACAATTACAGAACTGTGGCTGAAAGATGAGGAAACTTGATACAGAAATGTATTACTCATCTTTCTTATTTCTGAGACAAAATAAGTTGTGATCAATACTTTAGGAAGTGGCTTAAATTGTCTCACAGTTTTAGGGATTAGTCCATGGCCAGCTCGTTGTAAACCTGTCATATCGTGTCACAGTTGTATGGTGGAGAAAAGCCAATTTGGAACCGAGGAAGTGGAGAGAGAGAGAAAGTAAGAAAAGGGAAAAGATATAACCTCTTGTCACATCTCCAGTGACCCACTTTCAATGAAGTTCTACCTCCTAACCACACATACAGCTATGAACTCAATGAATTAATCAGCTCATGAGCATAGCACCTCCAGGACCTAATTACCATCCAAAAACCCCACTTCTGAACACATGAGACTTTTGGGGGACATTTTAGATGTAAACCAACAATAAGCAGATTTAAATACAAATGGACATCATTTGAAGAGAAATATTTATTCATTCAGCCAAAAAATAGGCATTTATTGTGACACAAGCACTATGGTAGGTATAAAGACTATAAGTCATAAAGTTTTAGTACTTGAAAAACTAGGACAGTCTCTCCAAAAGTTTTTTGGGAATGGAATATTGAATTATCCATTCAAAATAGGCTACATTATTGACTAAAAGCAGAGATGTACTGAAATTGTTCATGTAGACTCAGTTCAGTTTAATCTAAACTAAGAAGAGGTTATGCCATGTATGTTAAGTGACAGGAAAAAGGAAAATACATGATCTTTTCCCTCAGTTCCCCTGTAGAAAATAAATATTCAAAATATAATCATAGAGAAAATAGTATGTATCAAAGGATTCAATGAAAGAAGGTGAAATTCTTATGATAATTAGAATGCTTTATTCAGATCATGTAAGACAGTAAGATTTCAAGAGTGATCAAAGTGTTGACCATACTTTATTTTTCAATAAATAACTATTCATTTTTTCTTACACATATACTCCATGATAAATCAGTTGTTAATCTGAGCATTAGTACTTCTGATAACTAAGATTATATAAAATTGAAATATATATATATATATATATATATATATATATATATATATAATGCTCTTGCATTTTTATGGAAAGAATATAACTGGTTTTGAGTATAGGTCACCAAAATTATTAAGAACTGTCAATAACCTGGGTAGTATTTTAAAAGCGGACTCATCACAATGCTTAATAAACAATAGACACAATTTCAGTGAGTCAAAATGGTATGTATTTTGGTGCAGAAAATGGAATTTTGTGTGTTCCATATAAAAAATATTGCAATAGAAACATTTTATTAAAAACAAGTAACACACTTGTTTAAAAAGTACCCCTGTTTTTTCTGTGTATATTCTAACTCTAGAAATTACTGGCTACCTGACACATGCTACAAAATATTCAAAATATTGATTTCTACCCTAGGGTAATTGCTCAATCATTTTTATTGGGGTACATTTTACAGATCATTTCTTTATCAAAAAAAGCATCTGTTGAGTAATCCATTTACTGTGTAGTATGGTAGCCAGTAGCTACAGGTGATGATTGAGAATATAAAATGTTACTGAAAGGTGAGATGTTCTGTAAATTTTTAACCCATGACTCATCTTCTGAACAATGCTGACCTAAAAATATCTTAAAAAGTATTTTCTTATTATAAAGTTATTTTCATGGCCCAATCATTATACATTAAAATATGATAAGATAATTATATTATGAAATATGACACCTTTTGTCAGTTTCAATGCTTTTTTCTTGTGTAAATGTCATCTTCCATGAGTGATTCTTAGAGTCCTGCAGTCTGCGCTGCCCAGTGTCTTCTTCTCTTAGGCTATGATTTTGTTTCCCTTATTTACATGTTGACCCATTCATTAGCAGCATGCCTATCTGAGAAAATACTAGAAATAATCATAATTATATGAGCAGTGTTCTCTCCTTAAAAAAAAAATCATTCTCATTCCTGAAAGATACAAGGACAGTTAGTGAAATAAGAGTTTACCACCCTGCCAAACTGGGCAATTTTGATTATTTTACTAAAAATCCTCAAATTTGAGTTATATTATTGTGATTAAAATACCTTGATTCCCTCCTGTATTTGTCTAGGATGCACGCGCATGCACGCGTGCGCACACACACACACACACACACACACATACAGAATAACTCATTGTTTAAGGCTTGTGCTCACCTTGTGATCTCCTTCCCCCACATCATCACAGGTGGGTTCTAAAAGTTAAAATCACTTACGCTTACCTTTCCAGCAAAGGCTGGTTCTTTTCCTCACATAAAGACCATGTTCACTTTTATTGTCTCTCTTGTTATAATAAATTTATCTAACTGGAATTAACAGAATACCTGCTACAGGTTTCTTTACTTGATTGGCTGTAAGTATGAGAATGTTAATATTCAAAGACATTAAAACCTGAGAAAAAATTACATCCTTTCAAATGGGAAATATTTTAACTGTGGTCCCAGAAAATAAAATAAATATTCTAAAAAATGAAGCCCATAAACATCAGGAAGATGGATAAGTTGACACCTCATTCTGCATATCTCTGTTTAATAATATTATATTTCATTTCCCGTGCTAAGAAAACAGCCATTACCCAAAGCAGCCACTCGTAAACAGGCGTGGTGAACAGATTGCATCCTTGTTGGTGGTATGATAATTGAAATAAGTTTTCCAGTCTTTTATGAGAAAATACCAGATGTATAAAATACCTATTAATCAACTCTCTCGCTTTTGCAAACATAAGTTTCAGTACTGATGGCTATTAAGGAATAAATTCTGTAATGAAAAGAGAGCTGCAAGAAAACACCAAAGAATTAGCTAAGTGATTCATATGTGGGCTGCTTCTGCATTTCTGTTGATTTGGTAAAGAGCAATGTAGCCATTGCTTTTATGACTTTAGAAAATCCTTGTGATCATCATGCTCAGTATTTCTGCATTATCTGTCTGAAATTAAGGAGAAGACAGGAGAAAAAGTGACTGTCAGTGAGTACACAAAAATACTCCCCCAACAACTTTCACTTACTACAATCTATGCATTGACTTTTCCTGTGAATTTTCCGTTGTGTGCCATGATTTGCAACTATAACATGTAGGATGAGATTTTTAGAGTATATTTAAATCAAAACCATCCAAGTTTCTTTCTACCTTAACATATATCTTCCTTTCAAATAAACAATGAAAAAAATAGGGAACAAAATCATAGGGAGAATAGAGAAACCCCTCTGGAAAAAGAAAATTGTAAGTGTTTCCCTGAAATGTTACTCTATATAATGGCATTTTAAGCTAAAACTTCCCTAAACTACCTTTTTCTCTCAGACAAAAAATGAAAGTTGTTTTCCAGAAGCAGTGATGGTTAGTTTTAGTAAACTTTTCTTTCCTGTGTGAAACTGTCATCACTCTGTATCCTATGGGGCAGTGTCTAGATAGAGGCAGAGGAACATGACCCCACTCCAACAGCCTCAGTATGTCTCTATTTCAAGTTCAAGACTTCATGGCATCTCTCTTCCTTTACTCGAATGTTCTATATTTGTTTGCTAATTCCTCTTATCTTTTTCACTTTTGGAAATGAGGAGCCAGAGAATTTTATCTACTTACCTAATTCTCATGTCTGTATGAAATCTATCTTAAAATATCATCACAAGCTCGGAAATGATATCTGTCACAGACTTTTCAGATATTCCATCCTTTGTGTTAAATTATCAATATTTAGGACACATTTCTGGGGACCACTTGTGATTTAAAGCCTACTCCTCCTTCAAAAGTCCCTAAAACAAACAGGAGTGTGAGATTTGTGTAGTTGAAGGTTTGTCTTACCTTAAATTCTCTGCGTCTCTTTCCTGAGATCATCTCCCCTATGTGCTCCAAAGCCTCCAATTTACTGACCTCCATACAGATTATGCTCAGAATTCTCTCACCCCAATCTCCAGTTATGCTAGGGGCATATACATTTCTCTAAATCTTTCTTCTCTGTGCAACCTTACCTGAATTTTCTACTACTGGGTATTATCAGTGCTAATTGTCTATAGATTATACCTGGGCTTCAAGAAGGGCTGCTCCACTAGTGCTTCCTTGGTAGAACAACTGAAAGTGACACATTCCTTGGGACTTCGAAGCTCTCGTGCTGTTTAGTGAATGAGATACTTTGGGCCAGGTATACAACCTTCTTTTTTGTCATATAAGAGGCTGATGATTTGAGGTCATCTGACTACTGGTATGTGATCAAACTTCTCTACATGAACTCTCCATTTGCTAAGGATTCACACTTATAGGGGCTGGCGATTTAGCTGCCTTGCAAGTGCGCAGTCATGAGTTCAATCCCCGGTACTGATATAAAAAAAATAGATATCCAGATAGATAGATTCATACTTATACATGTAGTTACCTTCATGGGAGTTGGGGGGTACATGAAGAGAACTGGCTCTCCAGAAAAATGTCCTGTTAAGCCCCTGCTTAAATCATCTTTTACCCAGAGTTGTATAGCATTATACCCTGCATTTTCAGGCAGAAGGTGTCTTTTCCTGCTATGTCGAATTGAAATAGCTTCTGTGGTTCCCTATCACCACCCCACCTCTATTGTAGGAGGAGCTTTGTGGTCCCCGTCCTGGAACTGGCAATCAGTAGTTGCAGAGTTCTTTCCAAGTCATTTTTATCACCTTGAATCTCAAGTGTTCTCCACCAGTCAATGATGAATATTTACTATTTCATTACCTGAGGTTGGGTATGAAGAACACATGTTCTTTAGACAGAAATATTGGAATCATCTGGTGGAAGGAGAGAGGATTTTCCAAACTACATGGTCCTGTCTCATACCAGCCATGAGAGAGTTTAAGCCCCCTCACCCTTGAGAATTGTTTTCAAAAGGAAACAGAGTGCAAAAAGTTTTGGAAAAGTCACTCTTTTGAAAAAATTAGATGTGAGTTAACCCCAGAGAGATTCATGTGCACACAAAATACTCAAAGCACTCTTTAGACGTTAGCAAATATCCACACACTTCTAGCGATTCAATACATTCTATTTGGCTCCGATTGCTACTATCCAAATAAACCCTCTCCTAAATGTACTAGGTTTTTATTATTATCACAGCATCATATAGTCTAAGTTAAGAAACATTTTGAAAAAGACAGGTAAATTTGAAACCTCCCCAAATTATACTTATCAACCATTAAAAATGAATATTATTACGCTGTTCCATATAACACTGGCCTCTTAATTCAAGGGTAAGCTGTCATTACTGACTCTTAACTGTGACATTGCTGCCACCTGAGGCTTCTCAGCTTTGGTAGAAAGTAGCATCCTTAACCACTTTTATTTGTCCTCTTAAAGAGAAGTCTGCAATGAGTTAAATGAAAAACTAACCAGAACAGCAGCACGGATTACACACCATAATAGCCAGCTCCAAATGTGTGTCCTGGGGTTTCATATGATGTCATTATTCACTACTGCAAAGTTGACAGTATTGTTGCCGGGGAGCTAAACTATTACAGTTATTATAGTATTTTTAATTTCACTAAGATGTAAATTACATGCTTCAGCCATGTACAACACTGGCTAGTGTCTTTTTCAGTTATTTTTGCAGCCGTCAAGCATAGTAATGTTAATGACTGTTTAGTTTATCTAGAAACCTAATGTAGTTATCATTTATACATACTCTTTTCATCCTGTCTTACTCTTCAAATTCTTTCATTACCATGAAAGCAAAAAGACAAATTGTTTTAAAATGAGTTTTTTTTTTTTTTTTTGAAGGCAATTATTTTAAGTCTAGGAGTAAATGTTTGTGTAATGGCACTGTTTGTGAATCTTTGGTCAATAGAGAAATCCATTTATTAAGGGAACTAGGAATTGAACTCAGGGTCTTCATGTCAATCTAGACCCCACCCCTTTTTATTTTTTATTTTGAGATAGGGTCTTACAAAATCACTAACTTGCCTGGGTTGCGCTCAATCTTGTGATTCTCCTGCTTCAGTCTCCCAGAATCCTAGGAAGAAAAACTATTCTTAGAGAATTTGTCCCTGTAGCCCTGTTAGTTTGGATAGTGTTGATATGTTTTTCCCTTGGCATGCAGACATCCAACTATCATAAATAAGTTCAAATTTCTTGAAAGCTTCCTATCACTCTTCCAATTAAAGGCTAAATGCATTTAATAATTCAGAGTTGATATAACTACCACATCCTCAGTATCCTCATATGTAAAATGGAAACACAATTGCAGATTATCTATACATTTCCACCCAAAGAAAAATTTTCCTGCTCCTTTTTTCCTCCTTTATCTCACTGTTTCCTACAGCTTCCTTGGGAAGCCTGGCGGTCATTTGACTTTTTCAAAATTCAGTTTCTTCAAACAGGTGATTTCACTAGATCATCTTCACATTCCCTTTTAGTATGGTGATAGATGGGCCCACAAATGAGATATTTAAAAGTCATTTATTGAATGCTTTAGACACATATTGCTAGAAGAGGAAGGACAGAGAACATTAAATGATTAATTGAGTTGCTATAAAAAAGACCATAAGTCAGATGAAGGGATTTGTTGTCCTGGCCACAATAAATAAAATAGCACTATAAACAAGGAAACTGCTAAGGACACAAGACATGTGGTCCTAGTCCCAGATCTACCAGTCATTGGTTAAAATATTTTGGGACTCTCGAGTGTCCTCTTCAAATAAATGAGAAATTTTTATTAGGTGAGTTTCATGATTGGATTAGAAGAACATAAGTTTTTTTTTTTCCATAAAGACATTGAAATCATGAGGAGAAAAAGAAAAGAAAATGAAAAAATGAAGTTAAAAAAAAAGAGCCTAAACACAGATGCTATTAGAGAAAAGTCACAGTAATGGTCAAAGGTAAGCAAGGTGTGAAAGAATTACAACATACCTGGAATTTAGAGCCATTTTTGAAAAGTTCTTCAGTACTTGTGCAATCATCGAAGATCAAAGGCTTTCAATGTTTCCTCCATGACTTTAAAGGCCACCAGTGTCTTTGCCACCATCTTTGTCATTTTAGAACCAAAGAGCAAGGGTGATAAATTTTAGACTTGTCTCTCTCACTTAGTCCTAGTGCCACTGTACACAATTGGACATTCTGACTCTGGCCCAGAATTTTTCTCACTATTTTCAGCCGAGATTTTTTTCTTTAAATGTCTGCAATATTCTGCCCCTACCAATATTGCTATGTACTGCCATTTCCAACCACACCATGCCTGATGATATAGACAATTCCATTGAAAACAACAAGAGACATCACAGTAACCACTGCAGACCACCCAGCACTGTGGTTCCACATGACCTCCTTGTTTTGTGCTTTTCTAGTAATCTGCTTTGCTTTTTTGATTTGTTTCTCCCTTCAGTACAGAAAGGCAGGTATACATGCACAGATTCCTAAATACATAGAACTTCTAAACAGTTCACGAGAACTGACCATATTCATTGCAAAAAAGAGAGGAAAATAAAGTACCCCAAGGGATACAACTGTACATTTAAGTGTGTAAGATCGACAACCACTTCACCAAGCTCTTGTTGGATAGGGGAACAGAACTGTTTTCAGTCCCACTGTCCAAATGTCCACCCTGTATGCGCCACTCATGCAACCCGAACAGATACTTCCAAAAGGAAAACCTGCAATCATCAACCAGTGATCTCCCACTGTTTTTTTGAAATTATGTATCACTCTACCCTCCCCCTGCCCCATTTTCTTCCCCAAATTAAAATAAAACATAAACCAGACACAGAAAGAATAGCACTGCATATTACTTCTCATATGTAGACACTAGATTGAGTCACCCTGAAAGTATACAGAATCTCTTGGAAAAGTGCTTGGGCTTGGGTGTAAATGAAAGTAGAGTTGCTGCATATATGCAATGCATGTTGTATTTTCATAGATAAAAGTGCTCTGATCCTAATAATATTCACCATTAATATGTGTTAATAAAAAGGACAACAAGCAAGTGAGAATTACATATAAGTTTTATACTGAGTAGAGTAAGAGACTGCACCTTTAGGGAATATTCCTCATCCCCTTTTTTCACTTCCTTCAATATAATGTACTCCTTACGGACTTGGAGAACTTGGACAAATTTGGCCAATTCTGATTTCTGTCCATGGAACCTCCACGATCATATCAGTCAAGGGCCTCCATATATTCTACTTGATGGACTCAGAGTAATGAGTTAATACCTGTGTCACTTCCTCCTATAGCCATCTGAATGGGAAGTATGAATCTCACACTGTGCTCCTATGAATCCTGAGGCAAAGACTGAGCCCTACATAGTGATGTGGCAGAATAATACGTTTGATCTTCATATGTGATGGGTGGTTATAATATGCCAACTTTAATGGATTGAGAAACACCTAGTAGATTAGTAAAACATATTTCTGGAGGTGTTTGGCTGGGCAATGGACGTCTCAATTACATTAGTATTTTTAATGTCTCAGGGATCTTTTCCTTTTACTATAAAGTTATTTACTTTGTTGTTAGAGCCTCATCATCTTGAAGTAAGTACAAAGCCTTCATGCATGTTTCTCACTTGTCTGTTTTTTACTTATTTTATGCAGCAGGCATTGAAGTACAGCTATATTCAGTTACAGAAACATCACAGGAAGACCGAAGTGGCCTAAGTCAGTTACACCATGCTCATGTCTGCATTGAATTTCTTCATCCACACCATGAGGACCAGGAACATTAAACCTTGAGGAGGCTCCTCAGATGAGGATAACCTCAGGATCAGTGACACTCATTCCAAATGCAGGCTGTTTTCTCTATTCTGGCTCTTGGCTTCATTTCTTCAGCCTCCGTTATATGCCCCCACCAAATTCATGAGCTGTGTTGGACACAGCAGTACTGGATTTAACATTGATTTCTTGGGTATGAAGCAAAAAATTGGCTGTGAGCAATTGGACTTAGTAGATGTTTACAGAGTGTTCCACCCAACCACATCAGAATGCACATTCTTCTCAGCTGTGCATAAGACATTCAAAATAAGAATACTGTCTTAGGTACTTTTTACTCCTCGCTGAGACAAAATGCCTGATGCCAAAAGTTGGGAGAGGAAAGGTTTATTTCTTACAGTTTTGGAGGTTTCAGTCCCAGCCAAGATGTTAATTTGATAGAATTTGAGAATCTTTTCCAAAATTTGATAAAGCTTGGATTTTCCTAGGAAACCATTATCCCCCGCCAAAGCTCTACAAACTATAAACTAAAATAGAAGAAGTGAGGCACACCTTCCTTAAATCTTAGTAAGATTTAAATCTTAGTAAATCAAAAGGTTTGAGTGATCACTTTGAATCGGAGTCTAGCAGGAACGAGGAATTGTATTAGATGATGATATAGTCCTGGACAAACAGATAAATTCTGTTTGTGGATTTTTTATGTTAATGATCAAAAACTGGATTATACTTTATGGTTAAACATTGTATTTCCTCGTAGAACAGAGTTGTAAAATTTGAGGTGCTGAATTATATCATCTTTAGTGCTGTGTCAATAAAACCCATTGGGCTAATTACTCTTCATAAACTCATGATGCTAAGAGGCATCATGGACAAATGATTCTGTTTTTCTGATGCTTTAAAAGGAAAGACAATTGTTGCTATACATGTTTTCTTTGTTGGAATCCTATTGTGAGTTTTCACTATCAGTGTAAGAATTTTAGGGTTGAAGCAACCTCAGGTTATTAAAAATAGGTTTTTAAAAATAGGTTTTAATCCTAAGGCTATACAATGAATTTATTATCCATACTTTTCCCCAGCTGAGTTATAAATGGGAGGAAAAATTGAATATCATCTGACCACCTTTAAAAACAAGTGTCTGTTAAAAGAAATGATTAGTAAAAAATAAGCCAGTTCTTGGAATGAATCAAGATAAATTAGCAATAATGAGAATTAAGTTTAAATAAAATCATCATTGTGATCAAAACAAACATATTTTTGTTCTTCTTGAACACCTAAAAGCAAATTAATACTCCAGTGGCACTGAAGTACAGATGTTCATTGTTTTGTTTTGGGTCTGTTTGCACATAGCAAAGCCTAGTCTGTATTTGACTTGAGCTTTGTTTATTTACTTAGTGCAGTTGTGTTAGTTAACTAAACTCTATTTTCTTTTTGATGGAACCACAAAAATCTCATTTATATCATGGAAGCATCACAAGGAAAGAAACTGTTGTCAAAATTTTACAGTTTATTTTTGAGTGATGGATATTTTAGAGTAGATATAAAACTGTAGTTAATAAAAAATGTTCTAACACCCATGGAAAGTGTGGAAATTCTGTTGTCAGGAATACTTTCTGGCTTGAGATTCTACAACAAAAATATAAGAACTGAGTGAGAGGACTGTAAGTAAGTGGGGGTTTATAATACTGTTTAAAAATAAGCAATGTATTATTTTCAAATGTTTATAGGCATCTTCCACTGAGATTTATCCAACAAGAAACATGTGCTGATATTTGTTCTGAATCACTTCTAAGGCTTCCAGATGTTAATCTTGAATGTTAGTGAAATTAACTCTAAGTCATCTTCATCTTTGGGATTCTTTCATTTCACAGTGAAAGACATATGAGCTGACTCGTAATTTAAGGCAGAAAGTGGAAGAATCTTCCATTACAATCACCCTTCCATGTTAAAAAATGTCATCTACACATTATAATTATTTGTAAATAAAATTATAACTCTTCCTTAGACAGCTAACCAAAATGCCAATAAAAATAGCAATAAAAATCTCCCTACAGACATGAATTTGTTTTGTTTTTTGTTTTTTGGGGTTTTTTTTTTGGTACTGGGGATTGAACCCACGACCTCACATTTGCCAGGCAGGCGCTTAAGCCACTGAGGTAAATCCCCAGCCCATTAATTTGTTTCTAACACCAATCTCATGTAAGCCATTAGTACACCCATGCAATTAACAACTATAAGGTCCAACCTAATAAAATAAAAAGGAAATAGAAACTATCCAAAAGGAATCCTTTATTCTTATGGAATTCCTAAATAAAACCATAGAAACTGACAGAATTGTGCTCTCCCCTCAAAAAAGATATGCTCCATCCCCTCAGCCCTGGGACCTATGAATGCTATATTGCTTTGTAGATTAAATAAATATATTAAAATTAGGATCCAAAATCCAGTGACAAGAAATATAAGAGACAAGCAGAGGTGAAAGGGATACAGAGTAAAAGGTGATGTGAATCTAGAAGCAAAGATTTGAACAATTTGACCATGAATCAAGAAAATCAGCAACTACCACAAGCCAGAAGAGGTGTGGAATAGTTCTTTCCTGCCATCTTTGTGGGAAACAGAGCCCTGCTGACACCTTGATTTTGGTCTTCATGCCCCTAGAATTATGAAATGCTAAAATTCCTTTGTTTTAAGTCTTCAAGCATGTGATAATTTGTTACTGCAGCCCTAGAAAATGAATATAGTATCATTTCAACTAGTCACTGAATATAAGAATATTTCATCAAAAAAATTGCTGTCCAAATTATAGTTATTGGCCTGGGGAGAATATATAGCTCAGTAGCACAAGGCCTGCCTGGCAAATATGAGGTCCTGAGTTTGATTCATGGTACATAAAAGAATGTAGCTATTCACTCAGAATCACTCTAAATATTCCTTATTTGGGGGCATATGTTGAGATCCCACTGGACCTAACCTTAATCCAAGTAAAATTTCAAATACATCAAAATCATTCAAAATGAAGTACTTTGAGATATTTAAGTTTAAAAAGGAGGGGTAAACACGTGTATATTTTGAAAAATACAATCAAGTTAAAATATGATCCAATACCAGTGAATTTACCAACTTTTAGCAATAACTAATTTTTGTAAGAATAAATATAGTCATTCCTAGATTCAGTGCAAGCAACTTACAACTTTAAAAGTAGTGAATTAACTAAGATTTTAGTAGTTTTTAACAAACAGGTTCATACTATGTGCCCATGGAATTCATAGGCACTTTAGATCCTTGGAGAAAGCAGGGTTAGATATCATGAGTCTGGCTTTCTAAAACCCTTAGACTCAGAGGATGCAGACCAGGGTATTAGTAAATCAATGTAGACCTCAAAAATTGAAATTCAAAATGTGAGTTCTGAGATTTTACTTCAGAATATATTTGAGTCTTTGACTTTCTGTGGAGATCTCAAACCGGTTACTTTTAGAAATTTCACAATCATTTTTCTGTTTAGAAAAAGCAGTTTTCCTAAATGAGCAAATTATGTCAACGCATTACTTAATATTCTTATGTTTATTTCTCAAGTAACCTCCTCAAATTTAGCTTTATTAATCTACTATCTTCCTAAAACACAGTGTAAGGAAGGTAAGATATGGTGGCTAATTTTTTTTTCTTCTCCTTTTTTAGCCTTTTAAGTACTAGGCTGGTTATCTGTAGCAAAAAGCAAAGAAAAAAAAGCGTTTTATTAGCTTGAATCATGCATACAATCCATAGAAATCACCAAGAATAAGGAACTGGCAGGACTGTTTGGAACATGGGTTTGTAAACCATCTTCAGCTAAAACAAAGGAAGTGGGTTATACGGAAGACAAGTTATGGGAATGAGATAGGGAATGTGTAATAAATAAGATAAAGTTTGTTACGTGTGTTTAATTTCCCCCCTTCTCTGCTGCTAAGAGCTCCGTGTGATTAAGAGTCATCTTTTACTTCTTGGTACAGAGGGAGATGTCCACACAAATAGAGATTTCTTTAATAAATGTAAATTTCCCTTAAAAAGAAAAGCACACACTCTGTTTTTGGAAGTTGTCCTTTTTCTGCTATTTCCCAAAATAATCCATACAAATTAACCTCAGATGAGGGACCGTACTTAGGAATATTTTTGCCCTCCTAGAGTCCTATATTGAGGTGGCACATTCTGGTTTCCTACCACGTGATCCTCCAGGAAGAATGTGGCACCTGTAACACATCCTAGGCAAGCAAGTAATTCCATGGCAAAAGTAGCAGTCAGGAAATAGAATCCAGCTAACAGGGTAACAGGAATTGTGTAAAATGTGGAAACAACAGGCGGGGCACATCGGTAGACTTTAGTGAATGTATTCTGAGTCACAGAATTTCACTAGGGAGAAGGACAAAGGGGTTGACATTAAGGTAACCCAAGGTGTCTGGAGGCTGCACCACATCTACAATTACAGAGACACTGTAAGAAGCCCTTCCACAGCAGCTGTCTCCCAAACCATTCATTTACTTAACCATTTATCCAATAATTACACTCTTGCATATTTCAAACTTATAAACTCACCCTGTGATACTGTTCTTCAAAGATAAAGATGACAAAAAGACGCTTCTGACCTGAAGGAGCTTCTAGTCAAAGTGAGGGCAGACAAAATAATAATGATGGTGATGATGGTAATGATGGCTTAGTCCATTTTGTGTTGCTTCACTATAATGTGTGAGACTGGGTAATCATAAAGAATGAAGTTTATTTGACTCACAGTTGTGAAGGTTGAGGAGTCCACAGGCCACCAGTGTCTGCTTAGCATCTTCCTGATGCAATAGGGCATGGTGGAGGCCATTACTCAATGAGAGGAAAAAAGCATGCCAATAATCTTACTTGTCCAACAAAGCCACTCCTGTGTGAGCTAATGCACTAGCCCAAGAATAGGTCATCATGCATTCATGAAGGTGGAGTGCACATGACCTAATGGCCTTCCAAGCTGCTGCATCGTGAATGAAGGCTCCCAGTGTGTAAATGTTTGGAAAACACATTCAGATCATAGCAGACAGCAGCATAGTCCAACAAAGTCTACGATGAAAGAATAATTAAACACAGTATTCGCTCACAGAAAAGTATATATAACTGGAGTTCCATTAGCAAAGAATCCAATCCTTAACACATTTAAAAATTAATGAGCAGCAAATATTAAGAGAAAACAAGAACAAGGAATAGCCCAGTAATCAGAATGATGCTGACAAAATCATACTAACATGTTCATTTGTGAAGGTATCCAGGATAGCAGGAGAAATACTGCTACAAAAGGAAGTACAGGTAAAGTCGTACACAGTGTGAAAAGAGTTTTAACTTTATTCCATGACAATGGGTAACCATTGAAGGCTCTTTGGCATGCTGCTGGATTCAGGCACCAGTCCTTCTCACTACAACCTGACATGGATCAAGTATGAATCCATAATTCTGGAATCTATGGTCTACAATACCCAGTCTAGACTTACACCACCTCAAATCTGGGTCTTGGTTTTCTAATTTTGGATTTCTGTTTATTTTTGTCATAAATAATATAAAAAATGAAATAGGGCATCAGAAGTTAGTGGACATAGTGAAGGAAGTGAGAGGAAGATCACTTTCAAAAGTAACTCAGGTCTTAGACTGGTGTATACTGATTGACCAGAAAAACTGAACATATTTCTCTCTGACCCTGCTGTAACTGTGTGTGATCCAAGAATAGAAATCAATGATTAAAATGATAAATAAATGGATTTTTCACAGTATATTGTCATAGGAATGCACGATAAAAATGTCCTGCTATTATTTATTTGCCATTATTGCTATTTCCTTTTTTTCCTTTTGCTTCTGTTTTGGTTCTGTTTTACTGCATCTTTTTAAATTTCCAATTCCCCAAATTCATAAAACTCAAAGGACAAGAGACTTTTGAGCAAATCTAACAGGCAGGTCTAATTTCCTGACACTGAAATTAAAATCACGTTGCTCATTTAGTATATAACAGCAAAACTTTAAACAATTTCAGGGAAATTAAAATAATCTCCACATGCTATGAAATGAACACTGAGACGTGACTGCTAGCCTTTGGTCAGTCAAGGGTATGTGTTAAAATCAGAAAACAAGTTGAGAAACACGGTTAATGTCAGAATTCTTGTATTCCTTGTCTGACCTGATTATAACAGCTTGTGTTCAAATTCCCTGTGGGAGACTTTCAGGCTAAGTAAGACAGCACAGATATTAGTATTTATATGTGAACCATTCCCCAAAACACCTAAACTCCTTCACAGGTGAGGTATTCTTGCTCTGAGAGCAGCAAGCTCTATTAGTATACACTGGAGGAAACAATCTTCCTGGAAAGAGCAAATAACTGCCAAGTTGTTCATAGTCGATGCCCTTATGCTTCCTGCAATTTTAAGGATGTGGTCTTAACCTATTTTATGATGCTATAAGAGAATACTCCACACTGGGTAAATTATAAACAACTTGCTTGCATGTAAGTTGTAAACAGCTTATTTGCCTAATGGTCTTAGATTCCTGTCATAGCAGTCTTGATCCACCCACAAAGTCCCAGCCCTCAGGCTCCCTGGCTTGTTAAATGCCTCACCTCTTCATCCTGTTAGCATGGCCATTAAATTTCAATAGTATGTATAGAAGGGATGTTCAAACAACAGAAAATATCACCTCAACACTGTGGTGATGCATTAAATAATTTGTTTGTATAGCTGTTAACACAGTGCTTGGGAATTCTTCTAGTAGGAAAGAAATTGTACAGTGAATCATCAGTCACAATAAAATTTCCCTTTACTGAACTCTAGTTATTAAACACTATTAAATTTAAGATGAATCCAAAATATTTACAGGGATTTTTTTCACATATTATATTCCTCTCAATTTCTTCCTATTTATTAAAACGTGTTTCAAATTATGAAGAACTATAATGTGTTACCAGAAAACACTGAAGTTTAAGAGTATTTATCCTTTCCTTAGAACATCTGTTCTCTTTCTAAATCCTAAATTCTGCAGAAGGTATCACCTTTGAACAAAACTGGCAGCACAGAGTTATCTGAAATATCTTTTCTGTGACAGAAACAGTGAAAGGAGTCTGCCATTCTAGCTATTTAGAACAAATCACCTTGATGGTAATCCACAAGAGAATTGAGAAGATACAGAAGAGGGGAAAGGAAGAGAGAGAGAGAGACAGAGAGAAAGAAAGTTTACAAGGTATAATAAGCAGAAAATTTTGTCAATACTTTTTCAAAACTGTATTAGTTGTTAACATTTAGAGAACAGACTGACCTGGAGAAGCCCTACTTTCTGACTTCTGTCAAAAGGCAGAACGATCTCTAACTGATCCATCCTGCAGATGGACAATACAGTTGACCAGCCCGTGCTGAGTACTTGCCGGTGCCCTGCAGTGAAAACCACTCCAGTTCCTCTGTTCCTCTACTAAGTTCCTGTGCTTTTCATGTTTACTTGAGTCAACCTTGCAGGTATTTTATTTTGTGATTTCTGATGAAACTGTTCCTTTTTCCAGATCCCAAAGACATTCTTACCTTTTAAAGATAATAAAAGATGCCACATTCCCAGCTTACATTCCATGCCTTCTCATTCCCTTACCTACAGAATACAAATTTGCAAGTATCATATTGTAGAGCACTATTTTGTATAGTTTTTAAATTCTTCTCAACCACTGGCACTGGCATAAAATCAAATTATACTTCTAGCAGTTGACACCAGATAGATGCTAACTCATGTCTTGACATGTCTCACTGATGCCCTAACATTAGAGGGACATAACCCACTGTGTGTACTAAGGCATTTGTAAGCTCAGCACAAACCAGAATCTCAGCAGGAAGGTTTGTACCACTTCACAGTAACATGAAGCATATAGCAACCTTGTAAGGGCAATGAACTTCTTTTTAATTTATGGAGTAGACTTGTGTTGGATGGTAAATTGTGATAACAAGAGAGGGATTTTTAGACAACCACATAGCATCTTATACCACTGGTCTCCTGTACAGAATGGCAAAGAGATAGCATGACTAAGACAAAACAGTAATGCTTGAGTATTTCTTTTATTCAGTTAAATCTCATATAAATATTAATTTAAATTCCCATTAGATATTTGTTTGAATCTCTTTCAACTTAATAGACTTAGATATCAAAATGATATTCCAGAGAAACAAAGCAAGATTAACTTGAGCACATTCTTAATCATGTATATTGTATTATTATTGTTTGGCAGGTAAGATTATTTCATAAGTGCCAAGAAATGTTTAGATGGAAAGTTTTAGTATTTAATATTATGTAATTTGTATAGCTATGCATACAAAAAATATATATATAAATATACAAAATGAAAATTTTAAGACCCTCTACTATCCCATTCATTTCTAGGAGTTCCCCATTTAAAGTCTGGTTATATTGTAATCCACCTCACTGTCAGTAATAAATAATGTACAATAACTAGTTACTTATATGAATGATATATTTCTAATTTGGCTCTTATAATTAGCTTGAAAAACCCAATAAATTTAATTTCATTTGTAAGACTGTTTTGGGGTGGCCCAAGAGGAATAGAATTCTGTGTCTCTGTGTGTAAATACACTTACACTTATACTAAACTACTTTTTAAAACTTATTCTCTTACCAATATTGCACACAGTGCACATATGATCCTGATACCAAAACAACTAGAAAATCAGACATTTTAACTGTGTTCCTAACTTGTCAGAACACTCACTCCCCCAGAGATAAGAATCAAGGAGATATGGATTTTCAAACTTCAGCTCACTTGGTAGATTAAGCAAGTGGATATTTGAAGTGTTCACATTTTAGCTGCACACTATAAAATGATAAAAATCTGTTTGACTTTGCTCCCAGGATTAACTGTCTTGGAGTTGATTGTTTTTAGTTAGAATATCCAAAAAATATAGTAATCATAGGAAAAACTTCACAGGTCATGATTATTTTAAGAGAAAGGATACACAATTCCCTCTTATTGTTTTCAGCTAGTTAATTATAGCATTTGTTATTCTGGGACAACAATGTTTCTTTACATATGCAAATGTGTGAGATTGAAGGACCAGCAGTCCTTCAATTCCATAGACTCCAGCTGAGTGTCCTACAGTTTAATCCAGTTCAGCAAATACCTGGGATCTGTGTTCAATTCCACAAGATAAAAACAGCTCAGTTCAAGACAACACCATAATGGATGCCAATTGCAAGTTGGAGCTTCCAGTACTTCTGACAGACAGGTTTCAAATTAGGGGCTCCTTTTGACACCCATCTCAGTTGCAAGAATTGGCTAGAATGGCTCACAAAATTCTTCACTTACACGTCTCGTTTATTATAAAAGATAATGCATAAGAACAGAAGATGGAAGAGACCCTTGGACAGTTGTGTGTGTGGTGGGGGAGAAGCACTGCATGGTTTCTACACCATCTCTGTGTCACCTCCTGGCACTTTAATGTGCTGACATCCTTGACATTTGTCAGATTAGTTATTTGAGAATTTGTACAGAACCAAATCTCTTTGTCCTCAACTCTCTCTAATCACCTGGTCTTGCAGGAGTGCAACTTCACCCTGAAGGTGGCTTGTCCCCACCATTACTCCACAGTGAAGACTCAAATTTGATCTAAATGTGCTTCTTATGAATAATAAAAGACAGTTTTATTACTAGGAAATCCCAAGAGTTTGAGGATCCTGTGGCAGAAACCTTGCACAAAGACCAAGTAGATTTTTATTATACCATCCTTAGTTAATTATGGCTTAAAATACAAACTGGGTAAACATACACTTGGCCTTCTATGTCAGTGGGTTCCATATCCATGGCTTCAAGCAAACAGATGAAAAACACCTCCAAAATAAAAAATTTCACCAGTACTGAACATTACAGAACTTTGCCTTGTCATTCAGTAAGCAATACAGTATGAAATGATTTACACAACATTTTATTAGTTGTTATGAGTAATTTGTAGAGATAATTCATTGCATATGGGAGGATTTGCCTAGGGTATACATAATACTCTGTGATTTTTTATATGAGACTCAATATGGAAGATTTGAGTGTCTGAAATGGCTCTGAAATTAACACTCCACACAAGGCTGGGGATTTAGCTCAGTGGCATTAGCACCTTCCTTGCAAGCACCCGGTTGTGAGTTCAATCCCTGGTACTGATCAAAAAAAATAAGTAAATTCTCTATATGAAATTAACCCTCCCAATGGGTGACTATATTACTGTTATGTAAATAATGCTTTGGTTCATATTGCAAGGATAGTTTTTAATAGCTACAGTAAATGTCAATATAGATGCTAATGTTTTCTGGTCATCATGCAGTCTTTCCTGGTCATAATTCAAAAATTCCTATAATTTTTAATGTTATTATCAAGTGTTTTTAATCAAATATAATGTATATAGTCATATAATGAAGTATTCCATTGATATACTAATCCTTAGAAAAAAGACTCCATGTGGAAGATTTTCTTAAAGTGGGCTAATTTAAGAACAGTGAAAGAGAATATTAGTGTGGCTCTTTAAATGTGACCATTGTGTTCTATTATTGAATGATCGAACTTCAAATAAGTCATACAAATATAAAATTTTATTCTCATATTTCATCATGCTCTCTTCCCATGTCTCTACCCTCAATGGCAGTATTCACATTTGGGCTTCACACTATACAATGATAAAAATCTGTTTGACTTTGTTATGTACTTTCTTTTCCCCTCACCAAGTTGGTCAAAACATTACTAGTTGAAAACTGTAATTTTTGTCAGCCTATCCATGCAGTTCTTTCCTAATGTAGTTCACTTGATTTAGCAAATTGCCTCTCTCTTTTAGGTATAATTTTTGTGCTAAAAAAAAAAATCTGGAATTTTCTAGCCATGGCAGTAACTACAGGAGCTATACACTTTCTCTCACTCTCTTAGGTACTTTTCTTGATTCTAGCATTGCACCCTGAATCAATCCCAGCATCACACACTCTAGATCCAGCCACCTCTGAAAAAGCCCCACCTATGATGACACAAGGCTTGGGGGACTTCTAGGCACAAACCATAACACCATCCTGGTGCAGCCAAGAAAAGATAACACAAGCTTGGGCAGTCAGACACTGTTCCAAGAGTTGGAGTTTGGGGTAAGAGGTATGATGAAGAAAAAAGGAAGATAGATTATTTACCACACAAGAACAGGCTGACCAGACTTTCTTCCCTGAGCCATTGCTGTCCTTCATTCTCAACTCACATAGTCTTCCTATTTTCATTAATTATTTGAGCTGTTTATAGACTTTCAATATGTCCCTGACTTAATGCAGCTACGGATTATGGCTTTCATCCAGAATCTATCAATTACAGACCTATTTATTTGATTTATTCAATGTGAGTAACTTAACTTTTAAAACTAAAATACAGTTCCTTCAGGTGGAGTAGTATGGATTTTCCATGCCTATACTTAAACCAAGAATAAAGAAATGAAGTATTATATCATCCTACTGAAAAAACTGTGTGGAATATGAATGTTACAGGGAAACAAAAAGGTCAATTCATATTAACATTTCATTTCTAGCATTAGTGACCTACATTAATTATAAAGTAATTTCTATCATGAATATATACAGAGTCTCCCTTAAAGAACATATATGCATTCAGGAAAAGAAAGATTTTTTATAAATATTTTAATTCTAAATTTATTGAGATATTATGAGATTAATACAAATTACCTTTGGCCTCTACAATTACAAGTGGTGCTTCAGGTGGTGGCTGTTAGCTGTCAGACATTTATTAGTGCTTCAAACTGCTGCTTGGTCACTTTGGCCACCAGGCTTGCTGAACAGGCATTTTTAATTTATGTTCTAAAGTATGGCAGAGTAGTGGGTTTTCTGTGATATACCACATCCTCTAAAGCTCCCCAGACAAGGGTAGCACCATCTGTTGGAAAACAGCATACTATTTTTTTTTCCTGGGGTGTGTATACTATTTTGTTGATATACCATATATGTGAAATAGATAGATAGATAGATAGATAGATAGATATTGAATTTAAAGAGAAACCTTTGTACTTTTCCCTGAAAAAAGCATTTGTATTAACATACACATATAAAAATATCATGCCTCAAATAATTTTCAGCTATTCTTAGTATTAGAACTTTTCAGTTTGTACCATAAATTTAACTGTAAATAAGATATTTTGCAAAAATATAGGCCAAGGGAAAAGAATAAAGGAACTAATGTTTCATGAGTTCATTTTATGAACCAGATATTATGCTAAAAATTTGTATTAGTCAATTTTTTATTGCCATAATGAAACATCCAAGGCAGGTTAATTTGCAAAGAAAAGAAATTCTTTTACTTATAAGTTTAGAGGCTAAAAATCCAAGATCAGGTAGCCACATCAATTTGGTCATTGATGAAACCTTTATTGTCTGCATCACATAGTAACAGATTGTACTAAGAAAACCTGAACACAGGCAGAAAATAGGGGTTACAACTAAACAGAGAGACAAAGAGCAACTCAAGAATTAAACTTACACTTATAAAACTTCACAATTCTATCTTAAAACCTGTAGGATTCAATAAAAATGACCTTCATCTCTTCCAAATGCCATTTGCTCCATGACCTACAGATCTCCCACAGGGCTACATCTCTTATAGTCGCCCCATCAGCTCTATACAGCACACAGAAGACTGAGCTTCTATCACATAAATTCTCAGAGTACAAGCCACATCCAAATAAGGAGTAGTGCTTAACATGCAGAACAACATGTATTCATAATAAATGCATAATTTAGTAATATCTCACTCATTTACAAATAGAGGAACAAAAATAGTAATCAAGCAAGTTTAGTTTTTCCAAGACCATCTACATGAAAAGCATTGAATGATAATCAAATCTGTTTATTCCAGTTATTGTGCTTCTTGTCACACAAGAAATGATACAATAGTAAATACACACATATATACACATATACACATACACAAATATATACAAAAATATATATACACATATATATCAACTTTTATTGGTATATATGTATATACATATATATACAATATATTTCTACTTATACAAACATGGGTATATGTAGATGCATATATATTCACTTAGATATAGGTAATATAGTATATATATATATATATATACATGAAATGTTTATGTGCATGTTTATGTGTAATGAAATAAGATGTATCTATAAGGAATGAGTTTAAATTTGTTCTTCAATCCTTTCCCAGATTGGAATTACTTTTTGAAAATAAAACAGACCATATTTTACTAAATTGGGTCCAAAACTTACTCCTATATGATGGGTCAATGTATTATTTGAAGTTCTCAGAGCTGTATGGATATAGATTGCTTAGTGTAAGCAAATGATGCATTAGAATTATTAGCATACAGACATGTAAAAGTAATTCAGATATATATTTATAACTTTGAGCAACTGCCACTAATATGGCTATGATTATTAATCCTCATATGTCAACTTCATTACACTTAAAACAACAAAAAATTACTCAGTTATGCTCCTGGATGGATTATAGAGTTTTGGTCTTAGTCCCTCACCTATTTTACTTTGGTACCATTTCCCTGATTTGATTCCAAGTGGTCATAAACAAGAAGCTTTTCTCTGGCATTCCTTCCTGCAGTGAAATTGTTATCTTGGAGCCTCCCAATCATGAATTGAATCTCCCCAAACCCTAAGTTAAAGTAAACTTGCCAGGTAGTGTCTCAGCCAAGGGAAAGCTGAAGAATACAGACAATTGGTACCAGAAACGGGCTGTTGCAATAATTGTATCTGACCGTGTAGTTTACAAGCCTCTGCAACTTACTTGTTGGAGAAATTTGGAAAGATTTAGAGATTTTGGCTAGAAAAGCTTTATTATACAGCAAGCATAATGCTGATAGCAATTTTGGGACAAGACTGATAGGAATTTGAACAGTAAAATTCAGGCTAAGGAACTCTCATTTAGGAACAGGGCTTTATTACTATTTGGACTAGGGGACATGTGTGATACATTCTGGCAGAAATTTTGTCTATATTTTGTCCATGTCCTGAGATAGTATGAAATACTGAGTTTTAAAGTAGTGGACTAATTAATCTGGCAGAGGAAATCTTAAGGGAACCCAACATTCAGGCTGGGGCATGGGTAGTGCTGGTGTTTTTTAGTAAGATTTATAATGTAAATTGAGGAGGAAGTACAGATGAAAACAATTTGAAAACTTAAATTTTGGCTCAGAAGCAAGCAGGTGTAAAATTGCAGACAACAAATGTGTGACTGCTAAAGAGATTGTAAGCATTCTAAAGAAACCTTGTACTTTTAACAGGGATGGGAAGAAAGGCATCTCAGGAATCAGCAAGATACCACCCACTGCAGACTCAAGGGTACAAAAGTGTAAAATATTCTTTGAGAAGAGTGCCTGGTATACCCTCTCCATCATATGGAAATGATTCCCTGTGATTCATTTTACTTTTCTAGGCACTCAGTTGCTGCTGTAGGCATGGTCCAAGGGTGTCTGGATCCTGCTCTAACTGAAGGTTAGCTTTAGCATGGCCTGCTAATTAACAGCATGCAGAATGCAAGAGTTGTGGGGCCAACTAGATTTCTACCCAAATTTCAAAATAAGTTGGGTGGCCAGGCAAGGGTTCCCTGAGGGTGTATTGTGTGGAATTGTGGGAATGAAATCAGAGGTGCAGGAGAAATCCCCCAAATTCAAATATCAATGCTACTCAGTATGTTTAGGTAGATCATGGAGGCATACAATTAGGTACGTTATGTGGTCCCTTCCCCATTTATTTCTGGCACCATTCTCCATGCTTTCCAGTCATTATGAACTAAACAACTTTTCTCCAACACATTCTTCCCTTAAAACATTTCTTCCTTGAAGCCTTCTAATTAGGTACTGAAACCATGAGTTAAATTAAACCTTTATTCTTCTAAATTGTGGATGTCAGATATCATCCAGTGAGATGGAAACAGGAATTTATGGGATATTATTGTCCTGGAAATAAGACAATAATGACAGTAAAGAAAGGTGAGTCATGCAATATGCCTAAGAATTTCAAAAGAGATTTCTTTATTAAATAGTCAGGTTTAAAGTAAAAATGAAATTTTCCATAATGCCCTGTTGTTATTTTTTCAGCATCACAACAGCTTTCACCTGAGACCAACAATCATTTCCCACCATACTTAGATTTGTATAAAAAGACAGACTGTTTCCTGCTATATGCCTCTGAAAGTATGTCTTAAAATCCCAAAATAGAGCTGCCTAAGCACCCAACGTTACCTTAATTCTTCTTTAATTATCTCATGTACAGCAGTCTTTAAAATAGAAATAATATCTAAGAGAAATTATGTCAATTCATTTTTGGATGTAGACAAACTGGACTCAATTTGTTTATCATTTTCATATGTAGGACAGTATCATGGAATTCCAGAAAGGGTAATTTTACATTTTCCTCAGAAACAAGCTACTAGAGTAGAAGAAAATATCAGAAGTGCCTGAGTACTTGTCAATCCTCATTTTAACAATGCTAACCTGAGTGAGACCCTCTAGTATATTAATATAGTGTGACCTTTCTAAATACTCATTACTAAGTGAATCTAGTCCTTTCTTTGTGACATGCACTTAATGTTCAATAGCAAAATTCTCTGTTTCCTTTTTTCCATCTTCCAATCAAAAAAATAAATCACTGGAAGCCCAGAACTTGAAATTCTTAAATGCTCAATCATCCAATCAAAATAAAGTTTTCCAGTGAAACTGCTGAACCAGTAATGCCTTACAAAGAGTGTTGGTTTGTATAAGTACCAAAGTTAGTGCATGACATTAACATTATCTGTGATATTCAGTGATGAATGGGAAGGTAGAGATGATCCAAGCAGCCCACCTCTTGCATCTATGTAATTGTTTTCCTTCTAGATGTGGCGAAGTTTATATTCATCACATTCATCTTCTAACATAATACCAATTATAAGAATTTCTGTATTTTTTAAATTAAAATGATTGTTTAGTGCATATTTCTTATCACTTGCTTTGCCATTTCATCTCTGATTATTTTCCCATCATAGATATCATTCTCTAAAACTGGTATGTAAGTGAGTCAGGTAAGCTAATCATAGATAAAATTTTAAAAAATGATTTCCCTGTAAACATTTGAGAAGATTCTAGTTAACTCCATTTCAATCCAGTTTTCCATTTTTGCTGTCTGATAATTTGATAAATTTATTCCTTGTCAAGAAGGTTTATTAACCATGATCATTCCTAAAAGTGATTAAACATGAACAGTTATTACCTGGAGATTAAGTTACCATAGATGTTAGTATACATGTATAAAAGGGTTTCATAGATTTGCTAGATCAAGTCAGTATTGAACAAATTAACAGGCATTCAATCAAATTTATCAAATTGATTTTTTAGGAAAAAATATGTTGAAAAAATTTCATACTGATGCACTGCATAAGTATTTACCATTAGCAAATTTTGAATCTCATTTGTCTTTTATTACATAGCAGATTTGTCATCATAAGAAAGATCCTGTACATTCCCAAAAAATTTTATGTTATATAACAATTATGACTTTTTTAGAAAACATAAAATATCAGTAAATATTTCTTAAGTATAAGTGTAATACATGTTAAAATATTAATGAAATTATAAAATTAGGTCTGTCACTTTAAATTATTTCTTAGCTATAATATATACAACCATAATTATTTCATTTAATTTAATCATTAATGATTTCTCAATTTTCAGGAAAAAGACTGTTGCAATAACTAAAGCAGAGATGTTTAATTGCCCCCACTTCCAAATTTTTTCCAGAGTGAAGATGTAAACTACTTAAATTTCAATCATTGAAGTAATCAGAGGGAATCTTGGAAAGCAGGTGCCAAATGTGAATAAATGTATTGGAAATACAGTTTACACAATGAGAATCAAGTATTTAAAATTAAAATTTCACCTGAAGTGCTCTCTCTCTCTCTCTTTCTCTCTCTCTCCCTCCCTCCCCCACAAACATGTGATATCCAATACTGCAGTTGACTGTATTTGGAATTTAATCTAAATTAGGCTTTATTCTGGTTCTGTCACCAGTTAAGGTATGTCTTGAGAAGTTGCTGACAGCTGCCAGTCCCTTTCCCCCATTCCAAGTGAGCCTTCAGGAACTCTCTGATGTTTTAAATCTCATCTTCTAGCAGTCTTTATAGAATTCTCTGGCCTTTTACAAAGCCAACACAATCGGCTAATCTGAGGACAGTATGCAAATTAATGGGAAAACAAAACTATTTGATATTTAATTTTGTTGACTTTTTATAAATAAACATTTTCATATGAACTAAAATATTAATTTGAGTCATGGAGTCCTGGAGTATAGGACAGAGAACTGGACATTTAATGAATAAAAATAGAGCACTAATGAATATGTAATATACTCAGGCAAACTCTTCGCCAGAGACACATCATTTATAATCCCCAGTTCTTCAGTTAATAAACAATTATAATTAAACGATGCACATTTCATTTGCATTGTCAGTGCACTTTGCTTGATAATGTTTGGTTTTTCTCAAGTATCAAGTTTTTCAATACTGATTTTGCTTTAGTGGAATGGTGTCTGCTTTCACAAAGAAATGTTCTTTGATAGTAACAGAATGCATAAAATACTCTAAAAAAATTAATGAAGGCATTTGCTAGGCATAGCCTGTTTCATCTGAATGTACCTAGTTTATTTTACAATGGTAAAATTGCTGAGACAGAGAGAGCATTCTGATTGAATCATGAATATTCCAAAGGGGTAGATTAATCTGTGTGAACTACAGAACTCTGCTGAAACTGCTGTTTAACATTCTAAAGTGTGGAATTTATCTTCTTACAACACAAAAGAGCTTCCTATAATAAAGATTTTCTTATAACAGCAATAAGGCAGCTCAGTGGGATGTGGTTTTCATGAAATAATCACACTTTTGAGGGATTAGACATTATGCCTTGTGCTGTACAATCCCCTCAAGTACATGATGACATGCTGATGCCACCCTATCTGGAAAGCTCTATTCTTCAGTGACTCAGGGAACCATTCCGGAAATGTCTCTCTGCTCAGATGTATATTACAAATAAGATAGGAGATCAATGGTATAGTATTAATACTTTTCTATTTCACAATATTCTGTATGCTTTTTAGAAATTATTATACCTTTGTACTGCCTTGTTAGACTAAGGAAATTTCAAGGATTAGCAATATGGACTGTATACTTATTGCTATTTGGCTAATATTATGCAAGTCATTTCATTATTAATCTACATTGCTTTTTTAATGAAGCACACACTAAGAATTCATACATAAATATGAATATTATACAGCAAAATTAAAGCAGCATATAAGCTAATATTAAAATATATTCTTTCAAACTCTCATATTATTACATGAGAAATTTCACTTTTATTTTTAGTTCATTCCAAACTATATTCTAAAAACACTTAATTATAGTTTTTATTTTTCTCCTAATGCTAACATTTTTGTTTCTCCTTAGCAACAAAAATTCTATTATCTTGTTTATTTCATCTGTTTTGGTGTTTAGATGAAATATTTAGGAAATATATGCTTGGGACCATAAATATCAGTTGTAAGAATGATTTTCTTTTATTTAACACTATTCTAGCGCTGTGCCAAGATAGTAAGATTTGTTGGTATAATTCTACATTTTTGACAATATGGAATAAATTTTTTTAAAGTTGCTTTGAAATGTTACATAATTGAAAATTCTATTATAAGTAATGTAGCATTCCCTGAGTAGTAGAAAATAATATGCACAATTATTTAAAAAATAATTCTATTTTAACTACAGAACTCTTGTAAAAGATGCAGGATTAAAATAATGATACAATTAAGTAAATCTTTACTTTATGTCCACAGTTAGGAATTTTTTCTAAATTTTCTGGGCAAGAAGTCCAGTGATTTATTGTATGATATGTTAACAAAACGTTAAGATACCAAAATCAATAGCCTCCTTTTCCATACATACAATAATGCCAATGAATTTTCTAACCAAATGTTTTCCTAAAAATGTTAAAGTTGTTACAGTGAATAATTTCTGCAATTCTAGTTGTGGGATTAGATTTCAATACAATAGATGGAATTAATCCCTGCTATTATGAAGAATCTGGCAATAGCATTTTCTCACACATGATGTTCCTATAGATTATTTCAATCCAGACTCCGATTGAGTAGTTTGAAAGTGGAGGTTGAGAGTGGGCTGTTCAAGCTCCCCAGTGAGAACAGTATTTCTGGGTCAAGGACAGCCTTTATGCAGCATTGTGCTGGAATCCTGCATCATTCTATAAATTTACATTCCACTGTTACACAGATTGCTTACAGATTTTGATTTTCATGGATTGAGCTATGTTCCTCCAAAATCCATATGTTGAAATCTCAAACCCAACTTGATTGTATTTGGAGACAGGGTGTTTAATGTGGTAATTAAGTCTAAGTAGGGTCATGATAGTGGAGTTCTGAGCCAGGGTCCTTATTAGAAGAGATATCAGAGTGCTCATTTCCTTTACCCCCAACATCGAAGACAAATTGAAAACACACTGTTTGAAACCCTGGAGTGGATCCTTCACCAGCTACCAGTTCGATCTCAGACTTCCCCAACACTTGAGAAAATACAATTCTGCTGTTTAATCCACCAAGTATAAATTTTGTGGTGGTAGACCAAGTATAGTTTTATTGGTCATATTTTGTTTGCTTCATTCCCACATATCAGGTGGTCCCTATATTAACCAGATAGGTATAACGAGGATACAGCGAGCTTTCAACCACTGCTTTAAACCCTCTGCTATGTTGTACATTAATCTTTATTGCACTCAGTAAGAAGCATGATGCTTTTCTCATCTTGCCAAAGATTGTATTTGATTTTCCTGAGTTATTACATGTTCCTGTTAACAAATAAAGATAGTTTCTTAAAGCACTAGAGTAAGGATTCCTGGAAAATTAGTCAGGAAGTTTCCTATGTTTGGTTTCAGGGCCACAGTCTCTGTTGTGTCCTCCCACCCAATTTTCAACCAGGGACAGCAATGTAACTGGAAAAAGTTGTCATAGTTTTTTTTTTTTTTTTTTCACCTCTTGAAGTGTGGAACCAACCAGCCTGTCTGCCAATCAGTGAACCCTTCACACCCCTTTCCTATTCATGGACCAGGTCATCGATCTGCAAGTGTCAGGGAAATAAATTATGGTATCTCCTTAGAACAAGCTGGAGGGATCTATGAAATAACATAACTATGAAGAATATCTTATGAGTTGTAAAGACATAAGATGGTCACTGGAGCAAACTTATTTTATGAAACAGAAAGTTGCTAAAGTTACACATGTTGTTATATGCAAACTGATTATTTTGTGATGTACATCAAATGTAGTTGGCTCAGCTCAGGAAATACTAAATACATCGATATTTGACTATTACCAAACATATAATTGAGCAGATACCAATGCCTAATTCAAAACACTACCTTTGCATTATGGAAAGTTTTGCTATTATTATCAATCATGGAGGATTGTATTCATTTTTTAAATTTATTTACAGAAAGTTTCAGAAGCAAGTTTACAAACAACATTTGTGCAATGCACAAAGCATATGCATATGCACAAAACAAATTAAAAGTGTTATTCAGGCAAACTTGTTAACCATAGGTTTGTATTGGTCTCCACTTTGGCAAGATTTATCAATAACATTTTCTAGCTCTAAACAAAAGGATACGGATGGTATTCTCAATAACAAATGTTGGAATTTTTGTGTATGAATAATTCTGGTCATACTCTTAAAAACAGTAACAATATGAGCTTCTGTAACCCTCCATTGATCTATCTTTTTCCAAATGTTTAAGTCCAAGTTAAAGGGTTCAAAGAAGGATTTTCTCCTGTTTTCCTTCACTTGGAATTTCTTTCAACCTAGTCTGTCAAATACTGAACTGTCACATAATGAATACTTCCATTTCAATAAGAATTATATGTTATTCCGTAAAGTCCAAATGGAAAGGTTTAAAAAACCCTACAAAATGCATATATTATTGAATTAATGAAGAACAAAATGCTTCCTTTCTACCATAGTCTCAATCTTTTCCTGAAATTGGGGCAGATGCCCACTTCCTGCAGAGAACTGCAGAACTGGAACACACAGCTGCCAGTTTTGACTTGGTGCCATGTTCAGAACTATTACATCCCTTGAGGTGGAGGTTAGAATTCTGTTCTTTCCTACCACTTTCACTCCACAGATAATTTCTCCCAAGTTTTACTTGGTATCCAGTCCCCGCCTTCAGAGAATGAAATTTTGCGTAGATACAGAATGCACCTTTGATATAGAGGGTTATCCTTTGTTTGATATTGCTTATCTTTTGCTTGATTTCATGTAAACTGATTTATCCTCTAGTGAGAAAAGTCAATGCAAAATATTTTTAAAATTTATCTCTGATTTCTTTGAATACAAACTGAACAGCTGCTTTATACTTTAAGGAATTTGGCTTTTGGCCAAATGTTTAAGGATGTGTTTTTGGTATTAGTTTTGTGGTTATCGACTTCTCTGATTTAATAAACATGAGATGATGCATTATCATTATGGAATACAATATGCATTGTCGTTATTGAGCAAATCATCTGTGAAATTTGATATTTCATACAAAGCAGTTTGTGGAGTATAATCCTTTCTGTTTCTTTCTAAACTAGATTCATCTCTGAAAACAAACGGCTGTACTATGTCAAACTGTATATATAAAGACTTTTTTTTCTCCTAGAAATATTTTTGGAGTGTATTTTTAAAAGCTATATATCATCTCAGAAAGTTTTAATGTTCAGTGAAATAAATCACACACAAGCTTGTAAATCATATAGTTTCTCTTATACAAAAGATAACAGGAAGTAAGGAGATAGATCTTTTTCAAAGGGAAAGGTATCTCAAGGTGGAGAGACAGGGAAAGAAAGAATGGATAAGAGGATGAAAAAAGAATTGTGATCATCATATACCTATAGCAAGTCCCCACAATCATTATGTAATGGAGGCATATATGAATAAAAAATAAAACTGAAACATATCTGGAAAGTGAAATCTAAAAACGATATTCAAACAAGCTCATGCATACAAAATAATGCAATATATTTTAATTGGAACACAGCGTACGAAAAGGAAAATTTTGCTTGGTGAAAAAATTGTTTACCAAAATACTTCTTCCTTTCTTTATAGTATTTTCAGTGGATGTTTATGCTTTTTATTTTGATGCCTAACAGCTGGGCTATGCAAATGAAACATAGCTAAAAGGCCTATTTGGCTTTTTGTATTCAGGACATGCCAAGATTATGCCCCAGGGAGGCTGCAGCTTTGCTCTGGAGAATGTGGGGTGTTAGAGTCTGGTAGTGGTTGTTACCACCTCAGCTGTGATTAGCTGACATGCATGATAGTGCAGAAAGCTGCTCTTAGCTTGTATTCCCAGACCAGAAGAATAATTCTAATAACATCACTGCAAGCAGAAGTCCTGTAATTATTTACCAGGCTTTCTAGTCTTGCCTGTCCCTTGTGTGGGTTACCAGAGGATGCAGCTTTTCTTTGTCTGACTTAATACCCTCCTGAAAAGAAAGAAAAATACCGCAGTCTTATTTTAACTATTATTATCAGATCTATAAGATTCATATTGGAAAAGCAATTTAGCGGATTTGTCTTGTCAGAATAAAAGTGAAATATATTTTGTTACTGTGGAAGAGCAAAATTAAATGCCAGAATGAGATTTTAAGCTGATGACCACTACTCTTGTTTTAGCATTGAAACATATCTTCTAAAAATGAAGTCTGACAGGGGAACAAAGCTAAAAGGAGCAGCAAGTGAACTTCAAGGCCTCTCTACACCTTGATCTATGAGTCACATAACTGTGATCAGAAAAATTAAGTAGAAAAACCAACACAAAGGGCCTCAGAAATTTGACATCATGTGGACACTGAGGGTAGTCACATGAGCTAGAAAATGAAGCAAGTAATTTAGCAAAAGATGGCTATATTTTTAAAATTCACTATAATGCAACATTTATTAAGCATTGTATTCCAGGCTCAAAGTCATGTTTTCTATAAATACACACACATTCCTAGTAGGTGTTTCATTCCTTGATACCAAAGGGCTCAACTACAGTCAGAGAAAATACCTGAGGAATAATTGTCACATGATGGAATTCATGCTTTGTTAGTAAGGAAATAGCTTTTGCACTTAAGAAATTACAAACATACATATTATGTATTAATGTATAAGAGAAGAAGAGACCATGAATAGCTTCAAAATTGAAGCTGCTTAATTATTTTATCAAAAATCATGTTATAAGATACACAGATGCAAAGAAGCACTAGGTTGAAATGGCTGGGGTGGGGATTTGTTAAGAATGAACTTTCAGATTGCAAGATGGCCAACTGAGTGGTGGCACAATAAGAGCCTCTCTGAGGAAAAATAAAAACAACTCAGACGCTGGAATCTGGCAACATGGAGAAAGCCAGACAAATGGAGAGGAATTCTCACAACCCAGGAAGAAACTGAGGAAAATGAAAAAAGGAAAGAAAGAAAGAAAGAAAGAAAGAAAGAAAGAAAGAAAGAAAGAAAGAAAGAAGAAGCATGGACCAAGGACTGGAGCTGGGCAAGCCCTGGTCCCTGTACTGGCACATCTTAGAGTCAGGTGACTCAAGATCGAGCTGAGATCGCAGCCCTGCTGAGAGCGGGAGTTCGTGAGCTCCAGACCCTCGGCTGGAGGAGGTGCTAAGACAGGGAGTGGAAACAGCCAGTCAAGCTGCATGAACTTTGGTGAGTGATAGGAACTGGATTCGCCAAACTGGGAGGACTGGCTGGGTAAGATTTTGGAGTTGGGTAGGGCCAGCTTGAATCAAAACTCAAGGCAGCGTCCGCTGATGACTCCTAGTCCAAAGCAGATTGGTGGGATCTGCTCGGGCAGGGTCACGGCCCTGGTTGAAACCCAATAGCCAGGGACAAGGCTTTTCTGGGCCAGTGGCATCCCCAGGGAACACGCAAACTTGTTGAAGCATAAACTGGTTGACTGGCGTAGGGAGACGAGCCAGCTCTCAGGGTACAACTCGCAGATCTGCAGTGGACTAGGGAGCGGTACTTCCCAAGCAAGTGCGCTGCAGAAAAACTGTACACAGTAAGAAAGGCCCAGAGACCTCCACCACCCACCTGTCTGAAGGGGGCTGAAAGCATGACAAGACAGAGAAAGAGCAAAAGTTCCACAACTGCGGAACCAGAGAAAGTGAGTCCAACAGAGGTAAATGCAGAGGAGGTTGAGAGCAGCAAACCTGTAATGTCAGAAACAGCCTCATCAGAAATAAAGAAATGCATCCGTGACCTCATCGTCAAATTTAAATCTGAAATTCTAACTCAGGTGAAGCAAGATATAAGAAGATTAATAAAAGAAGTCCTGGGTAATCCTCATGTAGACACAAATGAAATAATAGAGGAACCCAGAGAAAGGAGAGAAACCTTTGATGAAGAATATAAACAAAATCTAGAATATATGAAACAGATCCGAAGAGAATATCAGGAAATTAAAAACTCCATTGAAACCTGGCAAAACCTTTTAACAGAAACTAAAGACAAATTCAAAACTTGAAGATAGATTTGCAAAGTATGATTGTGAAAAGAAGGATATCCTAAAAATAACAAGGAACCAGGAAGCAATGATACAAAGGCTAGAAGATGACAAGAGGATTTATAACCTAAGAATAAAATATGTGAATGAAGATGCAGCAGCAAATACAAATGAAATAAAAAGTCTATTCACAGAAATAATTAAGGAAAAGTTCCCCAACATAGGTGATGGAAGTGAAGTTCAGATAAATGAGGCATACAAAACTCCAGCCAGCTACAACCGAAACAGATCTACACCCAGACATATAATAATCAGGATCCCAGAAATCCATCACAAGAACAGAATATTAAAAGCAGTCAGAGAAAAGAAACAGATTACCTATAAAGGAAAACTCATCAAAATCACAGCAGACTTCTCAATGCAAACCATCAACTCAAGAAGAGCTTGGAGTGAAATATTCCAAGCCCTGAAAGAAAATAACCTCCAACCCAGAATGATGTACCCTGCAAAACTGTCTCTCAAAATTAATGGAGAGACAAGCTACTTCCACAACAAAGAGGAACTGGGGGAGTTTGTGACCACCATTCCAACCTTGCAAAGAATACTGAAGGACATTCTAGAGAGAGAGAAGAAAACTACCAGGGTTCCAGGAATAATGGCAGAGAGGCCTCAAAGAAAGGGGCAGACAGTGGAATGAAGGAGAAAAGTAGACAAATAACAACAGAAAAATAGCATGGCAGAGATAAGACAGAGAAGATTGGTTATATCACTTTTATGTTGACTGATTTTATTTGAATCTGGTATGCTTGAGAGTGTCGAGTCTGAGAGTAGGGGCAACTACTCTGAAGATGACAGGATTCAATAAAATACCCATTCTGGTTTGATTGTTAACTGCCTTTGAAGTCCTATAATGTCTCCAATGTGTAGATTTTATTAATAGTGTAAAGCAATGCTAAGTTTATATTATATTTGATGATATAGACAATTTTATTGAAAATAACCAGAGACATCATAGTGACTACCGTAGATCACCTAGTGATATGTTTTTGTATGTTCTTTTCATTTTGTGTTTCTCTAGGAATTTGTATTGCTGACTTGTTTTGATTTGTTTCTCCCTCTAATACAGAAAGGCTAGGTATATGTGTAGAGACTTATACATGTGTAGAACTTCTAAGTAGTTTACGAGAATGGATTATAGTTATTGTAAAGAAAAAAAAAGGAGAAGAGAGTATTCTAAAGGATATAACTGCATGTATGTTTGAGTGTGTGGAATTAATAACCATGTTGCTAAAGTTTTAGTTCAATGGATGAGCAAAACTGACTGTAGTCTCACTGCTTGGATGTACACTTTGTGGACTTTACTTTTGTAACTTGAACAACTGCATCTAAGAGGAAAGTATGTAATTATCAACTGGTGAGTTTTTACTGGTTACTATTTTTATTTGTTTTGTTTTGTTCTGTTTTTGAGATTTTGTATTGTTTCTACCCTCTCTCTGTTTCAAAATTTTTTCTTTAAATAATTTTTTTTTAAAAAAAAAGCAAGAGGAGAAAAAGAAAGTGCTCTAAAAGAGATAACTATATGAATACTTAAGTGTGTAGGATGGATAACCATGTTACTAAGTTTTTGTTGGATCATTGAACAGAACTGTTTGCAGTCTCACTGTTTGAATGTCCACTTTGTATGCTTTAATTTTGTAACTTGAACAACTATATCCAAGAAGACAATATGTAATGTATCAAATAGTGATTTCTTACTTTTTATTTTTTTTGAAATTCTGTATTGTTTCTACCCTTTTTTCTGTTTTGCTTCCCTCCCTCTTTAAATAAAGTTTTTTTTAAAAAAAGAATGAACTTTCATATCAATGTAGGAATGACTCCAAGGAAGATTATGCCAAGATTGTTTAGGGCTAGGTGGGGAGACTTGAATATAAAATAGAGAATTTAGGCTTTATGCCATAAAGCCTATGGAAACTAGAAAAAGTTTATAAGAAGGGCAATAACACATTCAGGTTTCTATTTTAGAAAAATAATTGTGTAGTTGTATCACTGAATGCATAAAAGAACATCACAGGTAGTCAACATTTTGCAAGAAGAGAAAACAATAGCTGAACTAAGCAATGGCTGTGTTGGGGAAGAGGACATAATGAATTTGAGTATTACTCAGGGTTAATTCCAAAAAAGACTTGCCCAGAGTGATAGCCTTGAAATGATTTGGAAAATGCTTAGGAAATGCTAAACTCTGTTTTTTATTTATTCATAGGCCTTTTAAAATGCTTAGCAGATACCTGGTATTCCTCCCAACTACCCTATAAATATTAACTCTAATTCTCATACAGAACGTTCACAGGGTAGATACTATTACCATCCCATGTTGCAGATGAGAACATCTTGTCTACCCAGGATCCCAACACTAAGAAAAGAATCAGTTGGAATGGGAGCAGACAGATATTAAACTATTAGGCCTACATCCTCTGTAAAGTATCCCTTTGGGACAGAGGACTCTCAGTTCTCATTTTCATATTAATTCATTTGAATATTCTTAAAGATTAAGGAAACTAAATCCATTATCATGAGCATTTTCTAAACATTCATTCACAGACATTTTTCTTTCTGTAATCCCAAGTAATTAATGCCCTATGGAACTCAGTTTAGGAACAACAGACAGAAGAAATCATTTAGACTGAAATCAATAGGTGTTGGAAACCAAAATTCATTTAATCACCCTGTTTTAAATTGATCTACCATAGTTATTTATTACTAATGAAGTTATAGATTTTAGAGTTATATTTGACTATAGCAATGTCTTCTAGACTGCTATTATTATTATAATAAAAAATGAGAATTACTTCATTCTGAAATAAAAAAATCAGAAGAAAAAGAAGGCCCCAAAGAGAAAAATAACTCAAGATTTTTTTTATATGTAAGCCATCAATCAAACAAAAGTTTTATAAGAACTGCCACAATTTCCAAATTTTCACTAGGACCTGCCCCTAATTCTTTTTCATTATTCTGTTTCCTTTAGTTCTCACCCTTATCTATTACAGGGTTACTCTGAACTGGGAGGTTTAGGAGAAAAGTAGATGAAGCAAAAAGGATTGAGTAGTAGTTCAATTTTTATAGGGGATTTAAAGTTTAAGATTTGAGTCTAGTATTACATATTTGGTCTTGCTTTTTCTCCGTTCTCCTAGAAGGTGGGTATAATCATTAACTCCATGTCAGTGAAGCAAGAAGTAGAGAGTTAAGTGGCCATGATTTGTCAGTGGGTGAGCAGTCAGCACTGACATCTTTATCATGATTTCAAAATTGTACCATAAGTTCTTCAAACACATAAGCATATATTATTTTCGTATCAATTTTGTGAGCTAGGACCTATTAAAATTCTCATGTGAGGATGAATATATAGGACTGAGATTTTAGGGGGTTGATGACTTTCCCAATATAATATAGCTTGCAAGAATGGAATGAGGAGTCTGATTCAGGTGACTGATACCATAACGCATATCGCTCCACTCCAGCAAGCACTGCCAGTATGTGTTAGCCACCCTGTGTAGCATTCAAGGAAAGGGAAGAGCATTGCAAAGAGCTTTGTGAAGCCTTTGCCTCAGTGTGAACAGAGAGTTCAGTACTCATCCATTTACTAATCTGTCTCTTCTTCTAGGCTGTCGGCTAGACTGTTGGCCTTATCAGAGAAGATATTGTTCAGCCTCACAATAGTTTATTTAAAGCCCCTTGCAAAATTCTTGATAGATAGAGGATTCCATGAATGGTTCTTGATGACCAATGAATGATTGAAAAATGACATAAGCAGTAACAGGCTTTAGTTGTAAATATGGTTTTAATCTAATTGTGTTACATGAACCTCCAGTGAGAAGCTGTTCCTTTCATCTCCACTCTGCCTCACTCTACCTCTGCCCCACAGTCTGCCTGCTGCCTAGTTTCACAGTGAAAGATAAAATTCCTGCCAAAACGGAGGGCTCAGGGACTTCCATGGCTCCCTCAGCCTGCCTGGACCCCAGAGCTATCGAATTCTCTGCTCATAGGCATAGCTTGTGGCTCTGCAAGTCCCACATGCTGTCATATTTGACTGTTAACAACTCTGGTTGACAGTGTTTTTATTTATCTTTAGAAACCAAGGAAGAAATTTTCAGTAAGTGCAACAGTGGCTAACTCAGACCTCCAAATGCGCTGTAAGTTTCCCACTAAGCAAGTCTATGTATCTAAGAACCCCATTACATACCTGGGGCTGAATTCCCTTCCACAACTGATGACTCATTGGAGAAATACAAGAAAGAAAGAATTGAACTTTGCCCACAAGAAGAGGAGCTCTTCAAGGACACACAGACTAATCTTGCTTGTGCTTGTGGTTTGCATTTATTAATACACAAATCATTAGACAGACTTGACACTGAGTAGGAATTCAAGGAAGCAAGCCACATGGCAGCGTTGCATATGCACCAGTGTCACAGTATCATGTGTTCAAGACAGCAGAACGTGGTGGTGAGGTACACAGATTTTGAAACTAGAACATTCCTTTCTAGCCCAGAACTACCATTTCCTAGCTCTGTGATCTTGGTTGCATTAATTCACTTCTCTGGGCCTAAGTTCCTATTACTAAGAAATAGTATTAGCACATATTACACAGGGATGCTGAGAAGACTGGATTAGTTAACATATGTGTATTGAACTAGCCACGCCACAGAGACTGTGACATGCTGTATTTACCAATGTCAGTTCATAACATTGCACAAGGTTTTTGGAAAAAAAATAGAAATGTTATATTAAAATATCGAGTCTTTCATCGCCTACTGTTATAGTCTGAAATGAAAAATTTGTACCAAAATGTTGTGGAGAGGGCTCATTGACAGTTTTCACCTTGGTAAAGATGCTAAATGACCTTATTTGCTTCTTCCTAATTGAGTAGCTCTAATAAGCTTCATCAGCTTTCCCTTCCCCTCCCCACTGCTTTGTGGTAAAAGGGTTTTGTTTTGTTTTGTTTTTAAAGGCTTCTTCTCCCCTAACTGCTCTAACATTTAACAGTCACCAGGAGAAACTGTCCCATCATGTTGTCTTCTGAGTTAGTGGATTAGAACAAATTCAGCCCGTTCAATCGTTCCATCGTATAGCATCAGGCGGCTCTGTGAATGCAATTTGTTGAGAAATTCGTTTTTGCATTTGCTATTAGAAGCCAAGTGTTCAGCTCTCTTGAAGCTCTCCACTGTACCTTATCAGGAACACACTTGCTGGAGGGCACCCGTGCCACTGATCAATCAGAAGGAAACCACACAGCTGTGTTTTTGACAGCTGGAACAGGACTGCTGTCCATCAACAAATATTCTGGATAACTTGCCGTTCTCCTTAGCTGGACAGGGTCAGGCAATGCTCTGGTGGTTTGTAAAAAAGAGTTCCTTTTTGGTTGCCATGTTATCTGGGTTTTAGAGAGGTGCATGTTACACCTCTCTAACAGAAGGTGCTTATAATTACCTGTTGTTCTGCTGCACATTCACAACATTCTTATGGCAAAAGCAGCTAAGAAATGAAGGAAGATAAAAAATACCTAGGCTTTTAGCAAGTAAAAGTCTGAACAAAAGTACATTTGTTCAAAAAAGCAAAGCTGAACAAAGGGTAAGTTTTGCTATAGAAAAAGAGACCCTTGGAATCTGTTGCGTTTTTCCCAGTGATAATTTTATATCTATTTTAGTCTAAAGGTTTCCTGTTGAAGGGAAGAGCAGTGGTTCTTCTTTACTGTATTCACGCCTAGCACTTTACTTTCATCTTCTTGTATGGTTTCAATGTTGCCTTATTATTCAGGAACACCAGGGACACTCTGTTTGATGCTAAATGTGCCTTTTAGCATGATGTACCACTATATTTGAATACAAAGTTACTAAAATATAGAACTTTAAGGCATTGTTTGTAATAAATGCAACTGAATCTCCAAATCATGAGGACCTGACCATCAGTGGTCTCTTACAAAAAGAAGAAGAAAACTCAGGGGCATTTGCTTTTCAAATGTGATTTTAAATAAGTTTAACTGAACTGGAAAGCACAGAGTATTTTCACATACCCCAAAATGTCCACAAACAATGAGGGAAACTTGTTTTGTGTTAACTTTTTAAAATATCTTTGCATCAAAACAGAAGTCTTTCTTGTTGCTTCAAAACCACCAGGTTTCTCACAATCCCCTCACACTTCAATTTCTTAGTTAACAATGCTTTAAAGTCTTTACTCCTCTCATTTAATGAGTTCCACTGCAGAGATGTGAACTTAATCCTCTGTAATAAGATCTGTAGCAGAATCTTAAAACACCGGATACAGTAGTCTACTAAACCACCTTGAAAAACTGCAAATTTTAGGAGTATATTTTGCGGTTTTATGTGCATTATTTTGTCTTCATTTAATAAGTAATAATTTTAGAATAACTAAAAATCTCAGTTGCATCTTACTCTCAACCTATCCTAAAAAGATATGCAAAACCTTAGAGATCTGTAGACTGATCCCACATTTGGTAGGTGATAAATTCAAGCTGAAGAAAGTGACATGATTTAACTCAAATGACATAGTACAGAAGGAAGACCAAACTGACTCGGACTTCAGTGTTCTTTCACTGTACATGACAAAGGATCAACAATGTCAGAAGGTAAAGATTGAAATGTGTTACACTAGCATGACACCCCCACTGTTTCCTCAATAGGATTGAGCTCAAGTCTAATAACTCACACCTGAATCTGTTCTTAAAATGATAATCAAAACAGGCTCATTGTATCTGTGACCTGCCTTGGGTGTAGATGCAAAATACTTCCATCTCCTATGTCAAATTTCTTGCTCCGTCCTATATTTTTCTCCCTATGTGATATCGATTGACTATGTAGGGTATTTTACAATGAATAAGCAAGCAGTTAAACAAGTTAATTTGCTTTGCTGCTCAATTGATTTGGCCTAAGTACTTTTGCAGGAAACTACCATCAATAACATTAAAATCACAAGTTGTAAATAGACCATATAAGCCACAAGAAGACGACAATAGGAATGAGCAGAGAGGGGCTGAAATGAGCTAGGAGCAAGGCTAAAATAAGTGTTCCAGCCTAAGGGGAAATCACAAAGGGGCCTGGTGTGACAGGGACATTTGATTTGTATTAGTGATGTTGCTATTATTTTCTTTAGTCATATGGCAATGATTTCATGACAGATATTAACTTTATATTCTTTTTATTACATGAATTCTAATAGGATATTTTAGACAATTAAGAACATTGTTAAAAACATACAATTCACCAGTGAAGAATGATACTTTTTTTTTTTTTTTTTTTGTACCATGGATCGAACTCACAACCTCTGGCTTACCAGGCAAGCATTTGAGCCACTGAACTAAATTCCTGGCCCTTGATAGGTACCCTTATATCAAAAATTTTTCCTCTAAATGGTGGTTATTGTCCTTATTGGTTTAAAATAGTAAAAATGCCTATTTTGTTTGTAGGATAAATCTATCTTCAGCATTGTTATTTTTACAAAGAGTCAGAATTGACTATTGCATTCAAGAAACAAAAATGTTTGCTTCTAAAATTTTATGGTTCACTAAGTTTGGGGAGGTAATAGGATACTTTATAAAAAGCTCACATATTAAAATTTTGTAAAACTGGTTCCAAATCCTCCTTTGTAATAATACTGAAATCTTTGTATAACCTATGGTAAATTTTTTAACCTCCCTAGTAGGAAAGTTCCTTCATTTTAACATGAAGAAATAATATTATCTGCATTTTCAGATAATTGTTTTTAGGATAATTGTGGGAATGAAATTAGATATGTAAAATAGCAAGCAGCCACTGACAAAGAACCTACCATGTAATCTTTTGTTGTTGTTGTTCTTGTAAAAAACATGATACTTGTAATTGTTTATAGAGGTTGTAATTTGTATTACACTTTGGTTCCTGTCAAATATTTTGTAGCTTAAAAGGAATGTAATTCAATTTCTTAATATCACCTGATGAGGAACATTAGATTCAGATAGTTTGTATGATTTGTTACAAGAAGGAAGAAAGAAAAAAAGGAAGGAAAGGAGAGACAGAAGGAGGAAGGGAGGAATGGAGTGAGGAAAATATCAGCTACAAAATCTGACATTATATAGCCCTGAAAATATGCCAGATAATCTTCTAAATGGTTGATGCATATAAAATTCTATATGTTTAAAAAAACATAGGATGTGAGTCCTGTATTTTCATTTTCGGGTTAAGGAAACTGAGATTGATAAATGGCCAGTATTATGGCTAAGGGGAGCTCAGGCCTAAGATGTAAGAAGTCTATGTTTGAGCTAAGATATTTGAGCTTCAGAATCTGTGTGATCAAATACTAGTCAATACAAACATTTGTAAGTAAATAAGAGACAAAGTTGGGGCTGTATTTATGGATTGTGTATTAGTGTCCAGTAAAACACTAGAATTCACTCAAACACAAACTCACACATAGATATACATATGCATTGCTTGATACTTGCAAGAACCATATTTGCTGCTTTTTAAGCAGCCTTTAATGTAGAACTGTGTTTATAGTTGTTGTACACTTCGAAAGAAAGTAAAATATGAAAGAATCTTCAGAAAAACTTTTTAAAAAATAAGTCTGAAAAAGGATCCTATAAAAAATGATGAAAGCCTAGTTTCTATCAGACAGAAAAGAAAAAAAGAAAATTAACCACCTGTGCATATTGAAACCAAAGATAAATTTGTGCCAGGAAACAAAAATAGCATGGTCATGAAAGAAAGAAAATACATTTTTTTTTGCCAGCCTAAGAAAAGATGTATTAGGAAAATATAGCTCAATCTGAAAATACTTCCTAAATCCTCAAACATGTGGCAAACTATTTGTAGATAAGAAGTAGTCCAACTTCATAAACACAAATTCCAGAAATATTTTGCAAGACCTCTCAAGCAAAAGATAACATGAGATGTTTTAAATAATATTTAAGGGCACCATCAAGAGCCAAAGTGGGATTACTTTATATTAAAGGTTCCAGAGTGTGTCCCTCATTGAAAACAAGGAAACAAGAGAGTTAGCATTAAAATAAATTACATAAATTTGTTAAAAGCTTTTTAACTCTCCATATACCACTGAATAAGTCAAACTGAAAGACAAAATACACTGAAACTCCCTTATAAACATAGATCAGATTCACCTGTGATATTTAAAGGATACACAGTGCCCAGTGTGCAGAATCATTTTAGGGAGTCGAAGCTTTACTGGGTAGTACTGCCAAGAATTAGGTCTTTTACATATCTGCTCTTGTGTGAGCTGAGCAGCCAGATATCTTTTTCATAATATTCTTTCAACATAGTTGACAGACTTGGGAGATAGAAATAGTTCGTACCTCTGGAGCAAAGGGTGTATTTGTTTACTTTTTAGTATAATAATAAACATACTGTGTCATCCTCTGGGACAAAACTTAGGCAAGCTACTTATAAAAAAAGTTTGTTTCCTAGTCAGGATGCAGATCTACTGAGTGCAAATTATCGATTTGGCCCATTTTATGTTTTGATGTATTTGACGATCAAGATAAACAAATATTCTTGCTTCTTATTTTTCTAAAAGTAATAAAATTCTTTATATTTGAAAAAAGAATCTTCTGTCTTCTGTCAGCATCCATAAAAGAATAAGAGACTGACTCATTAGTTGCAAGTACCATAAAATTTCAGATGTAACACAGTTTTAACTTTGGGCATTGAAAGTTTTAAACATAAACAGAAGTCAACACAGTAATATAATTTCCCCCAATGTTATGAACCACTTAAGTAATAAGCAAATCATGAATAGTCTCTTCATTCTTTATTTTCCATTATTTTGAAACAAACTATAGCCATCATATCATTTAATTCATAAACACTACAGTAAATATCTCTAGAATCTAAGTCACTACAATACAATTAATATGCCTGAATTAATTTACAAACATCATGATCTCCAACTTCTAATCATTTTATAAGTGTTTTCAAAAAATTACTTATATCTAGATGAAGTTAATATAGTAAGATTTGGATCCTATTTTTTTTCTTTTTTAGTCTTTGTGATTTCTTTATAAAAGAAATACAGTTACTTAAGCCACAGTCTTTATTTTGTTCATTATTTCCATCTCTGACCTTTAATGTATAATTTGATTTTCTCTGTTTTCTCTAAATTGCTTATTAGTGATAGAGGGTTAATCAAATTCAAATGCTGTTTCCCTTCCAACTGTAATATATGCCCCTTCTTTGATGGACAATGGCTGGATTTTATTTGTCTTTTCCTTGCCTTTTTTATTCAAAAATGTATCACGAAGTTTGCTCCACAGAAGGGTATGCATATCGAATATTCCTCATCTATTTCTAGTTGCATGGAAACAACATAATTTATTCAACCAATCTTCTATGGAAGGACACTTGTGCTATTTTAATTCTTTTACTATCACAAATAGTCTTATAATAAATAGAATATACAGAAGCATAAATTACTAGTGATTTTTACCAATGTTTTCATGAGATTGATTTGGAAATCAAAAGGTAAGTACATCTGTAGTCATCAAATTTGCCTCTGTAATGATTGTACCATTTTGCTCTGTTAAACTTTATGTTAAAAATATGAGTGCAAACACGTTTCTCCACAAAGTTGACTTTTTCAGCCCTTCCCCAACACTGTACTTTGTTATACTTTTTTAACATGTGCTAGTCTAATTGTTTAGTTTGAGTATCTTTGAATATGGTACAAAACATTTGCATTTCTTTTTCTGCTTTTTCTGTAAACTGTTTAGTCCTATAATCCATTTTTTTCCTTAGAGCAGTTAAAATTTTTCCCTATTTTAGAAGCTGTTTGTACTTTAGGTAAATGCAGTCTGTTTACTAGCACCTCACACATTAATATCCCTAACCCTGACTTCTACGTGTAACTCAAAACTCTACTTCCAAATTCTCTACTCCACATTTTCATGTGATTGTTGGTTAAATACCTACATTTAACAAATTCAAAGTTAATTTCTCACATCACACTACTTGATTCTCCCAGATCAATTAAAATGTGTCAAGTATTGTTTTTTTTAATGAAAAGCTTTCAATCATCCTTGACTTTTCTTTTTTTCAGTTATCATTAATTTTATCAGCAATTCCTATTGATTCTACTTTTGAAAATATATCCAGAATATTACCACTTCTTTTCAAATCCACAATTTGGCTCCAGTCTAACCTTTATCGTCTCATACCTGAGTTATTTCTCTGTCCTCCTAAATTGGTCTACCCTCAACTCAGTCCATTATATGCTTCACATCTTCACTAGTGTATTCTTTTAAACAATAACAGTGATGTTATGAGTCATATTTATACACACAATCCTTCAGGGTTTCCTTTCTGGTGAAAGGTACCATATTTTTAATGATCTATAAAGCCACCACCATTGATGGCCGCCTCTCTGACCTCAGCTCCCACTTCAGCTCAGATCCTCACTCACCTCTAACAACACTGGTCACTGTTCATTAAGCAAACTCACCTTGTTCTAAACATAAGGCTAATTTTCCAAACCTATATTTGAAATGCTCTTTCCTGAGAGATCTTTATATATTGCTCTTTTTTTTTTTCCAATTTGAGCTTATGAAAGCTAAGGCTTTCCCTGAAAGCCAAAGATAAAAATAATTCTTCTGCTTCACTATTTATTTCCCTTTGCTATGCACAGCTTCTAGGAAGCTGTGGTCAAATGATACAATTTTTTTTTTAATATTGTGTGAGTTGTTTGTTTCCTCCTCCAGAGAATGGCCAGGAGGGCTTGGAATTTGTTTAGCTCACTGCTTCGTGTGCAAAGTTCTGAAGCTCTGCCTGGCACTGAGTAGGTACACTAAATTCTGGGTATGTGATTGGAGGGGTAAATGAATGACTAAGGATGTAGTTACACTGCATTGACTTGACAGTCACAACAGAAAAACATATCTGTGAATCAGTATAAGGATAAAAGCTAAAGGCTACCAAAAGATACAAAAATTCGCATTTGGTATTAGGAAAACAGGCTCATGTTACTGCAGATAATGTGAACAAAAGAAAAATTTCTTAATGTTAATAATAATTATTTCCTTTCTTTGGTAATGGGATTTGAACTCAGGACCTTGAACTTGCCAGGCAGGTGTTGTGCCATTGAGTTATCTCTCCAGCCAATTTCAGGCTTCTGTGGAATAATATTTTATATAGATCCTGAATTTTGAAATAGTTTCAGAGTTATTTTTAGAATTATACTATTACTGCTTTATATTAAAGTAATTAGCCTGAATGCTGGGCAATATATCAGCAATAATCCAGAGTTGAATGCATATGATCCAGATCCCTTCCATCAGAGCTGGAAAATGGAGGTCAGTGTGCAGTTTAGGGTGAATCTATAAAATATGTAGTTCATGTATTTACTGTATTATGTGACTACAAGAAAGACACTAGTTCATGTTGTCTGAATTAAGCATGCTTACTTAATGTTCAGCCATGAACACTAAACTTGATTTGAATCCATTTGGAAACAAGGATTCTCTCTACCTGCTGGTTTCTTAGTGAAGAAAAGATTCAACTTTAATTCAAGAAGATATTCTTTTTTCTTTAATAAGTGATTTATAATTTCACTGATTCTAATTTACTGTAAGCAAAGCATCAGATTAGTAATGTGTTTAATATGAGTTATTAAGTTCCCATTAGGCTAAATTACCACCCCTAGAGATCTGCAAAGCTACTCTGAATTAATTTGCATTCTTCAGTAGCCATACACTTCACCTTCTCTTAAATGTCACACATACTTTAGGATCTATTTCCTAATACAGTACTTCACCAAGAATAGCGATTCATTTCATGAACTTTGTCATTTCCAGTTGTTCATATAGTTTGTAATGATGACGATAATAATAATAATTGACAACCTTTAGAAATGATGCTCACAAGTTTCTTTTGGTTGTTAGTTTTCCAGGTAATCCGTTCTATAATCCCTTTTCATTAAATTGTAACCCAGCAGAATCTTTATTGACTTTCCAATTGCATTTAACAAAGGCATCAATTTAAGACAAGCGCCTAATTGAATGGTTCAGTATTTGTTTTTAAATCTTAAACATGTACAATCTAGTAGTTCTTCTCTGTATTGTATAAAATTGAGCAGAAATTTATGAGCTATACCTACTTTATAGTTGGAATCAAAGAACTTGTGAATATTACCTGTGTAATTCACACCTCTAAGTAAGATTTAGAGGCTAGGAAATTTTTTGAAGTATGAACTGTACTTTGTCCAAATATGAATAAATTATCTGACTTGGTCTTATTAATAGTAGCTTAAAATCATCAACTTATGAACTTGATTTTGTGCTAATAATTAAGAGAACTCCAAAGAGTGAGGGAAAAGTCAGTAACTGTATAAAAAGAGAGATGTTTGCAGTGAAAAATGTGGTTGCTGTAAGCAGCAGACATATTAACTAATAAAACAAGGCCTGTGTGTATTTACTAACCACATTTCTGCAAAGCAGATTATCAACCCAATTCCCCAAAGCTAAAGAGGGTATCAGGATGGATTAGAAATCAGAAGTCCCTATTCTTGAACTCACATGATGAGCTCACATCTGTTCCCTGGCGCATGTCGTCACTTTGAGTGGCAACGCTGCCAGTGTTAGTCTGAGCTGACCCAAAAAGGCAGTAGATCGCCAAGGGCAGATTTCTCAGTGTTCCCAATTTAATCTGATCACCAAATCAGAGCATATCGTCCTTATCCAAACTGTAAATACGAACAGTGCAGCGAGCAACAAAGGCCACGTTCTTTTGCTTTATTTTTTTCAGATCCCTCTGAGAGTCTATTTTCAAATTAATTCTTCTAGATCACAACCACGAATGTCATTTTTCTACATTAAAAATGTCACTATTTTCAAAGACCTTTTGAAGTACACATTATGTGGGTTCATAAAAACATCTGCTTGCTGCAACAGAAACTGCAAAGAGATATAAAGAAAAACTTAAAGTGATCTGTGAGACAATTTGAGTGTTTTTTGTGAAATACGACTGATGGTAGAGTTGGGGATATGCAAAAAGAATGGATTAAAAAAAAGAAAATCTTGGAAATAGGAAAAAGAATAGAAAGGCTTTTCAAAGATCCCAGGAAAGGTGTAATAAGAATTGGAACTGTAAAGTAAGATAAAGAGAATATTAAAATACACCTAAGGGATGAAGTTAAAGATTTACAGAGGTTGAGGCAGAAGCAATGCCGGGGTTTTCTGATTTGAGAGAATTTATAGATAATGTGAAAATAGGCCTTGAGGTTCCTGTGCACTGTATGGCAAAGCAGAATGGAAGGAGTACAGGTTGGTGCAGCTCTGTTTTTAGAATGGAATCAAATCTAAATTCTTCTGTGTGGCCTTGTCTACATGACCCAGCCTCTGAGTTTCAGACAATAATTAAAAAAATGTATCTGTATTTGCAGAATTGTTTGGAAGTTTGAACTTGACAGGGTATCTAAAGCACGTAGTGTTTGGTACCTGGTATGTGTTCCACGTCTCATTGTTCATATGATTATTGTCTCTAGATTATACTAACAAACAGGCAGCTAAGAGTAGATACTGTAACTTGCACAAAAAGAGGGATGTGACCATCATCAATAGTGGGATCAGTACTGAAAGCTAAGGCGAATATGGGACCATCCAGGGATTGAAAAAGTTATATCTGAGAACAGTGATCTGAGGAAACAACAAAATTTAAGGTGCAGGCTAAAGAAGACTTAGGAAAGACCCTCAAGTAAATGGACATATGAGATCCAGATTTCCAAGGTCAAAGCAACATGGCCATAAAATCCCTATGCGTGCAGCTGTGTTCTGTGCTAGTTCAGCATGACCCCTGTAGTTATGACTTTGTGTACCAAATCGGAGGCTCCCTTGATAGGAGCATATTTTTCAATACAGATGCCAATCAGGCTGTAGATCCACAATTATAATAGAGGAGTTCCAGAGCAAAAACTGGTATGTAACACTCCTCCCAGTTAGAGACCATCCTGATTAAAACATTGAGAGTGATGGTCAAGGTTGCATCCGACATAGGGTAGACCCTAGGTCTGGATATAATGGCTGGTGACAGTTTGATCTGCAGGCATGTTGCAAAAGAAAAACTTGCAACATACTCTAATAGTAAAAGACTGAAACTTAGAATAACATTTCTTTCTTCTACTCCACATGGAAGATGTCTAGAGGAAAATAGAAAATGTTCAAACGAATGAGTCTATTAAAGAGAAGAACATAAACCAGCTAATTTCTGTTTTGCATAGAAATATTTGAAAATCTATCGAAATATGAAACAGCAGTAAACCTGACAATAAAGTTTGTGTTGCAACAGAAGAAAAGTTTAGTAAATGAAGAGATTCCACCAATGTGCATTACCACCGGTGGTGAACTATCTTTGATTGCTAAATCTCAGCCTTTTGAGGCAGTTGAATTTTTTTTTTTTTTTTTTTTTTTTTTGTACTGGGGATCAAACTCATGACCTTGCACTTGCCGGGCAGGCACTTGAGCCACTGAGCTAAATCCCCAGCAGTTGATCTTAACTATCAATTTTACTGGATTATAAGTCTTGGAGAAATGATGAGTCATAGGAGTGTTATACTGATCAGTAGATTAATCACCGATGTTCACAGCTGAATGGCCTATTGAGAGATAAGGCCAGCTGGAGAAGGCGCGTGCTCAGTGGGGACTGGGGACTGTCTCTCAGCACACTCCTCCTCTGTGTTCTGCCCCTGTGGCTGTGAAGTGTATAGCTCTGCTCTAACACACCCTCCACCATAATGATTGGGCTTTGGAGCCTGTAACCATGAACTAGAACATCCAAAATAAACTTAGGAGTTAGTGCTGGATATCTTATCGTGGCAACAGGAAAACTAACCAATACAATTCTAAAACATGTTTTATACCTTTTCATGTCCTACTGTTCAACGCTCATCCACATGACATCTTTTCCTAGAGGAACTGTGTGATCTTATTGAAAGTGAGAGTTTCTTACTGTGAGAAATTTGTGCTTGTCTCTGTTAGAACATTCACCACACTCTATTTCTTTTTATGATTATGAGTCTTTCATAGCCTAGGAATTCCTAGAGAGGAAGAAGCATACCTCTGGTATTTTTGTCATGCTCCACAACTTCCTGGTTTATATCCTCACAGTTAACACAGAATAAATATTTGGTGACTACATTAAAGTGATTTAATTAGGGCCGGGGCTGTAACTCAGTGGTAACTCAGTGCCTAGCATGCACAAGGCCCTGAGTTCAATCCCCAGTACCACAAAAAATTAAAAAATATTTAATTGTTGTACTATAATTATTACTTAAAAACTAGTCCCCTATATATCAAATTATATTATATATTAAATGAATAATAATGCTATTAAATAGTAGTTTTGTACAGTACTGTATAATCCATTGTAGTAATCCATAAACAACAGAGCATTATTTTTACTTTTTAGATATGTTGGTAACATTATAAGACATTTGTTAATTCTTCTCACCAAAAAGATATTTAAAAACTTATCAACTAGAGAACGTTATGGTTAGGCCTCATGATCATCCTATGGTAGCAAATCAATGCTTTTTATTAAATCACAAATCCTGAATTATTATACTCTATTCATGATTGGATATTCCATCGCACAAAGAAACGTGGTACTTCATGTATAGATTGTTCCTAAGAAGAATAATCAAAACAAATGCATCATGTGCAGCATGAATAATCTTAAAATTTGCTGCACTTTTGGCAGATTTTTTCATCTTAACAAATATTCCATGATTTTCTTCAATTTGAGAAACATTCAAAAGTTTTTTGTCATTAAAATGCAAACACAAGAGATTATTTATATGTCCTGCCTCCCCAATTCCATCTCTAAAGTCAGTATTGCTTTATAATGCTGCCTGTTTTCCACATTTATTTTAGTTTTCTTCTTGCTTTTGACATGTATTTGGTAGAATTTAGCAATTTTATGTGTTGCTTGTGAAAAAAGAGAGGAATGCTTTTCTGAAGATGTCAGTGCTTATAGTCAAATAAGCCACTTTTCATGATAAGAATTGCCCTATATTTATTCAGAGGTGTCTATTCTTTTCCCTTATGACTTGATAATAGTGCTGCTATTCTAACCCTTCAGTGAAACTGTGTTTAGAACACAATTTGAGATATTTGCAGCATACACTGTTCTACACATGAGAAGAGATTAGCTTTTTAATAATAGCTTCTTTTGAATTAAGAAAGAATTTCTACAATAGAGAGGAAAATCACAGGGGGAAATGTAATCAATGATGGTTTTGTGTAGGCTTTAATAATTTCTTTGTTCTCGGGGTTTTGCAGGTTTTCGTTAGAAGAATAAAAGAACTTCTCCACTATCCAGCTAGTATTTTATTCACTGCAAATGCATTGGTGATTATCCAGGGTATTTCTTGACACCTTTTAAAGAATCCATTTTTAGCATATCTCTGGCAACCAGGGAATCTTCCACAAAGACTTACAATTGTTATGCTGAATAGTGTAATGAATGTATTCATGAATCTGCATTAAGACATACCTAATTGGAATCCAGTGTTCCTTTAATCAAATCGCTTCCTTGTCTGTACCTCAATTGCCTTATCTATACAGTAAGGGGGTTGTAGCATTAAATAAAATCATATATATATATGAATATATAGTAACTTGCCCATAAGTGGACTCAAGTATAAATTATTTCACTCAATAAACTACTTGAATATGACATGATTCAGAGAAAGAGGAGGAATACAGTTCTTAAAGTATTTATCATAGAACAGTATGCTCCAAGTAAAAATGACATTTCAACTGGATTAAGTGACAGAGGTACATGTTGTCTTCTATGGCAAAAACTCAGGGACAAAAAATTGCTTGTGTAGAATATTAGGGTCTTTGTTCAAATGTTCTTTGATTCCTTCCATCTTCCTTTGAATGTTGTCTCTTTTGCCAAGTTGCCTCTCTCATAGTGACAAGAAGAAGCAAAGACTAGGCTGTGTTAGCTTTGGGTTGCTGCGACAAAATACCTGAAAAAAAATCAACTTAAAAGGGGAAAGGCTTATTTTGGCTCACAGCTGCAGAGGTTGCTGCTTGCTTGTTCCTTTTAAGCCTTAGAAACATGGTGGGAGAGCATGGTGGAGAAAAGTGACTTGCCTCATGGTAGCCTAGAAACAAAAAGAAAAGAAAAGAAAAGAAAAGAAAAGAAAAGAAAAGAAAAGAAAAGAAAAGAAAAGAAAAGACCCAGAGAGAGGAAGTTGGAGACAAGTTATGTCCTTCTCAGGCATGGCCCCCAGTGGCCTAGTTTCTCCAAGCAGGCACCAACTTCTGACAGCCCATTTAGCTAATGAACTCATCCATGGATTTATGGGCTTGATGAGATTAGAGCCCTCATGTTCCAACCACTTTCCCAAAGCCCATCAGTTGACAACCAAGCCTTCACTACCTGGGCACTTTTGAAAGACATTTTGGATCCTACCCATAAAACCCTTAAATAGTAGGAGTCAGAAATATCCCTGAATCATGCCCTAATTAGTCTTTCTTTTTTGCTGGGGAAATCATCAGATGTTACCCTCAGCAATGGAGCACTACCAGCCTTGCATAGGTACATTGTCAGATTAGAATCAGAAACTAAGGTTCAAAGATTCGATAGATGACATTGCTAGGAAGGAGGAAAGCTGGAATCAGAATGAAAGTTTTCCAATACCAAGTCATATGATCATAGCAGAGCCATTGTTTTACCAACAGGATTTAAAATATTCATAATACTGATAATCTGGCCAAATACTACTAATTTTAAAAGGGAGCACTATTAGGATCAGAATTCAGTTAGTTGTAGAGAGAAATCTGTTCCTTAGATTACTTCATGTTTTCCCTGTCAATTAGCTGTTATGGCTAAATTTGCTACCCAAAGTCATGCTTTCAAACTCGCTATGTACACACCCCACAAGAATGTAAAACACACACACACAGAGCAATGAACAACATTTTTACTCAGATTAGTTGCCAAAAGCTAATCATTCTGAATTCTGACAGAGCAAGTCTCCTAGGGCATATCTCTAGACATTAGTAACAAAATAGTCATTACTAAGCAAGAGTAGTCATTGTTCTCTGCTCCAATAAGAATGCTTTTTATCATTAAAAGAGGAATCAGTACTTTGTATCAGTTTTCACATATACTTTTGTTTAAAGAAAGTTTTGATGTGTTTCAAGTGTTCACAACTGAGGTTTAGCTTAGGGCTACAATTCAAAATGTTTCAGTTATCTATAGTGCTTCATTTTAATTTCCATGCGAGGACTAGCTGAAATAAACATTAAATACTAGTATTAAAGCACTTTCAAAAAAACCAATCCCCTTATCCTCCAAAAAAGAGTGAGCTTCCAGAATTGCTTTAGAAAGTGGCACTAACCATCTGATCATTGTGGGTAAAGTGAGCAAGAGTATTTTGAGAGAAATTACAATAATAAATTTTCTAAAATTTTAATAATCACTATGTTTTTTGAGCAGTCCTGTAGTTATCACATACTTCTGAGAGTTTGTTCCAATGATATTTAGCCAATGTTCACTTTTATAAACATAATACTATATGAACAAATACTATATTTTCTAGTTATAAAGTGATCTAAATTTTCTTTATTCCACTCATCAATTCCTGTCATTTGTATTTGTATTTTGAGTTGGTTCTGTCTTCACTCTACTAATTAATGGCATATAGCAGCAAAATGCTGAAAATGGATTTGATAAGCAACATATTTGTTTTATAGGTTTAGAATTTTTGGATATGAACCCAGATATGTAACATGGGTTTACAACATGGCAATTTCACTTACAGTAACTAATGCACTTTGAGATCTTCCATGTGTGCTGAAATCAATCTTTGCCCCAGCAGGAACTTATCTCAAGCTTTTACTTTAAACATTCATCTTAGCTATACATATATTACAAATTATGCCCAGGTATACCAGTGAATGATCGCCTGATCTTTCTCCTAAATCCATGATCCTGTGTGTGCTTATGAGTTCAGTATCAGGGAAGTCTTCCAGGTCTTAACTGCCTTTCAAATCTAATATTTTTAGAGAGCACTTGACCTACTATCTATATATCTTTGGTGCTATATGAATTATTAATTATAAGTTATATTCTACTAACATGGATGAGCAATTTTCAAACAAAAAAAAAAACCCTAAAGCTAGGATGAATCTAGAAGTTAGGGGCCTTAATGTAGAAGCAAAAGCAGATATTCTTTAATGGAATGGATATAGGAAGCGATTGGGAAGTTCTATTAATTTACTTCCACCTATTTAAAGTTATACTATACTTGTTTCCCTGAGAGAAAAATCAAATATTTTCCATTAAGGTAAGACACTAAGACACTGATTGTTGTCTTAACACAACACAATTATAAAATATCTGTCTGGTTCATTTTTGTTTTAGAACATGTAGACCATGTAGAAACTGGAGACCAGATTAACATAACTCCATGTATTTGCCTTTGTGCTTGTGTTTTTTGGTAATAATTTAAGCCTATCCTATTAAAATACAAAATCTTGCACATTCTGCATTAAGTCACTGAAAGTGTTTGCAGAGAATAGACTCACTGAGATTCTCAACACTGGCAATTCATAACAAGGGAAAACTAAAAATATATGCTTCTATGCCTCTTGTGTCCACCAAGCAGGTTTGTCTGTTTTAAAATATGTCTAAATCCTAAGTGGCTCCATGTTGAGTAAATGAATAAATGAGAGACAAAAGAAAAAATAATTCAAACCTATTTGACAGAGGACTACAAAACTGCCCACAAGAGCTAATTTCCACCAAAACTTTAAATGGGCACATAGAGAAAAAGAAATAACAAAATTCATGTTTTATGTTTACTTTAATTTTATAGTGTGCAAACCTCATATGCTTTCAACCCAGTTAATTGCATGTGTGTGTTTATAACCTAAAAATATCCCAGTGAAAACTACGGATGACTGAAGAAATACAAAGTCACAGAGCTGAGTAAAACTAAAATAATAACTGAGCTCATCCAGATAGAAGGAAAATAAGAAAAATGTAGTCATTTTATTACTAAAAATATAAGTATATCTAAATGCATGTTTTTACTCCCTTGTACAAAGTCAAAAATTTCTAGTAATCTTGTGTTCTTTCACTACACAACACATAACTGAAATGATTCTTTTCCTTAGATTAAATCTACCTAATTCTAGAGGGACTCCAGTGTGAGGGAAGTTGATGCTGTGTAATCCCATGTTCGGTGTCTTAGAGTAGTGAACTGATCTTTTCCAAAGCCTTGTCTGAATTAAGGCTATGAAAAAAGGATTTAAAAATTAAAAAATAAAAATACAGACGTGAAAAATTCATTCAGAAACAGTTTACTGAGTATCTGAAACATTAAGAGTGGTAATAGGAAATACAAGACAGGGTGGAAGGAAAGGTTCATTCAGCCAAAAAGAAAAATAGTGACAAGTGGAGACACAGGGACAGCATGTTGTTAGACATGCGAATGAATTCCAGACAAAAACCACCAGTACTTGAAAAATGTGTGTTTACTGAAAGATGCAGCATTATGGAATGTACGCCAAGGTGAGGTGCTTTATGGTAATCACATTGAGCCGGTGTGGGAATTACTATAAAATTTACACTGACGTTGAGTGGTTTGGAGGAATGGGCTTTCCTTTGGAGTAGATATTGCCAGAAAGTAGTGACACCTTACAGTTGGGGACTGCAATTTTATATTGAAGGAGAAACAGCTGCATGAGGATAAAATTGTACTTGGGCAAAAAAAATCAGCAACTAGTTAGTGTTTCAGTTCTTATACTATTTCCGTTTGTTTTCTATTTCAGACAGGATCATGGAGTGATCTTATTTTTGTCTGGATCCACTAAGAGCATAAATTGACCCTGATGTTGATGTTCTATGAAATTGTTTTGTGTTTATAGAAAACTACTAAGACCTCTCATGAAGGCCAGGCCAATGGGTATTAAGGATAAATGATGGAATTACTTGATACTAGGTGTTGCTTTTCTTTCTTAGAAGGAGACATATAAAGATCAGCACAGGAAAAATCACAAAGAAAAATAATAGCACACGTGCTGCCATTGAGGGAAATAGGAGTTAGGCAAGTTATTCATTATATCAAAAGTAGAGTAGGATTAGAATCCTAGACCTGTTAGACTTCAAAGCAAATGTGTTCTATCATTGCTTATAGAAGGTAAGAATGAACACAACTTTAGTGCTTTAAGAGATTAAATTAAGACAGAGATTAGACAGACATTGCATTGTTTATTTCTGCATTTTGCAGAGTGACAAGATTAGTGACTTGTATATTTCAGTGCTTAACAAATATTAAATAATTGATAAAATAATTCATACAAAATTGACAGATAAAATACAAAACTTACACTTGTTAGGGTGAAAATATTTGATGTAGTTTTACTTTGTATAAGAAATAGGAAGAAACCTTAATATTGGTAATGACTGGCTTGGAATGGCTCAGTGGTAGAGTGCTTGCCTAGTATGTGTGACAGCCTGAGTTCAGTCCTCTAGTGAAAAAATATATATATTTGAGATGTGATTATGTAGGGTGAATGATACTGCTGAATGCCACCCAATGGAAAAGCACACTCATAAAAATATTATAGTGTGTCTTCCTCTACTTCATTCACCAAATCTGGCATGGTGTAACTTTAGGTTCTTCCACAAAGGCAGAATGACCACAAAAGGTAAATATTTTGAATCAATTTGTGGCATCAAGACAACTACAACAGTGCAACTAGGGACACTTATGAAAAAGGACTTTCAGAACTGCTTCAGAAAGTGGCCAACAATGATACAAGAAGTGTATTCAAAATAAGGGAGTATTTTCAGGAGGATTAATGCCAGTGTGTCTGGTACTGTAATTATTTTTATTTAAATGTACCATATTTTTCAATCACACAGTACAAAGTAACAAATATTCAGCTTTTAAATCATGTGATTTTTTTTTACCAGAAACTTCTCTACCTATATTATATCATTCTTTTTTTCACAGAAGAAATTTGAAATTCAGATGTTAATTCTCCACCTAAAATCACATAAATAACAAGTAGCCAAACTTAAGCTACAATAGCACCTTTCCCATTGTAAGTTCAATGGACTATCCTCCAAACTCCTTGGCCATTTTTCTTGTATTTCTCCAAAATAAGTTAAACAAGAGATGAAAAGTTCAGAACACTCAATGTTTTTCTTTTGCTTGCTAAATATTAGCATTTAGGAGATATCTGTAACATGATGAATCTATGCCCAGCCCATAAATCTGTTTCAACTACTTTTTGGGTAATTGTTCAGGCCTAATCTTGACAACCTACTACTCTGTAAATTGCTTAAGTGCCGTAAATAGTTCATGGTTCATGTATACTTTTAAAAATTGTCTTCAGTACACGTGTTTTATGTTTAAGGTTGATGATGGAAGTTAACTGCTAATGTATGGCTAAAATCAGCGACATTATAGACTCTGAATGCAGTTTAGATCCATTTAGAGGAAAGGTTTCCAATTATATGATGGATTAATTAAAGAAAATGAAAAGCTGCAAGAATTATAAAAGTTTATGTTAGTATCTCCACACTCCAAAAGAATGCTAAAACAGAAACCAACATGCTGTAGTTCTTTTGTAATCCCCAAGATATATGCCTTCCCACTGAATCACAGGGATCTGATCAGTTAGTCTGTATTGAGACCCACCAAGATACTTTATGGATAATATATATTCAGTTCCTATTATCCAGGGTCTTTGCAGTCTTTAAAAGGACCAGTTCTTATTTCACCTATCAAATATTCTGGTTCATTTAGCAAAAATGGATTTTAAACTGAATGTTCCTTATAAATTATTTGAACAATATTATAAAATTGAGCTTCAATATAACTTATCTTTCTTTATCTCATATGTATGCTAAAGTTTCCGTAACTTTAAATGCTATCACCATGTTAGCTATTGTCATTTAGGTATAAAATGTCCCCCAAATTTCTCATGTATGTGAATGGCGATTTGACACTGGGGGTGCTATACTCATTAGCAGATTATCTGCTGATGCATTCAGCAGGTAAATGTGCAGTTAGGAAGATGTGCAAATAGGGGACTGTGTTCTTGTCCCTACCTATTCTGCTTTCACTTTCTACACCTTCACCCCCTCCTTGCCACTCTGGCATCCGTTGCTGCCTTGGAGACAGCCAAAAATAGACCAAAACCAACACTGAGCCAAAATGAATCGCTCCTCCCATAACAGGTAGGTGTTGGATATTTTGTCTCAAGGACAAGAAAATGGCTAAGGAATTAGCCTAATGATTTTTCACTTTTTTAATCTGAAGGCCTGCTATAATGGCACTTGCCCGTAGTCCCAGCACACAGAAAGCAGAGGTAGAGGGATTGCCATAGGTTCGAGGAAAGCCTGAACTTCATAATGAGTTTAAAGACAGGCTGAACTACATAGTAAAAACCTGTTTCAAAATATAATAAATGAGATCTGTGTATTAGTATATATATGTGCTTATATACACATACACACACATATATATATATATTGTATGAAATTATTATATTATCCTATGTTTTTATGATGCATATAGGATTCATAGAGTTGGAGTAGTCCTTGATAATGTTACTCAAGTCTTTCATTTTATAGATTAAGGAAACTAAAGCCAAAATATTAATGGTTTACTAAATATACAAAGTTGTATAAAGCAGGAGACTCAAACTAGAATCCAAGTGTTTCGATGTTCAGTAAAGAATTTTTTTCTCTTTCAGTAACAGACAATATGGGTTATAATACTTGGAAATACTGTACAAATGCTTTAAAACAATTTTCTCTCTCTGGCTCTGGACCAGGGCTCTCTTCAATAATCGAAATCAAAGTTGCAAAAGTCAATTGATAGCTGTTCACTTCTTGTTTGTCACTATACATACTCTCTGTCACTCTCTCCTTAATAGAACAATATTTCAACATTAAGGAGATTACAAAACCAAAAGAGATTACGTATTATAACTTTCCCCTTTTAAACAAGACTCCAGATAGCATAGATTATAATTTCCAGGTGCAACTTTTCCCTCAGAATATGATTTTTTAAAGATTCTATCTCACCTTGAGCAAAGCAATATTCATAACCTTCATCCATTACTGCAAATATAAATTATATTTATCATGCTGTATATTTTAATTTACCATAATTTGGCATCAGATTTTTTTCAACACACAAGCTGGCTACCTATTACTCTTTATTTATATCTAAATAAAGGTTTGTATATAGAATTTTATACTCAGGTCATCTGCCTTTAAATAAGCATGCTGTTGACAGGTAAATGAATTGATCTGGGTTTCATTCAAAGGAAAATAATCAAGCTCTTTTCAAATAATGTAAAATGAAAAGTGATTGCATGTGGGGGAGGAAGGGGCCTTATCAGTATCTCTTCTCCGGAAAATGATTGCCACTTTCTAGCTGGAGGAGCATATGCTGTGCTTATCTTGTGAATTAGCTACAGTTCCCTGCATTTATTAACCATCGTGCTCTGTGGTATTCTTCTTGCCTCCTCCCATGCAAATTAGCTTCCTAAAAGCTACCTCTAGCCTTCATTTACTTATCAGTTGTGGGAAAAGATGATTATTTTATTACTGGTTTTTTGAGTAGTCATTCATATTAGGTAGTGTTGCTCTGGTTTCAGGCAGACATTTAATAGAACCTCTATTACTTTATTCCCTCATCAGCTTAATCAAATCCCCCATGAGAGAGTGTTTTGTAATAACAAGTAAGAATCAAGGGAAATTATGGATTGTTGCTTCCACAGAAAATGGAGTATTCATTCAAGATGCGTGGTGGGAGGAAACCAGATTGACTTCAAACACAGCAAAACAATAGTACAAACCTAGGAAAAATCTCTTAAATACTAGCATGTGTGACTTCTGAGTCTCTTATGAGCCGGGTCCCTAAGCAGTGTCCCTCTTTGCAGATTTGAGTTTTATTGTAACAAGCTAGCTAATAAAAGAGTTTCAGTTCTCAAGTTCATTTTTTCATATGAGAATCAGACTCCTGCTTCCTCCCAAACACTGTATAATTTTTCCTTTTAGCTTTTTTTTTCATATGCACTGTATAAAATTTAATATTAACTCTGGTTTATGAACAGACACTGCCCTAGATTCCTGATATTAAGCAACCATTGTGAAAGTATAGGTACCATGCCTCATTTTTAGATTCAGATGATTCAAAATAGCCTGTGGGTCCCAGTCTGTCCCTGCACACCTTTGATCTATTTTGATAAATTTTTCAGCAGTACTAGAATTGGGTTAGCTGTTTAAGTAGAAGTCAGCTTATATTGAATCAACTACAATTGGTCTAATAAAAACCCATGCTTCTTCTTAATGGACAAATCAAATTCTCTGTTATCTGCAAAAAAATCAAAGAGATTCAAATGCCCAATTCCCCAGGACTCCAGATACTGAACACTATTATATGTTTACTTGTATCTTATTTACATTGAGAATCTTTTCACTTGGTTATAAATATTTTATATAATTAACTGATCCAAGGAACTAAAGTACAAATTTGACTATTCTGAAGGTTCATATATTCACTAATAGACTCTAAAATATTAGAATGTTCCAATAAATGCAGATTTAAAATATTGCTTTCTATTTCACATGTGGTCATTTTTACACATCATTGACATAATGTTAAATGTATTTTCCCTAATGCAAACTTAGAGAACTATTTTTTAAAAAGTGTTAGTTACCTATTGCTATAGAAAACATTATCCCTACCAGAGCAGCTTGAATTGCCAGATATTTAACTAATATTTTCTGTGGATCACAAGTACAGATGTTGTATTTAGGTAGCCCAGGCTCAAGATCTGTCTTAGATCTAAAATGCCACCAGGACTGGGTCACTAGGAAGAGGAGCATCAAATAGAACAGGATCCACTTCCAGGTGTTTTAACATGGCTTTTTTCAGGACAGACACATTGTATTTTTCAAGGTTATTCATATGATCGCTGACAACCCTGTCATATGCTTTGATATAAACTGGAAAAATGTATTCTTTGCCAAATGGGATTTTCTATAACACTGCTTGTCACATTATAGCTGACTTTCCTCAGATCAGAGCCTCCCAATGAAAGAAATGATGTGAGCAAGGAAAAAACCACAGTCTTTTTATAACCCAATTTTACAAGCAGCAAACCTTCACTTTTGCAACATTATTCTTTTAAGAAGCAAGGACTAGCTCCAGCCACATTCAGGAGGAAAAAGTGACACAAATATGTAACTGCCAAGAGGGGGGAATCTCTTCCATTGGTATTGATGTTATGTACCACAATCTGCCTTTGCTTCCCCAGTTGTTCCTATACCTCCAAAATGCAAAACAGGCCCGATTTCATCTATGGTCCCAAGTTTCTACTTATTACCTTCAGTCAGGATATGTTAGGTTGTAAATACAGAGCAACTGAAAATCTTAGTGAGATAGAACACTGTATTTTTATTTCTTAGGAATACTGCATATCTACTGTGGGCTGGCTGAGGATTAAGAAATGTTATTTTCTCTCAGAGGGTATCCAAAATCACAGGGCCCGGGTGATAGAGCAGAGAGAGACTGCCTTTTTCTCTGCTTTTACTTCTTCACATTTCCTATAAGCCTAGCATACAATAATAGGGTAAATATTTGTGGAATGGATATTATACATCAATATCTTGTTCTTCCAGCAAATGTATTTAAAAAAAAGCCAATCATAACTACAATGAGATGTCTTCTCACCTCTGGTTAGAACGGTTACCAGGAAAAAAGTCAAATTTGGAGAGACTGAGGAAAAGAAAATTCTTATATATTGTTGGTGAGAGTATAAATTAGTATAGCATTATGGAGAACAGATTTGAGATTCCTCAAAAAAAAAACTAGACCTACTATATCCCACTTCTGGATCTAAATCAAAGCAAATCATATAAACTTGCCAAACAGACACCTGGACAACTTATATTTGTTGTTGCACTATTTGCAATAGCTAAGATGTGGAACTGAGCTAGATGCTCATCAATAGATGAAGTGATAAAGAAAATTCTGAAAAGTAATATTCAGCTATAAAAAGAATGAAATCCTGTCATTTGGAACTGAAAAACATTATGCTAAGTGAGATATGTCAGACAAAGGAAGGTAAGTGGCGTAGGTTCTCTCATATGTGGATGCTTAAGATAAGTTGACCTAAATGTAATATAACATTACTAGAAGCTGGGAAGTAAGGGAAAATCATAAAGGGAACTTGAATAATGGTTATCAAAACACAATTACATAGGTGTAGTAATGTTGAGCAACAGGAATAGTAAATAGATGATAGATAGGTAGATTGATAGATAGCACATTTGCTACAACCACTTTGAAAATAGCTTTGCCTTATCCTTTGAAGTCGAACATGAGCACACACAGATGAACACAGATGAACCTACTCCTTATTATATGCAACATATGTACCAAGAAACGTCTACAGGAATGTTTATTCAAATGTTAGCTACAATTGCTCTAAACTGGAAATGATAAAATGTCCATTTGGCAACAGGGAAGATAAAATATGGTATGTTCAGATTATGTTTAACAAATTATAACATGAATTTAAGCAACAATACTGTTAAGTAAGTCAGACAATAAGTAACATATATGGTTACATTTATATAAAACTCAAAACTATTGTCCACTATAGGATTACAAATTGAAATAGTGTTTTTTAACCTTTTGAAGAAAAACAAGCAGGCCCCAAAGGGAACAGAAGGTCTATAGTGGTAGAAATATTCCATATCTTGGTCTGGGCAGTGCTTGCTTTTGCATGATTCATTATTTATATTATTTTCTGTAATTACATTATACTTTTAGAAAATAAAATCTATTTCTTAATTTTGGGGAAAATATGACTCAAGCTTCCATGAAGTCCTGCACAGTCATGTATCCTGACATTTATATTATGAAAACCTGTCCTCCAGAAATCTTCATCACTATTGAATATTTCCCTGACTTCAAAACTTCATAATTAATATGTATTAGTATTAAATAAGTTAGTTGCAGTATTGTTTAGGTAATCCTGCTCCAAATCACTCAATCTACTTCAAAAAAGAAGGTAAAAAGAAACAAAGAATGGAATTACAACAACCATGGGACCAAGGAATGAGCTGGATTGGAAAGGAAGGAAGGAGAGAGGGAAAGAAAGAATGAAATCAGCACCTGAAATAGGGACTTGCCAATTTCACAAAATATGTATCTTTAGGTATTTCTTTTTTGGCCTGCAAGTGTGCTTATATAATGTTGTATGTTATACAAGTGGGTTTTTTTTATTTTAAACACTTGAAAATATAAAAACATGAAAATGACTAAAGAAAAATGTATGTAAATAATTCTAAGTAAAAGAGTGAAATTGCCTTAATAAATTCTCTTTAAAGCCGGGTGTTATGACTCACGCCTCTAATCCCAGCACTCTGAAGGCTGAGGCAGGAGGATTGTTGTGAGTTCAAGACAAGCCTGTGCTGCAAAGTGAGCTCAAGGCCAGCCTGAACTGCATAGCAAGACCCTGTCTCAAAAAGACAAAAAAAAAAAATCTCTTTAATATGCAGTTTTAGGCTACTTGTAAAAGATAACAGTTGTTTGCCCTAATGTAGAACCCAATTCAAAATTATACATTATTTTGATAATCAAGAGTTTTAATGCTTAAGAATAAAGTTAGCCACAGAAACAAACCTCCTCGTGGAAAGTAAATTTTTGCCATCAAATCTAGCCTAAAGGTGACATTCAGCAATCATCCGAAAAAGTTATGAAACGAAGCTTAACTATTTACTATCTCAGGTCGGAAGGAGGGGAGGAGAGGGAATGGTCAATGAATACAGGGGTGTGCTTAGATAGGAAGAGTAATTTCTAATGTTCTAAGTAAAATAGTTGACAATGATTCATTGAATATTTCAAAACAGCTAGTAGAGAAGATTTTGAGTGTACTCAACAGAGAAACGATATGGGTGGGAATGACAGACATGCTACAGCTGATCATAACGCACTGGATCCATGCATTGAGATCCGGGAGGTACCCATACATAAAGAGCTGCCTCTTCTTTCCTTAGAAGCAAAGCGAGAATATCTGACTGCCCCTCTATTGTTTTTTCCCTTTTTCTTAGAGTTGAAAGTAGAGGAAGTGTGTCTCTCAAAGTTATGCCAAGCAAGACTAAATTTAACTAGCAAGTGAATGATAGTGAAGAGACAGATGGATGAGATTTACGCAGACACCTTTTAGAAGTGGCCTCAAACAGGTGGTTGCCAAAAAGGAATCTGTGGATATAGTTTTTGAGTGTAACAGCAAAATGGAAAGAGAAACAGTGTCGGTAATAAATATGTGGAAGCATGCTGGCTGAGACTTGATAGTGCTTGTCAGATGTCTCTATTTTTGTCTAAACTTCAAAAGCTATTTCATTGTAATATGTGAAGAGCAGAAGGTCTTGGGTTCTGTGATTGGTTATTGTTTTGAAAAGGAAAGAAAATTACCTTTCATTTTCTCTCCATTGGCATCAAATCCCCAGTAAAGGTTGGGAGGACATTCCCAATCATCAGAACTTCAGCGAGGATCTTAGGAGGTCTTTACTTCTGGCTGAGACTGTGCAACACTCTCACTACCTCACAAATAAACTGCAAATAGAAGCGTACACACACTGTTTTGTGTAAATATTTCATTGTTTCCACTTGCTTTTAGCTCCTAAGCAAAATCAGATTTACCTTTAAGGCATTTAACAAAAGGTATTTTGATGCCTGTCCTAAATGAAGCGTTGAATTTCCCCCAAAGGAATCACTGTATTTAGAACAATATTTCCTATGAAATTTTCATGATATATTTTACTATATAAATTTTTGTTTTTTAAAAAAAAATAGAGAAGGGATTATTATGTGCCATTTACTGTGTCAGGGTCTCAGATCAAATCTGGTGCAGGATAAAAATAGTCACTGTGGGAATACAATAGATTGTAGTCTAATAGATAAGATCAAACAAATCAATAATCACAGCATGCTTAGGCTACAAGCTCCAAATACTCAACGGTTTAATGACATAAGGAACTAAAGTTTAATTCTCATTTTTCATGAACCTCTACTGCCAATTGACCTTCCTCATCAAGATGGGGCGATGGACCATATTGTTGTCTCCATAACAATCCAGTGGCAACAGACAATTGTAGTGGGGGTGAGAGGGCATCCTGAAAACTGGCAGTGGGAACATGCTCTCTCAGGGTTTTAGATCTCTCCTCTAGATCTGCAAGGAGCCAATCCGGAATGAAGGATCACGGTTGAAATGGCTTGGAAACTCTACTTCACTGCGAAGCATGCAGCCACTCAGATATATCTAAGTACAAAATGTAATCCAGCTGTTTCACCCAAGGAAGGGGGAACAGTTCAGCTAAACACCCAGCTAATTGCTGTGAGCCAGGGTAATGTGAGAGGGTATAATATGAAAGTGAATAACTGCTGGAGCCAGCAAGAGATTCCTCTCTTGAAACTCAAAGAGGGCAGGATGCTAAGGAAAGTTGTCAGTGATAGATGACAGCTTCCCTATGAACAGAGGCAGGGCTAAAAGTCAAACATATTATGAATTGAGAATCAGTCAAAGCAGAAAGAAGTGATTCTGAAAATATAAGACCAAGAAGAAGCACTAGGATAGACTTCAGATCTTGTAAAACAGTCACACCCTAGGACTCAACTGCCTTCAAACTCATCAAATTTGGTAGTCAATACATAATTTCCATTTGACATGAACATTTTGTCCTGCTACTTGTCATTTCTTTGTATTCAAGAATTTGTCAATGTATATATTTGCAGCTAGAATTTCTCCATGTATATATTTCCTCGTGACTGGTTACCCTTTCCATCCAAAACAACCAGTGGTGATTTTTTGGTACTTGTAGCCAGTCCTAGAACCAAATGACAAATGCCAAGGTGCCTCTGTAATTCTACTAAGAAATTAAGGCACAGACCTTTTTTGTATTTCAGAAATGTAGTATTTTTTTATTTAATATGATTGTTTTACATAAAATGAGTAGTTACAAGATTTGGAATTCTTTCACATTGATTGATCTCAGGATGAGTAGGAGAGACAAAGTGTTTCTTTAGCTTGGTTGTGAAATCTAAGTGATCCCTTTAACAATATAGTAGGCATCCTTTCTATAAGGACCAAAGGATGAATATTTTGAAATACACTCTTATAATTTTAGAAATCAACAAACCAAGAATTCAGCAGCTTGATGAAATAGATGTAATACAAAACGATTTAGGCACTTTATGTGAAACATGATGGTATCAATTCACCATTTTAAGAAATATAATTATTCACTGCTTTATAGCCTGTGGAAAAAAGAAATTCTCAAGTTGGTTTCCAGCATTTCATCATTTCAATTAAACAGTGTAGGTTCTAAAATTGATACCAGACTCTCATTAACCCTCTTGCTTTTCAGAGTCTCAATCCTCCTTAAAAAATGGGATGACAAAACTGTAATATGTTGAAGATAATGTAGGATTTCAAGTATTTTTTAAAGTAATTGTTTAATTTTTGTCTAGGTGTTGACTTCTTGGGGCCAGGCACTGTGTCTACAGATGCTAACGTGGCTGACACAAGGTGAGTTCACAGCACTTTTTAGTCTTTCCTTTCACTGGAATCTGAAACCTAATATAGTACCTGACACAGAGCTGCCACTAAGCAAGTACTGGTTAGGATTGAGGGATGAATAGATCATTCAAATATTTTATTCTATTTATCTAATATTCCTTTGCTAAAGTACACTAAGGTTTATTCCTTACTATTGGTGACAGCTTTTATTTTATAAATGAAATTACAACATACTCAAAATAATAAAACTAGGAAGTGATCTTTCAATGAGAGATTTATTTTTCCAGACAATTTTAGCAATGAATGTGAAAAGATCTAACAATGGGTTAAAGTTTTGAATTGGAGAAGCAGATGCCTATAGATTTAAATGTTGATTGAGTTTAGCTGCTGCTGCTGCAGCTATGAAATTATTAGCCTAGGGCCTTGGTCTTGCCTACATACTTTATTTTGGTTCTTCTGGAAGCCCAAGGGCATTCATTGTTAATGAGGAAATGAAGTGAGAAAACAGATTAGCAAATGCATTAGCAAATTTTTAAAAGTCTGATCTGTTAAGCAATACCAAATTATCAAGTAATGCATTTGGTTCTCATTGCTCTGTGGCAAACATTTGGGTATGAACACAACTTTATTACCTTATATATCCTTTATCTAAAATAAATACTTCATCTATGCTCAAGGAAGTGTATTTGCCATTTGCAGTTTAATAGTGTGCTTCTAATCTTTAAACAGATATTTCTTTGAAATAAACAACTCCCATGCTATTTGTCAGATATTTGATCTATCGATAGACCATTTAAGTAGTATTATCTAGTTAACTTGTAGTGACTTTTTAAAAACTCAAATAATTTTAATCAATGTTTATAAATATAAAGTTTAAAGTTCTTTAGCTTGTTAAAATACTCTTGTTTGTTAATTTTTTGGATTCCCAGCCTAAAGGGAATATCACCTTCTGTGTCACAGTTTATCTCATTTTTGAGTTGATATATCTTACAAATAAGAAAAAGAAAACACATAAAAATAAAATCCCAAAAGACCCTCCAAAAATCAAGGTTGTTGAAGTCAAATAAGATAGGAGTTAAATAAGAGAGATGAAAATTATAATAAGTTTATTTTAGACATTCAGGCTGTTTTCCTTTTTAACTGCTTACTATATATCACTTTTATATGTTAAGATTCAGCTTGCCTTCCCCATAAAGTTTTCTTTGATACCCTCAGCCAAAATTTCTATCTTCTGAACTCCTATATGTGTTTGTTCATGGCTGTCTTATAATACTGATCATTCTGCTTTATGCTTCAGTAGTTTGTATAGAATCAGTTCCCATTTTCCGAGTATATTATGTTCCAGAATCCATTTCAAAAACAGTTGTTTGCATGTCGAAAGTACTTAACCCATACAACTAATAATTCAAATGATGTTTCTATTTGCTTTTTAGTTTCATTTGTCCAAATGAATGGTACTATAAGCATTGTAAATGTATTTTCATTTAGGACATTGCTTCTTCAGGACAAATCAGCCCTATTATAAGGGGTAAATTGTATAGATTCTAGGCCAACACTTGCCTGGATTCTCTGCTAATTGTCACCATAACTCTACTCAAGTTTGCATCTAAGGTTTGTCATCCACAAAGTAGAGATGACTGTAGTACAGACTTGTATGTCTATTGTAAAGATTAAATTAGTTCATATTTTAAAAAGTGCTTTGGAATAATTATGCTACATAGAAGGAGGTGAAAAAATCAGTCTGTAGACATTGTTTTCACTGAGTCTTAGAAACTTATAGACATATTTGAAAATGGAAATAAGTAATACATTTTAGCAGCTCAACTTCTGGAAATAAGATAGACACCTAAATCATAGAGGTGGGTCTGTATAAAAATAGAATAACTACATTGATCAAATTCTTTTTCATCTACCTGTACTTCCAAGTTAAGAAAAAACTAAAATACCATTACCACTTTCATCTCATCACACAAATAAAATTAAGTTACCAAAAGCAATGTTGCTTTTGATAGAACTGTTGAATCCTTGGTATTACAAAGCATAAGGTAAATGGTTTTGCATATTATCTACATGTCATTCCATTAGAGATTAAAAAAAAATAACTATTGGACAAGGAGATCTCTCACACCTAAAGAGTCAGAGCAAGAATCCCAACCCAAACCATGGTGACCTTTCCAGCTCCCAAAGACAGAGCTCTGAGTCAGGCCCTAGAGTGCTTTGTATGTTAATATTCACATACCCGCTACATCTTTCCTGTGAGTTTCAACCACTTGGCAAATCTACCCAGCCCTTTCCTATCCTGTCTTTCCCATTTTGTCCCTAAAAATAGCATAAGATATGTGAAACAACTGGGTGAAGCTCCATATACCTCATTTAGGGCAATATATTTGATCAGTATCATTTGAATTGTCTGGTCTCCCATTTGTCTAAGAATACAAGCTCAATACCTACTGATGTCTCAGAGCCATACATTCGAATTTCTTTTTTTACTTTGAAGTACATGAGTGCCATACATCACTCCTAAATAAAGGCATCTAAGGGTAACACATTACAAAATATTTTACTTCTTACTCCTTCAAAAGAAAGTACAGCTCTCTTGTTTGTGTATCCTTTATCTTTATTTTTATTGCATACTGTATGCAAAACATATTTTATATATATATATATATATATATATATATATATATATATATATATATTGCATTACACTTATGCAAATGTCTAAGACTTAAACTTTAATTACGTCTATATTAATTATTTCTATGTTAAAATGAGGGACTTGAGAACTAGAGGAATTAAATACTACCTTACCTAGTCACACAAGCAGTAGTAGCATCAAAATTCAAATCTAGATGGGACATCACTACTTTTTTCAAAGGAACCTGACTGCTTTGAATTGAGAGCATCAGAGCAATCTAATGCGATGGCAAAACACCAGGCTTCCATTTCCCTGTCATTTCCTCTCTGTCTATCACTATAAACTGTTTGAAAGGAAGGTGTGTGCCTTCTTAGTCATTTTTGTATTTCTCACAAAATTGAAAAGATTACTTTCACATCATGGCCATTTAATGAATGACTGATTGAGAACATTATGAGATATTTAAAATACTATTAATGCTGTGTACACTACTCTCTAGTAAAGAGTTCAAAACATTTTGCTGTAGGGCCGTTAGCCACATTTAGTCAATTTGGTGAAATGAGCTTTCCTCTTCATGTAACTGTCAGTGTCACTTTTCATAATTGGGTCAAGCTAATGCTAGTCAGATACAGTTAAAATATCCAAATTTTGCAAGTAAGTGGGTTCAGAATAATAATATTGTGAGATCTCTAGCTAGGGGCTTTGCTTATTTTGCAAGTGCAATTTAATTTGTTATAAATAATAACATTTGATTACATGCTATTTTGTACGTGTTTTAAGTGCCTATATAGGCATTTCAGTGCCTGTATTTTTTTTACATAATTATGAGTAACCTGAAATGTTGGTTAGTCTTGGAACTTCATCAACTAAGACATCCAGAAATATAAAGATTTCTTTAGATTTTAAGAATTGTTTATAAAGTTCTGAATGGCACTATTTTGGAGACATAACCAGGTTTGCTTACGAAGGCTTCCTACTACGTGAGTCTATTTTTGGTTATTTTTAGTAAAGAAGTAATTAACATTACACATAGCAGGGACACAGTTGGATCTCTGACAGAGAGATTTTTGATTACAGTATTAATTTGACAATTCCAGGTAAAGGACAAGTTAATCTAATTAAGGAAGGTTAATTGTGTATGCAGACTATATGCCCAGAAGATGAAATCTCAGTGGGATGTTCTTGGAAGAATTCTGCTTGAGAGAGTTACATTACAAGGGTACTAGCAAACATTTTCACACTATATGCATAGTATTTAAAAGAAATGATTACATTTACTTATTAGTGATTTTATGGAGAAATGGTAATATGTATAATATAACCTATGTGTAGGCTATGACAACATACCTGAGGAAATCAACATAAAAAGCTGAATGGTTGTGGTGGCAGGGGATTTCAAAGGTTTCAGTTGGTGGTGGCTTGGCCCTGTTTCTTCGGACCTGTAGCCACACAGTGCATCATGGCAGGACAGGTGGGAAGTCTGTTTTCCTCACATTGGTCATGAATAAGGAGGAGGATCTGGGGTTGCAATATCCCTTGAAGGACATGCTCCAGTGATCTAACTTCTGCCTACCAGGCCTGCCTCTTAAAGGTTTCATTACCTCCCAAGTGTACCGTGGACTGCAGGCCATGGCTTTAACAACAAAAGTCTTTAGCAACAGTCAAGACCTGAAGGATATCAGAGGCCAATAGCTTCCTAGTTCTAAAAAGCTAAAATTATAATCATTTTTCACCGTGAATACGCTTCAAGTTTGATTCAGACTATCATTTAAATGGTCAGAGACTATCACAACTAAAATAGATTTTAAAACCTCAGGCTATGATTTTTACATAACGTATTTAGACCCAAAAAGAATAAATGACCTTCCTAAGATCAAAGCAATATTTGATAGTGTATCTGTGACTCAAAATCCTTTCACTCAGCATTTAAAGCTGGGTTATGCTTCAGCGGGAAGAAACCCAGGGAGGTCCCATTGTCCAGTCTCCTACTCAGCAATGAACTTCCCCATGACACGCAGCCAGCCAGTCTCTGAGGAAAACACTGTGGCCTGGATCTGCCTTTCATGATTCAGCAGCTCTAATTGCAGGAAGTTTGCCTTTTTCTTCTTTTAATCTGCTATTTACTATGCAAAATATTCATAGCTCTTCAAACCATTCTTCTTTTGTCATGCGTTTCAGACACTCTTCTCATCCGTTGCCTCTTCCCTGGTACAGTGATGATACCTTTCATCTTTCAGGCTGAGGCCTAAAATTAAATGCCATGTATCAGTTAGTGACTTGGCAGCTTCATAAGTATGGGAAAAGACTACTATTTTCTCAATTAAACTGTTTTAGTTTTAAATTTTTAATTATTTTAACTTTTAAAATTAACGTTTTTATTAAACTTAAAAATGGTTAAAAAAGCAAAGCACAAAGAAAGTTGTATATGGACTTTCAACAGTGGGGGAGCTCCTTACCGGTTTTATTTTATTTTATTTTATTATTTGTGTGATTCTGGCATAAATCGAATATAAGAATATTACATAAAAGTCTTTGTTCTGAGAGCTACACATTTGAAGAGCTAAGATGTAACCATTGCCTAGCGGCTTGACAATTTTAAATAATATGTACTATTTCTAATATCTCACTCATTTCTTAAATAGTATGGTGAAGACAGTGGTGCTTAGAGTGAGCTGTATTGAAACCAAGGAGAGGTGCCTACATCAGGGGTAATATACATAAAGGGCCACAGGAAAAATGCAGTCACACATGGAAATTCTCTTCATTAAGACACCACAATTTTGAGTCCTAAACTTATGAGAAATGCTACAATGTATTTTTTGTATTTGACAAGATTTTTATGATGTTACAAATTTATTGACAAAACTTTTAGGGGTTGTTCTTATAATGGAAAGGTAGCCCTAAAGATAATATTTTATAAAAATCTTGTCTTAGTTTACTAAGCTGTCTTTTTAAGAGACAGTCTTACTATTACAATTTAAAAATGCTATTAATGTCAAGATCCAATTTACATATATACAATTTTTTTCTCCTTATTCACAAGGATTATGCACCTGAATGTATTTCTGGCAAATAAATTTATACATTAGGAATATTTAACTTAAAACATACATTTAAGGCAATACAAGTTAGATAAACAATATTGATTAAAATAAAAGTAAGTTACCAAATAAAGAAGTAGTTGTTATTGTTTATATATTTCAAATGAGTAATTATGGAAATGCAAAAAGTCCTACTAATTCATTCACCTATTCTTCTACTATTTAACTGGTCACTACTTTAGATGAAAATAAAAAGTTAAATTCTAACCTGCCTTCAAGGAGTTCATAGTCTGTTACATAGAGATAACATGAAAGCCAATAAATGTCAATTTTTTCCATTTAAAATTTATTCTGTGAGCCGTGTTGTGAACAGAGAGCATCATAGCTTTCACTGTTGTATGTATTAAATGGGTCATAGTACTTTTTTAAACATACGTTTTTACATTTGCTGATAAAATTGCTGGGGCGAGTTCCCAACAGGAACCCTGAGCTGGGAGGCAGAGGATGGAGAGAATAAGGCAGAGGGTACACTGGATACCGATGAGAGAGGCTGGAGCTTAAAATATTGAATAAACAGAACAGGCACCATCTCAGAAGAGAAGCTTCTCCAGACATGAAATCAGTGTTAATAGGAAAAAATAAAGAAAGAACATTAAGATATCAGGTAAGGAGTAGAATGAAAATTCAGAAATTGTGAAGGTAGTGTGTGACTTTTGAATAGTAAAGAGTGAGTCACACTGAGATTGAGGAAGAACATTCTAGAAAGAAGCCATAAGTGCAAAGGCCCTAAAGAGGGAATTTGTCTAAGGTTAAGAACAAAAGGCCAGTGTGGCTAGAGTCTAAGGTACAGGAAGAGATAGAAGCTATGTCTGAGCAAAAGAAAAGGCCCTTGTAGCCCCTTGGAAGAACTTTGAATTTTAACCTAAGTGAGATGTTCTTTCACTGAAGGTTTTGAACAGAAGATTGACGTGAACAGGCACCTTTTCAGGGCATTCTTTCAACTTCTGGGGTGCAAACCAAGTAATAGGGGCAAGAACAATGATTAGTATTCTAGGAAGGACGCTGTTCCAATCATATGCAAGAGGTGGGCCAGGTAATGACACTGGTGCTAGGAGAACTGATTGCATTCTGAACAGGCATTGCTTTGATGGTAGGGCTGCCAACATGTGCTGATCAACCATTTGTGGGATGTGAGAGAAAAGAGCCAAGAATGGCACAGACTAGAGGGACCAAGCACAGCTATCTGTCAAATCGTTTGCCTAAACTTAGGAAACAAAGAAACAAAAATAGACATATCATTTGATCTGTATCACTCCTTGATATATTCCAAAGAAATTTTGAGTCACATACTGCAGAGATACCCAAAAACATGTTTATTCTGGCCCAACTTATAATCGCTACCAACCTAGATGTCAACAAGTGAGTGGATAAAGAAATTTTGATCTGTATACAATGGAATATCTTACAGTCATAAAAAAGAATGCAGTCATGTCATTCACAGGGAAAAGGAATTTGGGGTCACCTTCAGGGAAATCAATGAGATGCAGAAAGATGAATTCATGTGTTTGCCTCATATGTGGGGAAGTAAAACAATAGATGACATGAAATTAGAAGAGAAGCTATCAAAGAAAAGGAACAATTGGGCAGAAATGGGAAGGGCAAGAGGATAATGAGTGGTGGAAGAGATGAAAGCATGGTCTGCACATGTGCAAATCTGTCAACTAATCCATTACTCTGCATAACTAATATCCACTAACAAAAAAGACAAACATAGATTTTCTAACATAGCAAATTCAATAAACAATTTCAGGAACATATACATATTCCCAGGATGAGGGAAGCACAGGAGATTAACTGAAACCAAATAGTCAAGGGATTGTTTTCGAATTCTCAAGAAATGGAAGTGATGTCTGAATCTAAGTGATTAATCAAATTTATTTAGGTAAGAAAGAAGGCAAGGAAGTGGGGAAAAGGCTGTTTCTGGGCATGAGATCCCAGGCACTTTTAATTTTCGAATCTCTCATTGATATTATTGCAATGTCTCTTTAGGGCAAGTATGTTCCTGCCAAAAACTTTCCGTCCCTGACAGGAAGCTTGTTCATAGACTGTGTTCTAATGCACTTCTTCTTTCAAAAAATACTCACAGAATCACCTATTTTGTGATAGCATCCATGTACTTAGTGCTGAGAAGTGAAATAGAATAGAAACCGAACAAAAAACCAAACATACTTTTATCTTCCAAGTTAAGACCTAAATGCTAATCAAGTCCACTAAGATATGAATTAATTTTCTTCAACTTGCTTATACACTAAGTGATATTATCCATGCTGCACATTCCCTAAATTACTAAATACTCAGCAGACCACCCCAAAGGTGTGCTCCTTGGTATTAGCACTCCACAGTAACTTTAGCACTATCATATTATCTAGTTTTTAATATTTGTTAATGAATGTGTTTCCTGATTCTAGCCATATCTTTTTGCTACAGATAAATATAGAACTAGTATGTTTGTATTTATAGACATTTTTTCGGTGTACTTTCCTTATAGAATCTGTGCCAACAGGCTGATACATCATTGCTTCTGTTAATGATTTCTATATAAAGTCAATCATTAATAATCTCAAACTTAGTACCACTCATAGAGGGTATTGTTTCCTGTTGGTGTAACTAATTGCAATTTCTCTGCACTTTCTTATACCAAATATTATTACAATTACCATCCTATCAGGATGTTTGACCTTATACCTGCTTTTTTATACAATTGTTTCTCCATAACTTCTATTTTACCACCTGCATCTAAATGTTTAATTTCATCACTTGGCAATTTAAGATCCCTTGAATCACTTCCTTCATGTTTGTCATACTCCTTTTCTGTATTTGAAGAAGAAAATTTCTTCGAATTCCCTCTGCAATCAGGTATAGTTTTGTTCATATTGGAAAGCAAGACCAATAATGATTATAAATATATTTTAATGTGAATATAATTTTATAATCAGAGTTACTCATCTCATACCAATTTCCCTTTCACATTTTGTAGGGAAAAGGAATTGATCCGGCAGCAAACAAACTCAAAGTTATGGATCTGTGAAAGTTATTAACCTCTCAATGCCCCATTGAGCTTTTCCCATTCCACAAGAATCAATGGTAAACACACCCATCCATTTTATGCTCGTCATTAAAGCAGAGAATTTACAAGAAACTGGCCCCTCTTGTTTTACGTTTCAGCTTAGTAGTCTTTACGTATTTCTAAGAAGAAGGCATCAGAGCCCTGTTGGGTGGGACACGGTGTGGCGGGTACCTTACACTTTCCTGGACAGCTGTGTCCATGCTGAGGGAGCCTGGAACCCACTGTAAGTTCTAATTAGTTGGAAAGCACCATAGTCACCACACGTGAATCCTGAGTGGATTTGATTCCACAGGTCCAGATACCGCCTCATTATCACGCAGGGCCATCTTGCTTCCCGCCTACCGTCTTCCTCTAGTCCTTGTTGTAAGATTGTTGTGGAAGCCTGAGTTTGAGAAATGATAAATTTTACTTACTCTCTTCCTATTTGTGTTTCTAGGCTAGATCAATCAATAACTGCATATGCATTATGTTTAATACATTTCTTTTTTATCAAATCACCTTTCTGGAGAATTTTGTTTTCTGAACATCCACTTAACTACAGCAGTGAAACAGTGAAACTGCTTGTTGCCATTGAAAATTAGGCCTTGGCTCTGTGCCAAGCTGCCTGAGCCAGCATAATATAATTCACAACTGGAAGGAGACAATCAATTAATCAATAGTATAATTTGGAACTGACCATGGTAGTAATGCTCACAACTATTAGACTCAACTGACTGACACCATTTAGGATTAATGGGGTAGCAAGAGCAGAAAAGCCAATGATTCATTTAAGGACTTTTTCCCCGAATATCAAGTCACCTTCTATATTTGCTTTTTTTTTTTTTTCTCTCAATTTAGTGCTGTTGCAGTGAAATCTAACATAAGTAAAATTTTTAAGGCCAAAGGATCCTACCAAATCACAGTAATTTTGAATAAGAACTCTAACGAACATACTAGGAAAGGATTTTGGAAAAAATAATTCATCTTAATGTGATTGTGTTCTAAGAATTCAAACTTAGTGACATAAATTTGCTTTTATTTGAATATTTCTTGATTTAATTTTATGCATTCAAACATTGACATATTTGTAGTGTGTATACATGAGCAAGTTTTCAGTTGAAAAATTTTTAAATAGTTGTCAAAAGTATTTATTTACAACTATAATCCATGCTCTTAGGGGTGCTGATGCAGCACAATCACAGTTCAAAACTAGTGTCTCTGTTACTTTCTCATATCTAGTACAAAATACCAGACAGCACATAAAGGAGAAAAGGTTTAATTTGGCTCACAGTTTGGAAAGGTTTTGGTCCATAGTGGGCTGATTCCAAGCAGGGCTGGAAGGAGGAGGGGCTTCCAGATGAGAGACAACTCATGAGGTGGCTGGCAGGAAGTGGAGAGGGATGGAGGAGGAGGAAGGTCAGACACTGTTCTAAGATACATCCAGAGGAAACCTCCTTGTCCCACCAGGCGTTTGCTACCAATATCATAATCGGTTAATAGACTGACCCAGTATCACACAGTCATGACCCAGTATCACACATCCATGATCTAGTCACCTATCAAAAGTTCCACCTGTGACCAGATGAGGCTTTGGGCGGACACTTACTTATAACCCATACCAGCAAGCTTGTACAGATTAGTAAGGACCTCTCTCAAAACTCTTTTTTTTTTTTTTGAAAGGTTAGGAATGCAGCTCAGTGCAAAGGCCCTGTGCTCAATTTCCAAAACTTGGAAAAGAGACAGAATAAATAAATAAAGTTCTCTAACCATTGAATTAGAGATTGAATTTAGAGATTTGAGTATGACCTGAAGTTGATTTAAAGTTAAGAAATACATAGATCTTATTAAGATGACTGTCATATATATTATTTGTGGTATTTTCTTAATATTACAATGGTAAAACTTTAGAAATATCATGGAAGTTTTGAAAGTGCAAAACATGTAATTTTGTTAAAATTGGTTATTTTGGGGGAAAGTCTTATATCAGAATTGTTAATACTATAATTATGAATATATATTAAATGGATATCAGATTTTAAATTTTAATTAATGCACACTAATTTTATAAATTGGTGGTTTGTGTGGTGAAATTCCCATATATGCAGACATCATGTTTTCATTATATTCACTCTCCTTGCTGTACCTTGCCTTTTCGTCTACCACTTTTCCCCTCTTCTCCTTCACTTACACTAAAATCCTCTTCTATGAGTCAGTTTTCTGACTAGGCTAGTACAAAATGTCTAACACCCACACCTGGAGGAAAGAGAGGTTTAATTCAGCAGATGGTTCTAGGGGATTCAGTTCCATGGGTGGCTGACTCCAAGGTATAAATGACATGACAAAAGGGCCTGGCATAGGAAAGCCATTCAACCCATGGCAACCAGGAGGCAGAACATGAAGGAAGGAGCCAAGGACGAGAGCATAACCTGTCACATCCTACCACCGGTGATCTGCTACGTCCAACCAGGCCCCACCTTGAACACATGTAACTCTTGGGGGATAGTTTAGGTCTAAAGCATAACATCTCTCTTCTACTCTCAGGACATCTTTGTTTTCCACATGAAAGAAAATGTGATAATTGTCTTTCCGTGCCTCGTTTATTTTGCTTGACGTGAGGTCCTCCAATTCTACTATTTTCCTATAAATCAGAGAATTTCTTTCTTCTTTATTAATTAGTAGTACTCTCCTTTCCATATTTTCTTTAACTTTCATCTGTTAATGGACTGTCAGGTTGATTTTGTAATTTGCCTATTGTAGGCAATGCTTCAGTACATGTGTGTGCAGGTATCTCTCATGTACACTGACTGTTTTCTTTAGGTATATTGTAGATCTAATTTTAGTTTGTTGAGGCCCCTCTATACTGCTTTCCATAGTAGCTCTGCTAACTTACATTACCACCAACAGTATATATAGTCCCTTTTTCTCACATCTTTCCAGCATTTGTTGTCTTCAGTTTTTTAATTGTAGCCATTCTGACTGACGTGAAACAGAATTTTAATAGAGTTTTGGTTTTATTTGACTAATAGCTAATAATGTGGAACATTTTTCATGTATTTTTGACCATTTAAACTTTTGTGAGAAGCATTTGCTCGTTTTTGGTTAGATTATTGTTTTGTTAATATTTTGATTTCTTAATTATTCTTGATATTAATTTTCTGTCAGATGAAGTTGACAAAAGATTTTGTTCCAGTCTGTAGATTATCTTTTCACTCTATTAGTTATTTCCTTTTCTGTGCAGTAGCTTTTAATTTAATATAATCACATTTATAAATTCTCGCATTTGTTTTCTGAGCTGCTGGAATCCTACTCAGATCATTGTGGTTACCAGTGTCTTAAGTATTTTCTCTGTGTTTTCATCTTGTATTTTCAAAGGTTCAATTTTGCATTAAAATCTTTATTCTACTTTGAGTGGGTTTTTATACAGGATGAAAGGCAGAGATCTAGTTTTAATCTACATGTAGATATTCAGTTTTACCAACACATTTTAAAGGATTGTCTTTTTGACAGTATATGTTTTGACATCTTTATCTACAACAGGAGTCCTCAATCAATGGTCACACTTCAGTACTGGCCCATGGTCTATTAGGAACGGTGTTACGCAGCAGGAGGTGAGCAGTGGATAAGAGAGCAAAGCTCACCAATATTTACTGCCTGAGCTCTGCATCTGTAATAAGAGTGGCAACATTAGATTCCTATAGAAGCTGAAACTCTACTGTGAATTGCACATATTAGGGATCTAAATCGCAAGCTCTTTTGATCACCCAGAAACAATCCCCAACACACTCCTGTCCACGGAAAATTGTCTTCTAGAAAACCAGTCCCTGGAGTCAAAATGGTTGGAGACCATTGGTTTAGAGTCATTTGCAGGATCTTGATCTGTAGGTTTATTTCCAAGTCCTCAATTTTATTCCACTAGTCTGTGTGTGTATTTGTGGTCTAATACCATGCTGCCTTGTTACAATGACTTTAGTATATTTTGAAGTCATGTGTTTTGGTGTTGCTCTTTTTGCTTACAAGTTCTTTGACTCTCTGGAATCTCTTGTGCTTCCATATGGATTTTAGGATTTTTTTCTAGTTCCAAGAAGATTGACACGGGCATTTTGATGAGGATTGCATTGAATCTGTAGATCATTTTTAGTGTTATGGGAAATATCATGAAAGTTTTAATGGCAGGAATAAAAGCAGAAAAAAAGCTCTTTAGGATTTGAAAAAAAAAACCCAGCATATTATTTCTATATTCATCAGATTTTTCAGTTACTGGGACAAAATACACAATACCTAGAACTTATGGGAGGGCAGCTTTACTTTGGGTGACAGTTTCAGAGGTTTCAGCCCATGATTAATCAGTTAGAGGAAAGCTACTTGAAAGCACAAATTAGAAAAAAACAGAGAGGAAGGGTCAGGGAACAGAAACATCCCTAACTGTTGCACTCCTCTGATCTACTTCCTCCAACTGGGTACCTCCTCCTAATTAAGCAATGACTTTAACAATCCATTGAACAAATTGATGGGGTTAGTACCCTTACAGTCCTATTATTTGTCCAAGTATCATTTAATCCAGCCAAACTGACAGTTGGGATTAACTGATATAATTTCCCCTGATAAGAATTTATAAATATAATTTTTAGTACCCCATGGTTGTTTTCATAGCAGAACTTACACATTTTAAATAAGTGGAATTTCATGAAAAACGTATTTGACTTTAACATTTCATTGTTTTTTCCTAGACAGAGGACAGAATTTTTATTAGACTTGCCTACCTAAAATCAATGACTAAATGAAAACTATATAAATGAAAATACAAAATACATTTAAAATTTGAATCACAACATTTAACATTTTTAATAAAACATCATTTGAAATTTTACCCTATAATGTATGTGTTATTTCCCTCTTAAGAAAGTGTAAAGTTGGATTTGAATTGTTATACTTTTCATTTGTTCCTTTGTTTCCCTTTTTAAAATAGTCAAATAGTGCTGCTGAAGCATACAAAGTTGACAAGGAGACATATAATGATGTGCCATGAAAACAAAACAGTAAAATATTCATCAGTGTGAAAATATCAGTGGGTTTTCTTAAGTTTAGTTGTTTGCTGCTTTATTTTTATATTTAACTAAAATACTTTGATACAACATGCAAAAATCTATATATACAATGGTACACTTAATTTATTTCTACTCCATTTTATTCAAAATACAAAGATAGCTTTTGGTGATTTGCTTGAATGTAAATTCAAGATTGCTAAAAATATAGAAAAGATAGTAATAAACTAAGGTGAAATAGCATACAACAGTGTTTCCTAGAAAGAGCGAGTCAGCTACACAAACTTGTTGGAAACTAGTCAACCCTGCTATATTAGACAAAATATGAATGGACAAAAGTGTGTCTCAATAAATGTATTTGCAAAACAGACATTGGGCCAGAGTCTACCAATGAGCCACCATTTATCCAACTGTGTTATCACTTTCCCATCACCGGTACAAAAGATTCAATTCATGGTAGACTGGCTGCAAAGCAGAAAGAGTGTGGTGGAAGACATAGTGGAAAAATTGCTGCCCTCATAGCAGCCAGGAAGCAGAAAGAATTACAGACAGACAGACAGACACTGAGACAGACAGAGGCAGAGAGGAGTGGAGCCAATAAGAGAGATATAACCTCCAAAGGAAAGCCCACAGTGACCTGCCTACTCCAACCAGGAACTCACCTCTCTGGAGTTTTGATGAGAATAGTGCCCTCATAATTCACTAGCCTTATAAAATCCCTACCTCTGAACATAGGAGTCTTTTAGGGAATATTTAAATCTGTAATATAACATACCTCTGGCACTCAAAAACTTCATGCCCATCTCATTATACAAAATGTACTTAGTCTATCTCTAAGACTTGTCAAAGTCTTAATGTTCTCATTGCTAAAATTTCTAATCACAAAGTCTACTCTGATCATGAAGGCAATCTCTTATCTTTGAACCCTTGTAGTGAGCCAAAAAAGTTAAATTCTTCCAAATAAATAGCACAGGTTAAACATACTCATTCCAAAAGACAGAAATAAAAGGAACAGTAAAAAAATCACCTAAAGCAAGACTGAAAACCAGTAGGAAAAGCATTACACTTTTTGGCACCATATCTAGCAACTGAGGCAGATTGTGCTAATTTATGCACTCCAAAGGGCTTGCATAGCTCCACCTCTAAGACTTTGATAGTTAGAGCCCACATATCCTCACTCAGGCTGTCTCTACTGAATGTCTACCATTTTCTTTGGCAGACTTTCCATGTTGCTGGCATCTCCATATTTCTGGGATCTACTCTGAACTTTCACTTCCATAGCTTCATGCACTGTCAGGCCCTCAAAGTATTCTTCTGAATTCTGAATGGAAGCCTTTGTGACCCCACAACTCTGGCATTGCGCTTGCCTGAAAAATCAATACTGCGTGTATAACAGCAAGGTCTGCCACCAGCTCAAGCAGTCGCCTCACCCCTTTAGAACATGGCTGCATTATTTTCAGTTTCTGAACAGAGAAACATTTCCATAAGGCCTATGCAGTCTTGAATGACTAGGGTGCCCTGGAGCTCTCTTCTCAAAGCAAAGTCTTTTACACCTGTGACCCTGAAAAGATTGAGGTCTGGCCAATTCCTGATGTGCCTACAAGTCATAGTTTTTTTCCTAATAAGTAGTAATTGACTTCTTTTAAATGCTAATCTTTCCAGCAAGTGCACTCTTTGGCCCAAAGGTTTCAGGTGCTTCCTTTCTGGTGAATCTGTAAGCTTTTTATATCCTTCAACTCTGTTATGATTCTCCAATTCTCATTGTAAATCTGACTAAAAGCAGCTGGAAGTACCCAGCCTGAATGTGAGACTGTCAGGAAATTTCTTCTACCAGATTAATTAGTTGGTCAGATTCGGATTCAGCTTCACACAAAGTGTTAGGACATGGACAAAATGTAGACAAATTATTTTCCAAAGCTAAATGAGTACAGCTTCTAGTATAGTTTTCAATAAAGTCTTCATTCCCATCTGAAATCTCATAAACATAGCCTTTTCTATCTGCTTTCCTATCACCTATCTGGTCTGAGCTCCAATCAGAATCACCCATCAAACTGTTTATCCCATTTTAAGGCTTCTCTCCAAACCTTTTCAACTACTTCCTGCAAACTTATTTCGAAGGCTTCTAAATTATATGGTCAGTAATAGTCAAACAATGACCTCGCCTACATGGTACCAAATTTCCGTATTACACACTTTTCCATTACCCAGACAAGATACCCAGCATCTGAATCTTACAGTAGGAGAGATATATTTTGCTTCAACATTTAGTACATGCAACCCATGGTTGGCTGGTTCCAAGATAGAAATGGCATAGTGGAAAGGCATGGCAGAGGAAACCTGTTCTTCTCACAATGGCCTGGAAGCAGAGGGAGTGGAAGGGAAGGAGAGTGATATACTTTTCAAAAGCATTCCCCCTGTGATCTGCTTCTTTGGTCTTTAGTTTATTCTCCAACAGTGTGAGTTCTATATCAATGCCTTTTTCATTGAACTGAAATGGTTGAATACAACAAGGCATAGAATGTTGACACGTACTTAATGTTTCACTTAGATGGAGCAAGTATTCCAAAATAAGTTTATAGGAAGTGATGAGTCATTTTCAAAATAAGTAATGATGACTCAAACAATATGGCTTATAAACCTCTCAGAATCATAATTAATTTTTTCAGTCTTGAGAATCAAACCTATGGCCTTGCACATCCTAGACAAATTTTAAATTTTTTTTTGCTAGATAATTTTTGAAGGATGTATCTTGAAGAAGATTTGTTTAGAGAAGAATATTTGGTGAATATTTTCCTTCCTTCAAATCACACACACACACATACACAACACAACACACATACACACACACACACATTCATACTATATGCACACAAACATATACTTCAAAGAGATTTTAAGGAGGCCACTTAAGAAGCATAATATGTATTACTTTAACTAAAAGGATGCAGTGGACCAGAAAAGCTAAGCCTGATAAGTCTACCAGCAGAACCTTTGGAGCATGATCATCTGAAACAGAGAAAGGGCAGATATAAAGTTGTTAATGGTGGCCTCAGAGTTTGTAAGGATAATGGATTCATAAACATTTCCATACTTGCAGCAAAAGAAAAAGTAATTGTCAATGTAATGATCTTAACCTTCAGTTGCATGGAAGAGACTTTAACAGAAAGTAGATGCTAATTGCTAAGTGCCTAGGGGCTACAGATAAGAGATCTCTGGGGAGGTCAATGGGAAGAAAGATTTCTCCCACCATTCCAAGAAAAAAACAGTAAGAGAATCAGCTTTGGCTTTCTAGAAAATCCAGGATGCCATAATTGCATCACCTCTACAGATTCAGCAAAACAATGTCTTTTTGCTCCTCTTAATTTTCTTTTGTTACTCTTAAATTTCCTTCATTCTCCCAATTCCAAAACTAGAAAAGTAAAAAAATCACAGTAAACCAGAAGGTGAAGTAGAGGTGATTCAATTTAAAATCAACCCAGAGTTTTAAATATTCATGATATGAGATGTAACTACCAAATCAAAACTGTGTTTTGAGTTTAAAATCTTCATAATTTTTTAATGACTAAAAATATACAGAGATGTAATAGTCCCTGATGGAGTTTTTCTTCAGGGACAAGAAAGAAAATAGTATGAAAAAATATTAAAAGGCAATACAGTAGGGGAGAAAATGCTAATTTGTGATTCTTTTAGGTTGTTCTATTACATTTAATAATATTCTCATTTCATAATATGTTATATCTATAATCTCACCTTTATCTACATCTATATCCATGCATCTCTCTCTACATCTATGAATGTAGAAAATTATAACTTTCTTTCTTTCTTTTTTTTTTTTGTACTGGGGATCAAACTCACAACCTTGCACTTACCAGGCTGAGCTAGATCCCAGCCCTAAAACTGTTTCTTAATAACAAATATATATTGAACATGTGTCATAGAAAAAGCACTGTGCAAGTACTGAGGATAAAGGGAATTTTATGAAATATAATAAGAAACATAGATATGTAAATAAGTATGAGAGGCTGTATAATTTATGCCACCAAAATATCTGCATTCCAATTCACAGAATGTGTAAATATATGAACTTATATGGAAAAAGGACTTTGTAGAGATGACTTAATTAAAGATACTGATCTAGACTATTCAGAGGCCATTGCTAACACAGGGATACTTATACAAAAAAACTGAAAAAAACAAAACAGTCTAAGAAATTGATATGACAGAAGAGAGGTCAGAATGAGAAATATAAAGATGCTACACTGCTTTCTTTGAAGACAGAAGAAGATTTCACAAACCAAATAATTCAAGCACCTTCAAGAAGGTGCACAAGGTAGGGAAATGGATTCCTTTCTACATCCTTCAAAGAAAAATAGCATTACTAGTGCAGATTTAACTTCTAACCTTCAGAGCTGTAATATAGATTATTTGTGGAGTTTAAACAAAAAAATCTTGTGGTAATTTGTTACAGTGTCCATAGGAAAATAACATAACAGGCAACAATAATAAGCATGATGTGATAGCGGAATAAGATAAATGTAAAGTCACCATTCGTTGGAATTTTTTAGGGGCATGATGTAAATTATGTATGAAAATACAGAAACATGAGTTTATAATACATTTTAGTTTTTAGAACATTTCCATTGATGTATTATTTAATTTAATGAGTATTGTCAAATTAAAAATATGTACTTAAGAAAATTTATCAAAAAATATAGTATTAAGTTTTTAACATTTAGTGACTATTCATAAAAAGAGCATCCAATTTTTAACAGTTTTTGGTATCCAAAGTCTAAAAAATAGCAACAGAAATTAATTTCTATGTGAACTCCAATGAAAATGCCAGAACACTACAAAACAGTAATCTTTAATTATCACCCCTTCAGTTGTTCAGAATGACAGTGTCCAGCTCCATGCAGACGTCTCACTCACGCTAACAGCCCAAGTGTTTAGCTTTCCTTTACTATGTGGCGTGCCATTATTGTCACCTCTCTTTTCCTCCTGTGTTGTCAGAAGCTTCATACTATATTGTAAAATATGCACTTATGAGGAAAATAATATATTAATAACACAAAATATCATATATGTAATGAGTGCTTAGAATAGACATCAATATTTTCTGATGCTTACTTATAAAACCTAAAAAAATAACCTCAAAAATAAATTCTTATCTGAACTACAATGTAAATACAAACAGAAGTCTACTGTAGAATTAATGTTTACTTCAACTGTCACATCCAAGGCAGTCTTCACACATGAAAACTGCATGTTCTACACACAAGTACCACTTACATTGAGAGCATGTATACTTTCTAATCCTTTCTTGCAGAAAGCATGTCTTGGTTACTATTCTCTCCTTGCTGGGGCAAAATATCTAACACCCAAAATAAAGGAAGGAAAGATTTATTTTGCTCATAGTTCATGGAGGTTTCAATCCATAATCAGCTGGGTCCAAGGCAGGGTGGCATGTCACAAGGGTACCCACTCATGGAGGTGGCAAGTAACAAAGGTGACAGGAGCAAAAAGGACAAGAAGGAAGGGAATGCCTTCTTCCCTCCTTTCAGCTGTATGCTGGCTACGTGCCCCTGGGTGGGTGTAGCACTCAATCTACCAATCTCATTGCTAGACAATGAACACAAGTCACAAATGCTAGATTCAGCCACCTCCATGACTACATGAGGCTTTGGAGGGACATCCAAACACAAGCCATGACAGCATAGTTGATGACTTTTTGGTTTCCTTTGTGGTGTTGCACCTGCCTATTCCCCTGTCAGCTCACCAGTGTGCTCCACAGTGTTTTTGCCTAGTTACCTGGGTAAAAACCTTTTGTTTTTCCTCTGCTGTAAATTATATCTTTCATGTTCCAGGCCTCTAAGAAAATTTCTCTGTGGTATTTTGTACTTGTCATTTTCTTTTTAAACTATCAAACTATGCTACATATGTTCAAGATGGAGTAAAACAGAACCATTGGCCAATGCTTTGTGTTTCAGGTGACATCACAGTTGCTACATCTACTCTACCTTTGGTTTTGTTATAGAAAGTAATCATCTCAAGCTTCCATTTTTTCCAAGTTTCCTTCTCAGCATTTTCATGATGGTGAAGTGTTGTTATCAGCAGTACTAGTTTGTTTCTCTTTGCCATATATGATACCAATGTTACATCTTTCTGAAATCCAAAGATTGTACTCTACAATTCTGTTTGGAAATTTCTTTTCATTTGAAATTTCTGCTTTGTTCCTGCATATATTTCCCAAGCTTGTCAACTTGTGCTTATTTAGAAAATGTAACATCAATTGGAAACTGGCAAACCTATTGTCAAATGTCACATTCTGATTAGTTTGGAAGATGGGAGCAACAAGTCTGTGCACAACATCACTTGGTTAATTATTGCATAAATAAAGATCTGGTGGCTGATTTCTAGGATAAATTTCTAAATTGAAAGCCTAATGAGTCTTCACATCTACACAGGTGTAAATTTTTATGCCATATTTTGAAGGTTTTTGGGGAATACACTGCCTAAAACTACAGCCACCGTGAAATGCTGCAAGATATTCTTCAATAGTCATCTATTCAGATAGTGTGTAAAATGCCTGGAAATTATCTACAACAGTAAAAGGATAGCAGCAGGATTATCAGTTCTTTTTATTTCTTGGTGAGTGGTTTTGTCATCAACCCTCAGGCAATTTTGAAGGAAATCAAATATCCTCACTGTCATTATGCTACACTCCTCAAGCCCAAACCGATCCATCAGTCTTTTACATTCCAGTGATGACCATGAGAAAGCCCTGCTAATTAGAGCAGACCTGTGAATGCTTTCAGTTCAGTTAATGAGCTGTCATTATACACACATTTGTGAGTATGATTATTGGTGCATACAGAATGGTTTACTTGTATTTCAGCATTTGTGTATTTTACAGCAACTTATAGTACAGTGTTTCATCTGTTTTACAACAATTTATAGTATAGTATCTCATCAGTTTCTAACATTGAATGGAAGTGCTGGCATCTATCCAATAGGTTTCATGCCTGCCAAAATCCTCACTATATCTTCAGTCCTAGTTCTAGTGTTGGATCATTCCATTTGGTTGTGTGAGTATTTCATACCACTTTGACTAGTCAATGTCTACTCACATTTCTACTTTCTTTGTCATCTGAATTAAGGATTAATACATTCACTGTCTCTGTATTAGTTGATTTGTGCTCCATTTCACTGTCACAGAAACTTTGGCTCATTTGGGCAATGTCAGCCATTATCATCTTCATCATCCATGCATGAATAATCTGATAATTCACTTTCAACCTTTTCCAGAACTTTCAAATCTGATTTTTCATGTGCAATTGTACTAAATTTGGCAACTTCTACCAGAAAAATCAAAAGAAAACTTTTTAAAACAAACCCTAAAGGCATAGAAATTTAGTAATGAGCACTTCATGAGTAAAACTCACCTGTTGCTGCTTTGGACCTCCTACATACTTTAGTCTGTAAGCCACACTCACATTTCATCATGGTAAAATATTGTTTATACCACAGAAGGGTAGTGTGGGTGTATTTTACCCCCAGTGATGCTCAGATAAACATGCCAAAAATGGAGCATAATGTGGTTGAAAATCCTGGTTTGACATTTTTGCACATGTGTACTTACTTTTCCATTCATCATACCAAGTGAGAAAATACAAAGAGTTCATTCTGAATATCTCAGGTGAAGCTGTTGAGGTACAGAGCTCGCTACTATTATACCAAAGTGCAAATTTAAACTAGAAAATTGTGGGGTGGGTTGTTGTAACCAATTATTATGCACCTTATTAAAGTAATCCAAGAATCAAAGAGGTGTTTCATGAGGAAATAGTATGTAATGGGAGACTTGAAAAGTGAACAGATATATAAAAAAAAGATGACTGCTGTGAAAATTTTCAGAGGTCAAACTACATAAAGACATAGGGAAAGACAAAAACTAGTTATATTTTAAAGCACTGGAAGAAGTTCAGTTATGTTTGGACAACAGAATTTAAGTATGGTGTTGACTGGTTAAGACTGGTGAGTGTATTGTGTGTTAAGGGCCTCCTGTGGACTGATCAGGCCTTCAACCTTCCAAACAAGTGAACAGTGAAGGTGTAAATAAAAGAAACAAGTGGTATAATTTTAGGGGTCCAAGAGGATCAAAATCCTCTAGCAGAGTTTAATATTCTCTGAAAGCTGAGGCAAAGAACGTCTCTGGGTGGCCTATATACATTTGATTTTCAAATAAGGGAAAGTGTTAGAGTAGAAAACAAAGTGTGGGAAACTGAGAACACTGGGAGTTGGTTCAAGGACTTCTCCAAGTAATAAAATATGTTAATTTAGGAGAGCTATCTATTTCCAGCTCAAACTTCACCGCAGGAGTGAGATACCTCTGGCTACAATCTTTATCTAGTCAGTTGGGTTGGGACACGGCATCCTCAGCTCTGATGCCTTGTCGTATCCTTTGGTGTGTCACCACAGCATCACAGGCCACTACAGCCAGGATCACTGATTCATAGAGACTCACTTACTATGAATCCACTGCCCATCTTAAGACAAGGGGTCTAAACTTGGGACAGACTCACAAATAAATAAAGAAAAAAAAAAAACAATTGGCTGTTTTTAAATCCTGCTCAGAGTCACTTCATAGTGTTCTCCATCAAGGAACTGGTCATTTATTTGGAAAGGATGAAGAATTTTAATCAGGAAAACATTATCATTGTACTTTTATATTTGCACTTTTGAGAATGAATCATAGTAGAGAAATATTGGGCAAGAAAAGACCAATGTGGAAATAATAGCAACCATTCAGACAGTAGTGTATTTGCTTCAACCTGCATTAGTGGCTAAAAAGAAGTATCCAGAAGGCAATTAGACTATAGCATCTATATGACTTGGATATATAATAGAGGCTCTGCAGACATCTTGAGTAGAAGTTGATAGAAGTTTCTGAGGTAGAGAACACATTAGGAGAATTAAATGTGAAAGCATAAAAGATAAAAAAGATCATGAGTACAAGTTAGGCTTAATATTATTTGTGAACATCCACATGACATATTTAGTAAGCAGTAGATATTTAGGCTTGGAGCCCAGGTAAGAAGTTTGGTTTGTAGAATATCGATCTGGGGTATCATCAGCTTACAAATAGTGCTTGAAGCTGTGGTCTTGGGTTCATTTAAGAAATCCTAAAAATGAGATAAGGAAAAACTAGAATGTTTCCTTGAACAAGATCAATATTTTAAGTGAACCTAGAACATAGGGAGCATTCAAAGAAAAATGAAAGTTTAGAAAAAAAAATGAGACAAACCTAGAGTCAAACCATAGGAGTCAAGGAAATAATGTCTTAAGAACAGATTCCAACAGTGTCAAATTTTTCTAAGAAGTCATGATACCTGAAAAGTGTTCATATTTTGCAACATAAAAGCATTTGTAATTGTTTTCTTTTTTTATTTTAAAGAGAATAAAACAAAAGAGGACAGATTTAAGCAGATCAGAATAGAACAATGTAAGCAACACAGCACTTCACACAAGATAATTAGATATTAACAGTAGCTATCATAATATCTCTTTCTTTGAAATAGTTGAGCTTAGCTTTACACACAATAATGTCAAACATAACAAAATACAATAAAACCACTCAAGAGAATGAAAGTATTGCAAGGCATTCTGAACCAAATAACCAAAGATGAACAATGGCTACTATATTATCTCATCTTCCATAAAAATTTTGTTTACACTATCATACATATTAAAATCCAGTAAGACACAATGTGATAGAACCAATGGTAATAGAAAAACAAGAGCATGGTTAGACTTCAGAGCAAGACATCAAATCAACAATGGCTGCCATATTGTCTTTTCTTCAAAGTAACTATTCATACCATCACATATACTAAGCATTTGTAATCTTGAAAAGAGTATACTGCATGAAATAGCATTGGAGAAGCTCAGCAATGAAGACAAAAAATAAAGGTAACACTCAAGAATTTTGACTGTAAAAGAGAGAAGAAAGTGAATAGTATTTGCAAAAGGAGTTTAGGTTGAAGAAATTTTTTAACTTTTTATTTTTATTTATTTTAATACAAGAAACCCATGCATGAGGAAATTCTTATATGAGTTTTACCAGAAATGAAACAGAAAATCAAGATTCATGTAGCTTGAGGTTGGAGGTGTCATTATGTTTCTGAGGACTCCAGAGAGGAAGATTTCAGAAAATAGATAGATGGGGGGTCAGTTATCTATATGGAAAGTCAGCTCTTCCTTACACCAATGGAAAGAAGGAAAAGATGGATACAAGTTGTAGTCTGGACAATGAAAAGTCCAAAAGGTTTCCACTAATGGCTTTAAGTAATTTTCTGAATCTAAGGGAGAAAATAGATAAGGTGAACATTTAGGAAGAGTTAGGAAACTTTGAAATAGTACCTATGAGAAATGGTGATTAAATTGTGCAATGGAAAGTTTAAGAGTCCCGATCACTGTTGAGTGTCTAAGAGTAGTAATCAGAGCATGTTCCTTTGGTGGACAGAGCCACCTGACCCCCAGAAACACTCAGGCCAGGCAGCACCAGTCATGTGGGCACACAGGCACCTTTGGTGGGTGAAATAATCAGGGAGACAAGCAACTGGGAAGTGTCTGAAGTACCAATAAGGAGCCAGCAGTGGGCTCTGGAGAAACCCACCAATAGAAGACCAGTCCCATCCCCAACCCAAGGACCAAGATCAGCTCAATACCCAGCACAATTCCCATGTCAAATTTAACTAGAGTATACAGCACATTTCTGGGCTCTATGACACTACCTCAGAACTGTACACAACAGAGAGATATTTTACTACTTTTATTCTCCCTGGTTTGTCTGGGCTATCTTTCTTATCTGGTTTCATTTTGTCTTGTTGTGTTTAGTATTTAGGGTTATTTTTTTGTGGGGTTTTTCCTTGTTTCTCTACTTTTTCTGCTCTCCTTTTTTCCCTTCTTTTTTTTCACTCTTCCATTTCTTCCTCTTTTTCCCACTGTTCATGATTCTTACCCTTCTTTTTTGTCTTCTTCTACTGATCCTATTTTTCTCTTTCCTAAACTACTGCTTGAATTTAAGCATTTAAGTGAGGAAACAGATGAGATTATAAAAAATTATGGAAACAAAAAAATGTCCAACATATAAAAGAAATGGAATCCATGAAAGATACTCAAACAGAAATCCAAGAGATTAAAACCACCATTGAAAGTATACACAACAAACTGAATGGAAAGGATAGAATATCAGATCTTGAAGACAAAATTGCAGCTAGTGATTATGAAAAGAAAGATACTTTAAAAATAGCAAGAAACTATGAAAAAAATCAAGAAAACAGCTACAAGATAAAGCAAAGAAAAATAACATGATTGATTGGAGTCAGTGAGAAAGCTGGAAAGCTGGAAACAATGAAAATTCAATAAAAAAAATCTTTTCACACAAATAATGACAGAAAAGTTCCCAAGCATGGATAAATAATTTGACATATAAATGAATGAAGTATACAGACCACAAATAGCCATGACAAAATAAAACTACATCAAGACATATAATATTCAAAATTCTAGAAATTTAGTACAACAGAACATTAAATTCTGTTGGAGAAAATAAAAACAGGACATCTATAAAGGAAAGCCCATCAGAATCATGGCAGACTTCTCAACACTAACCCTTATCGGGTCCTGTCCTAGATCCTCGATCTTCCAAACAAGTGTACGGTGGAGGTTAAATAAAAGAGACAATTGTATGATTTTTGGGGGGGACCAGGAGGGTCAAAAAACCCTTTAGTTGAGCTTGCAACTCTGAGGGCTAAGACTAAGACTTCTCTAGATTAGCCCACTTTATTAGGACCAAGGACAAAAGGTGAGAAAACTGAGAAAAGTTCAGGAAGTGAGCAGGATCTTGGGAGTTGATTCAAGGACTTCTCTAAGTGGTAAATTATGCCAATTTAGAAGAATCATCTTATCTCCAAGATAACATAACATGAGACTGCAAGCGTGAATTTCCTTTAATTGCTGTCTCCATTTACTTAATTAGTGGAGGACCCAAGGTGTCTTCAGCTGTGGCCTTATCTTGCCCTTTGAGGTGTTTCTGGCCTCACAGATCACTTCAGATCTCAGTCAGGATCAGTGATTCGTAGAGGTTCACTTACTATGAATCAGCTCCCATCACCAGGCAAGGGGCTGAGGTCTAGGAAAGACTCACAAATAAACATAGAAAGCCAATTATAAAATTTAAATCCTGCTGCTTCATAGTGGTCTCCAACAAACCCTCAAGTCAAGAAAAGCTTGAAGTGAAGTGTTTCAAGCCCTGAAAGAAAACAATTTCCAATGCAGATTGATGTACCCTGCAAAATTATTTTTCAAGACTAATGGAGAAATAAGATACTTCTTTGACAAAGAACAACTGAAGGAATTCAAGACCACCAAACCAATCCTACAAAGATTAATGAATGATATTCTAGACAGAGATAATAATGACCACATTTCAAAGAACAGCAACAGAAACCACCAGGCAGGGCAAGCAATTAAACAGGAGGAAATCAAGGAATCAAAACTAGGAAAATAACATGACAAAGATAAACCAATATGTGTAAGTTATAACTATCAATGTAAATGGCCTCAATTCACCAATCAAAAGAAATAGACAGGCAAAATGGATTAAGAAACAAGATCCACTAATATGCTATATGTAAGACACATATTTAACTCAAAATGAAACTCAGAAACTAAAAGTCAAGCAATGGAAAACAATGTTTCATGCAACAGGAACCCAGAAAAAAACAGGGGTAGCTATTCTGTTCACAGATAATGTGAACTTCCAATCAAGAATAATCAAAAGCTATAAAGAAGATCACTATATACTTCTTAGGGAGAAACTTCAAAAAAGTGATAACAATTATAAGTATATAAGCAACAAATATGAGAGCACTCAACTATGTAAGACAAATATTAGTAGACATGAAAAATGAAATAAGCAGTAAGAATTGTAAAGGGGGACCTTAATATCCCACTATCGCAAAGAGATCAACTAGACTGAAAATCAGCAAAGAAATATCACAAGTGAACCAAACCTATGAACAAATGACCTTAGTAGCTGTTTACAGAGTGTTACATCCAGCAACATAAGAATGCACATTTTTCTCAGCTGCACATGGAACATTCTCTAAAAAAGACCATATACTAGCCAACAGAACATGCTTAAGTCAATGCAAAGGAACTGAAATTATCCCATGCATATTATCTGACCATTGTGCAATGAAACTGTAAATTAATAGCAAAAGAAAGTGCAAAAGTTCTATAAACACATGGAAATTAAATAACACTTCATGAACAACCAATCGTTTACAGATAAAATTAAATAACAAATTAAACAATATGTACAATTAAATGAAAATGCAGATACAACATGATGGAATCTGTGGGACACAACAAAAGCAGTCCTAAGAGGAAAATTTATAGCAGAGAATTCTCACATCAGGAAAACAGAACGATCACCAATAAACAACCTAATAGTCCATCTTGAGCTTCTAGAAAAAGAGTAAGCAAATACAAGGGAGGAAATTATAAAGATCAGAGTAGAAATTAATCCTATTGTGACTAAGAAAACAATCCAAAGAATTAATGAATCAGAGTTGGTTCTTTGAAAGAATAAATACAATTGATAAACACTTAGCCAACCTTACCCAAAAAAGGAAAGAACAGACTCAAATTCATGCAATGATTAATGAAAAGGATGAAATCACTACAGATCCTGTGGCAATTCAGAAGATCATCAATACCTACTTCTTACAGTTTGGAATACAGAAGAAATGGTTAGATTCCTAGATACATATGAATTACCAAAGCTGAATCAAGAAGATATAACTTCAGAATAACCCACAATCAGTAAATGAGATTGAAAATGTAATTAGAAACTTACAAACAAATAAAAGTGCATGGCCTGATGAGTTTGCTGATGAATTCTACATGAAACTATAGAAGACATAATTTCAACATTCCTCAAACTCTTTAATGAAATTGAAAGGGAAGAAGTACTCCCTAACTCATTCCTGGAAGCAAGTATTACCATGATACAAATCCAGAAAAAGACCTAACCAAGAAAGAACATAGATGAACATCTCCCTAATGAACATGGATGTAAAAATCCTCAATAAGAGTAGCAAACAGATTGCAGCAAACCATCAAGGAGATTATACACCATGACCAAGTGGGATTCATCCCAGGAATGCAGGGATGGTTCAACATGTGCAAATCAATAAATATAATGTACCATATCAACAGAGCCAAAGGCAAAATTCACATGATCATCTCCACAGATGTTTATAAAAGTATTTGACAAACTCAAACACTCATTCATGCTTAAAACCCTACAGAAAGTCAGAATTAATGGCTTTTATCCCAATATGATAAAAAGCAATCTATGACAAACCAACAACCAACATCATACTAAATGGATAAAAATTGAAGCTTTAACTCTGAAATCAGGAACAAGACAAGGATGTCTACAATCGCCACTCCTATTCAACATGGTTGAGGAAACATTAGCCAGAGAAATTAGACAAAAAATAATAGGATAGGAAAGGATGAAGTAAAGTTATCATTATTCACAAATTGCATGATACTAAACAAAAAAGAGCACAAAAACTTCACCAAATGACTTCTAAATTTAATAAACAAATTCAATAGCATAGCTGGATACAAAGTCAACACTCAAAAATCAATAGCATTCCCATACAAAAACAAACTCACTGACAGAGAAATTAGAGGAACAACACACTTTACAATAGCATCCAGAAAAATGAAATACTTATGAAGCAGTCTAACAAATGAAGTAGAAGATCTATATATTGAAAATTACAGTACTGTGAAAAAGGAGATTGAAGAGGATATCAGAAAATGGAAAGATATTTCTTGCCCATGGATAGGAAGAACCAACATAGTGAAAATGTCCATACTGTCAAAATTGTTATACAGCTTTAATTCAATCCCAATCAAAATACCATTAGCATATCTCACAGAACTAGAGCAAACATTCCTATTACTCATATAGAAAAAGAAGAAACCTGGAATAGCAAAAACAATTCTGGGAAACAAAGGAAAGTAAGGGAGCATTGCAATACCAGACTTGAAACTATACTATAAAGCTACTGTGATAAAATCAGCATGATACTGGCAAAAACAAAAATAGACTGAAGGATCAGTGGATCAGATTAGAAGATTCAGAAATAACACACTCAGCCACATTATCTTTGACAAAGAGGCCAAACATGTTCACTGGAAGAAAAGTACCTCTTTAATAAATGGTGCTGGATAAACTGACTTTCCACATGCTAGTAACTAAAACTACACCCATGTCTGCCACCGTGGACTAAAGTCAAAATGAAGCAAAGATCTAAATATTAAAACTGAAACACTAAATGTACTGGAAGAGAAATTAGGTAGAAATCTTGAAGTCACAGAGGTAGGCAGAGAGTTCATGAACAAAACCCAAACTGCCCAGAAATGCTTCAAAGAATCCAATGACTTGGATTTCATCTTATTAAAAACTTTAACATATCGAAAGGAATCAACAACAGAGTGAAAAGGCAACCCATGGAGTGGGAAAAATCTTAGCCAATTGTCCTTCAGAAAAAGAACATATCTAGAGCACATAAATAATTGAAAAAAGCTAGACCCTGCAAATTCAGAGACCCAATCCACAAATGAGCATCTGAGATAAATATGTACTTCTCAAATGAAGAAATACAACAGCAAATAAATATATGAAAAAATGTTCAACACCATTTGCCATTCAAGAGACGCATATTAAAACACTTAGATTCCATCTCACTTCAGAAAGAATGACTATCACCAAGAAATCAACCATAACAAATTGCTTGTGGGACTGTGGGGGAAAAGGAATGCTTCTCCATTGTTGGCGTGAGTGTAAGATTAGTACAATCACTGTGGAAATCAGTACGAACATTCCTAAAAAAACTAGGATTACAAGTCCCATTTATCCCAGCAATTTCTCTTCTGGGTATTTTCCTAGAAGAATTACTAACATCATGGCACAGTGATATATGTGAACCCATGTTTATAGCTGCACAATTTGCAATAGCTAAATCTTGGAAACAACCCAAATACCCATCAACCAGGAAGTGGATTAAAAGATGTTGCATTTTTATACAAGGGAGCACTACTCGGCCATAAAGAAAGATAAACTTGAGACTTTTATAGGTAAATGAGTACAACTTGAGAACACACTCATAAGTGAAATAAATCACACTCTCATGTGTAATCATCATATTGCCTTCTTAGTTTAACAAACTAAAAGAGTAAGATCCAAAATGCACAATAGATATTGTGAAATAGGAAGAAGCTGTTCTAAAGTTAAGAGAAACTAGGATGGGGGAAACGAGAAATGAAGGAAGGGAAAAGGAATATGTGATAATTAAGATAGTTATACTACTAATTTCTGTTAGTTCATTGAAAAGAAAGGTTTGTGTTTATAGTGTTTGATTTATTTTTCATGCCTACAGATTGTAATCTGAGCAACTACTTTTAAAATAATAGTACATAATGTATCAATCGTTGTTACTCTCCTATTAGCTTGTTTTGAAATTTTATGTCTTCATTGTTTTTTCTTTAAAATAAAGAAAAAGACTAACAGTCAGGAATGTATGTACATTGCTACCAATCTGCCCCCTTTTCAGACATTTGGTAGCAGTTTTCCATAAAGTATAGCAGCCTTGGTGCAAAGGAAAACAAAACAAAACAGCATTAAAGGAAATTTTGTAGGCTAATTGCCAAAGCCTAGTAGGGACTGGAATTCCCTGTTGACTAGAAAGTTGCTGTAGGTCTTGTAAATACTGGTCCTTCTTATTTCTTTGCTTTGACAACCCTGAGTTATTTCCCATGTTAATCCTCCTTTAGGATTCCAGACAGTCTCAAAAGGTAATGCTTTTCAAAGTTCTCCTATAAATTAGTGAGCTGAATCCTATTCAGTAAAGGTATAAGTAAATTGAAAAATGTACCAAAATATGGTAGACATACATACATGTAGCTTACACAGGAATGTTATTATTCCTATTTTATAGCACATGGCATAGTTTATCATTTGGAGACAAAAGTGTAGCATGATATGTAAGTGTATATGTATTTATCTAAAACATTTTAAGTGTATGTATAATTTTGCCACAGATGTCAATGTACAGCTGTGTCTTTATCATGACACAAATTCATGAGTAGAACAATGTGGAACACTGCTAGTCTCCTTCAGCACCCTGCATGAATCTTGAAGTGTGCACTTCCTCCAGATTTGATTTTATTTTTTAATTTCCATTTCTTGAATTTTGTTACATCTCTAGTCTCTTATTTTAATTAAAATTAAATTTAAAAAATTAAATATCTGCTACTAAACTTCCTGTCTTAGAGCCAAATAAGAGCCAGACATACTTCTTTCTCCATCTCCTGACCACTTTAGCAGACTAATTGTGACTAGAAGGAAAAGTACCCTACATATAAAAAAGCAGAGTAGTTTTCTAATTGTATCTTCTGGCTCAAATTCTTATTTATTAATATTTTTAATTAAGAGATCATAATGTTTTACATGTATTGCACACAATGAGATGAGTTGATATATAGTGTGTATAGAATGTAAAATGATTAAATTGCAGTAATAAGCACAATCCATCACCCCTCTTGCTTATCATTCTGTTTGATGGGACCTTAAAATTTACTCTTAACTGTTTTGAATTGTTATTACTAACCCAGATTTGTGATAGATCACAATTATTATTCCTCCTATCTAAAAATTTAGCACCCTTTTTTCAGAAAACCCTTAGTCACCAGTCCCTGCCAACCATAATTCCACTCTCTCTTTGTATGTGTTCAACTATTTTAGATATAATATACAGAATAAAATATATGAATGAAATGATCTATACCTGCCTTTTTTTCACTGGACATAAAGTCGTATAGATTTGTCAACTTTGTCATTTATGAGAAGGTTCCTTCTTTTCTGACTAATGTGGTGTTTATAAACCATATATATCTGCTCTAACCTATTATGAATAATACTTCTGTGAACATAGGGGTGCAGATTTTTTGGTATATTATTTTCAATTCTTTCAAATATATAAATCTAAATGTGGGATTGCTGGATAATATGTTAGTTGGATTTTTAGTTTTTTATGTAACTCTTATACTATTTGCCATAATGCCAGTATTAATTGGCATTTCTAACAACAATGTGCAATACTCGCCTGTTCTCTACACTCTGAACACTTATCTTTCATCTTTTTGATAAAAAAACATTTGAAGGTATAAAGTGAATGTTTTTCTGGCTTTAGTTTGCATTTCCCTAATTATTTATGATGCTAAGCATTTTTTTCATGTATCTATTGGCTATTTGATTTTGATAAAAATATGTTCTGGTCCTTTGCTCCTTTTTAAGTCCAGTTATTTAATTTGAATTTTTTGTTTGATTTTTGCTATTAGGTTGTTTAAATTCCTTATATGTATTAAAAATTAACCACTTCTCAGGTGTACATTTTGCAAATATTTTTTTGTGTTATATGAGTTGTCTCTTTATTGTTTCTTTTAGTATGTAGAAGCTTTTTTGGTTTGAAGTCATCCAATCTGTCTACTTTTTTTTTGTTTTTTTTGTTTTTTTTTTTTTTTTTTTTTTTTTTTTTTTTTTTTTTTTTTTTTTTTTTGCCTACCGTTTCAGGTTCATTATCTAAGAAATAACTGCTGATACTGCTGTCATAGAGTATTTTACCCATTTTTTCTCAAACCTTTACAGGTCCGTGTGTTATGATTAAGTCCTTAACATGCTTTGAATTGATTGTTCAAAGGTATGAGGCAAGAGCCTGATTTCATTCTTTTGACTGTGGATTAGTTGTACCAAAACCAGTAATTGACTGTTCTTTCACCATTGTTTGTTTTTGGAAATTTTGTAAAATATCAATTGACTATAAGTACATGGATTAATTTGGAGATTTTTATACTGTTGGGATGGCCAATATGTCTAAGTTTTGGGGAATTTTTTATTTGCTTATTTTGTTTTTGCCCATCTGATGGTGTTTTGTTTGAAGACGCCTCATAATATGTTGAGAAATCATGAAATGTTATACTTCCTACTTTGTTCTTTTGATTCAAGTACAAATTTAAGTGATTTTTTCTTTCTAATTCCATGAGTCGATTGAGGGGTTGTGTTGAGAAATCTGTTATAATTTCAATGAGTTTTCCTTTATAGGTGATTTGCTGATTTTCTCTAAGCCTTTAAGATTTTATTCTTTTGTTATATTTCTGGAGTTTTAATTATTATGTGAAGTTTTTTTTTTTCCTGATAATGGCAATTTTGGGATCTAGATGCCTCACTTATCTGTATGCTAAACTCTTTTTCCATGTCTTGAAAACTATCTACTATTACTTCTCCAAACAAATGCTTTATGCTCTTTGTGTTGTCTTCTGATTTTTTATTAATTCTATTTACTCTCATGTTGGCCTTCTTTGAGTCTTCTAGCAGCTGTTGAATCTACTTTTTATGTTCTTGTGTTGTTTGTAAAGTAATTCCCATTACTTGGCAGCTGACTCCCATGTAGTACTCTGGTTCTGACTCCACATCTTCACATTGATTGCATCTGCTACACACACTTTCATTTGTATTTTTGATTCACTACATTTCTGTTTGGGACATTTTTTATGGACTCCCATTCTTTTCTCTGTTGGGCATTCATGTGTTTTGCATCTCTTTCTTTACTTCCACTACATTTTTAATAATAATGTCTTCTCTAGATTTGCTGATCATTTGTTTCATTAGGGTCATTATTTGATTACTCATATCTTCTTTAAATTTTCCAAGCACCTTATTGAACTCTTTTACTTCTGTTGATACCCTTTCAGACATTTCTGCTGTGTGACTTGTGATTTCTTCCCCCTCAATGCTCCCCAAACCATTTTGGCAGGGAGAGTTTTTGGAGGTATTTCATTTCCTTGGCATATTTCTATTTTTGTTTGTTTATTTTTGTGCTGGGAATGGCAGCTTCTTTGGCCTAGGGCCCTGTTTTTTGTCTCATTATTGCTTATGACCTCCAAGAAATCCAGGTATTGGTATAAGGAGAAATTTATTGGACAGCAACTACTATGTCACTTGGGCTATGGTAGTTAAGTCATAGACAACAGTGGTGTCGACACCAACAGGGTATTGACAAAAGCTACTCAGGAATTGCACTTAGCCAGACAAAAGAGGTCCATAATTTTAGTGAAGACATATAGGCCATCCATATATTGGCTTATAGTAATTCAGACCACTAATTTCTGATGGATGTAAACAGCAGTTCAAGAGCTCCAGCAGACTACTAGTCTAAATGCCATCTTTCATGTTCACTCCTCTGAAGATTGCACCCATGAATCCTGGCCTCCCACAACAGAATACTGGCCCCATGATTTTCCTGGCTCAAGCCCAAGCCTTCCAGGTTGACAGGAGATTCCTGTTTAGCTCTCCCTCTCCAAGCCTGTGCCCCCAAGTCTGTCTCTGTCATTCAGTCTCTGTGGGAGGGAAACACTTCAGCCCTGGACTGAAATTCCTCTAAGTATAGATTTCATCTTCAGTCAGGTCTGTCTCTTGGTTGTCACCACTGCTGCCCTGTGCCATGGAGAACCTGGGAACACAGGTGGATAGAATTTGGGAGTTTGAGTGGCAGCAGTACTTGTGGGGGTACAGTACATGGGTCTTCTCTCCTCCTACCTCCTGCACAAATTTTACAGGGTAGGGAGTGGGGGGGGCATGCAGGTATTTCTCACTTGGAAACTTTTTGGCACCTATACCACAAAACTGTTAAAATACAAGTGAATATCTTTTAATATAGAAATAACAACTTTATCCTAAAAATATGAAAGTTACTACTCATATTTAAAATTGAGAGTAATTTTATTTGAAAATAAGTCTAAAAGCTTGAGACTATAACTACAGAAGTTTGTCAAAATTATGCAAAGACGTGTATATGTACCTGTCTGGCTCAAAGATTGCTCTTCTCCGAGCCCTTTCAAAATTAAGTATTTGATTATCATGGTGCTTGAGGTAAAAAGAATATCTACTTTATAAGTAAACAAACAGAACTATGGGAAAACTTTGTCATGCTCTGAAAAAGTTGTCTAAGGCTCCAAGCATATCCCTTGTCAACTTGTAGGAAAGTCATTATAGGGTTTCAGTATGTAGAGTGACTGAGTGATACAATCTAAGTTAGAGCTAACTCAGAAGCTTCTGCTAAAGAAAGCTGAAGCAGAAAAGACAGGGTCTGGGAAACAGAGCTTCTGCATTGTTTGCTAAAATGAAATGTTTTAATATGTGTAATTAAGTTTACTGATACAATTTATAGTCTTTGATAAATATATATATATATATATATATATATATATATATATAATTAAGTTTATCGGTATACTTTAGATATAGACAGATAGAATTATCGCATTCATCATATGGAATTTGTACCTGTGTATGAGATAACTTGGTACCTCTTTTTTTTTCTGCTCCTCCCCTGCCTACAACTCCTCCTCTTACACCTTATTTACAGAACTTTGTTTCTGCTTTATCCTTCTTTTCTCTTTTCTTTGTTTCTTTCTTTTCTTTTCTTTTTATATTTTTGAGACAGGGTTTCACTGTGCAGTTCAGGCTGGCCTTGAGCTCACTTTGTAGCCCAAACTGGCCTCCAACTTGAATCAGTTCGCCTGCCTCTTCCTCCCGAGTGCTGAGCTTACAGGTGTGGACCTCCACACTCAGCTGTCCTTTCCTCACTTTTTTCTTTTTCTTTCCTTTCTTTCCTTCTCCCCCTCCCTAGTTTCCCTTTTAAACAAGTTTTTCCCATTTCACAATATCTAATATACATTTTAGTTCTTATTTACACTTTCATTTTCTCACACAGAGGGATATTGTGTCTGATTTATTTCATTTAAGAGTATGATCTCAAGGTCTATCCATTAAACTAAAAATGTCTCATATTTATCCTTTTTTATGACTGAGTAGTACTCCATTGTATAAAATAACTATCTTTTTTGTCCATTCACTGGTCAATGGGAATTTGGGTTGTTTGCAAGATTTCAAACTGTACACTGTACAAACTGTACCACTATAAACATGAGTGCACATATATTTTTGTGTTATGATCTTTTTTATTCTTTTGAGAAGATGCCAAGAAAAGGAAAAATGGCAGGCTCAAATAAGACCTATAGTTCTAGCTTTTTTGAGGAATGTGCACCCTAATTTCCACAGTGATTGCACCAGTCTGCATTCCCACCAGCAATGGAAAGTGTTCCTTTTTCTCTACAGCCCTACCAGTATTTGCTATTGATTGATTTCTTGATAATAGCCATTCTTTCTGTAGTGAGATGAAACATCAGTATTTTTAAAATTTTCATCTCTTGAGTATCCAGTGATGTTGAATATTTTTTCATCTAAGAAATGTGTATTCATCACAGATGCCCATTTTTGGATTGAATCTTTAAGTTGGCAGGGAAAGGGGAACTGATTTCTTTTTTCAATTCTTTATATATTCTAGCTATCAGTCCTTTATTTCAGAAACAGCTGGCAAAAAAATTTTTCCCACTCTGTGGGTTGTCTTTTCACTCTGTTGGTGATTTCTTTTGCTGTACAAAAGGTTTTAATAAGATGATATCCCAGTTGTTAATTCTTTGTGATTATTCCTGTTGATCAGTATCTTTGTCCATGAAGTCTTTGCCTACATCAGTGTCTTCAAGAGTTCTACCTATTCTCTCTTGCAGAAAATTTAATGTTTCTGTTTTAATATTTAGTGTTTCTGTTTTAATCTTTAGATTGTCGATCCATTTCAGTTTTTGTTTAGTGCATGAGGATAGACTGGGTCTAGTTTTAGTTACTGGTATATGGAAAATCAGTTTTCCCAGGACCATATATTAAGAAGGCTATCTTTCTTCCAGTGAATATGTTTGGATACTTTGTCAAAGATAAGCTAACTGAGTATGTCTGGAGTTGTTTCTGCATCTTCTGATCTGTTCCATTGATCCTTGGGTCTGTTTTTTAAAGCAGTACCATGCTGTTTTTATCATACTAACTTTCTAGGATAATTTCAAGTCTGGTATTATGATGCAATGCACCTTGCCTTGCCTTTGTCTCCCAGTACTGTTTTTGCTTTTTTAGGTCTCTTCTGGTTCCATATGAACTCTAGGAATGTTTTCTCTAATTCTGTGAGATATGCTTTTGGAATTTTGATTAGGATTGCATTAAATCCATATAACAATTTTGAGCAGATGGCCATTTTCACTATATTGGTTCTTCCTATCTAAGAACAAGGGATCTTTCCATTTCTTGATACTGTCTTGCGTCTCCTTTTTCAGAGTACTGTAGTTTTCAATGTGGAGGTCTTTTGCTTTGTTCATTAGATTGATTCCCAATTATTTAATTTTATGGGAAGCTACATGAAAGGTATTGTTTCCCTAGCTTCTTTCTCAGTGAGTTTGTTCTTCATATAATAGGAAGGCTATTTATTTTTGAGTGTTGACTTTGTATCCAGTTACACAACTGAATTTGGTTATTAAATCTCAAAGTGCTTTGGTAGAGTTTTGGGGAGTCTTCCACTTAGAGTATCATATCATCCCCAAATAATGATAATTAACTTTTTCCTTTCCTACCCTTATTCTTTTTATTTCTTTCTCTTGTCTAAGTGTCCTGGCTAGTATTTCCAGAGCTATACTGAATAAATGTGGTAATAGTGGACACCTTTGTCTTCTTCCTGATTTTAAAGTAAAAGCTGTCATTTTTTTGTCCATTTAGTATTATGTTGGCTATTGCTTTTTCATAGATGGTTTTTATCAAATTGAGAGAGAGACCATTTATTCCATTTTTCTGTAGAGTCTTTATCTTGAACAGGTTTTGGGCTTTGTCAGAACACTTTTTTCTGCAACTATGAGATGAGCATGTTTTTTGTTCTTGGCTCTATTGATATAGTATGTTATAATTATTGATTTACATATGTTAAACCATCTCTGCATCCCTACTTGGTCATGTTGTAGAATCTTGATGATTTGCTAAGTTTCTGTTTGCCAGTATCTTACTGAGAATTTCCGTGTTTGTGTTCATGAGGGAGACTGGCTTGTAGTTCCCTTTTTTAATTGGATCTTTTTCTAATTTTGATATCAGGGTAATGCGTGCTTCCAGGAATGAATCTGGGAGTACTGCTTCCCTTTTAGTTTCATTAAAGAGTCTGAGATATAGTTTCCTTAAATCTTCTTTAAATTTTTTTTGTAGAAATCAGCAGTGACTTGGACTTTTCTTTGTGGTAGGTTTTAGCTACATCTTCAATTTCATTGATTGATATTGATTTATTTAGAATTTTTATATATTCTTGGTTCAGTTTCGGTAATTCATATATATCTAGAAACTTGTCCGTTTCTGTTTTCCATCTAATTATAATACAGGTTCTCAAAACAAGTATTGATGATCACCTGAGTTTTTGAAAGATCTGTTGTGATTCAATGCTTTTCACTCCAAATTTCATAGGTTTGAGTCTTTTACAAGGTACAAAATTTATTACTTGTAGATAAGAAATTCAGATGGAAAATGATATAAAAAATTGATATGTATATATATAATATATTTTTGCTCTTTTCATTATCTCTCCCAGAATATCCCTTTTATATTTTGAATATATATTTTGCTGTTTAAGAAATAAATGATTCAAAGTGTCAGGACTCAGTTTAGTAACATAGGTATGTTAATGAGCTTACACTATCATTATGCTATGTAAATCCTATTAACCTTTTGTACCAACCCCTCCCATTTAACTGACAATTTGGAGGAAGTGCTTCTAGAAAAATAATTTAGGTCAGAATGAGTTCATAGACACAGAGCCCTGATCAAACAGGGCTAGTGTCCCTATAAGAGGAGACACCAATGGGCCAGTGTTTCTCTTGTCTGTCTTCCCTCCCCCTTAAACTAAGGATGCAGCAAGACAGCAGTGTCTGCAAGCCAGGAAAAGAGCCTTCATCAGAAAGGAATCCTTGTGGGAACCTTGACTTCGGACTTTGTAGGCTCCAGAACTGTGAGGAAGTACATCTTTGGTAGTTTAATCCACATGGCAATGATGTTTTGTTACAGCAGCATGAGCAGATTAAGACAGTAGTAATCAGAAAATTTCAGCTTATTACAAAGAAAATATTTACATAGTTCTCATGCACAAGTATGTGATCCTCTATGGCATGCATGTCTCAAGCTCAACCTCAGGTTGAAGTTTCCTGCTGGTCTGAAGGAGCAGGAGCTGCCATGATCATACTGCTGTGATCACGCCTGACAGCAAGAAGGTGAGCAGGGAAATCAAGCCTGACAAGAGTCTCTTCATAGCTACCCAGATCACATGATTCACATTCATTGGCTAAAGAAGTAACACTAAATTCCATATCAACAAAACAGGAAAGTACGTTTCTCCTGGGGGGATATAGTGGGAGTAGTGAATATTTGTTGATCACTAGATGCCTCAATAGGCACCAACTTAAATCAAGAGGTTTATTTCATAGTTCCCAGCCCTTTGAAATTTCATGTGAAGGTATGATATAAAGAGACACTTTATATCTTCTCTACATCCAATCATACTTCAGCTTTGGAAGACTGTAGGAAACAGATGTTAATTCTCCATATGATGGCTGATAATGACTAAGAGGAAGTGTTTGGTGGAGTCATACTTTAGTTGAAATTCACAAAATGCAAATCTTTAAATGTGTAGCTAATATCGTTATTTATCATTAAATAAATTACTATTTGCCATTTAAATCACATCAATTGGACAAAGTTAATTGACACTGATTTTATGGCACATGGAAAAAGTAAACTTTCTTTCATATTTTAAAAGTTTTGTAATTCTTAGATAAAATTTTAACCACAAGCTATATAACACTTGAGAAGAAAAAGTATTTTCCATTTATTACCCTCAAAACATGTCTTCAAACATACACACACACACATTTACATACATACATATATATACACACATACATGCAAAGACATATTACATTTTAGTGTGAAGAATATAAACTTACTACATTTTGAATAAATATAACTTTAACTTTTAAAAAATATATCTATTTTTGTTTTTAATTCCATCTAATAGTTAAGAAAAAATGTATATTTTCTTGTTATTTCATAGAAACTGATCTTCTGAAGAAATAAAAATCAAGTTGAGTTATAGGTTTGATTTCTTCCTTCCTGTTCCTTGAAAACACAGGAGGCCCAGTGCTCCCCTAAATAAAACTCCATTTGTAGACCAGTCAAGGCTTGCCAGAGAAGCACGGTCAATACTCACGCACCATACAGAGTTGAAAAATTCTGAAACATGGAATAAACTAGAATTAGTGAACAGCCTACAGTGAGAAACATATAAATGTGTGTGTAAGCACTGGATCCCAGAAAGATGCATTTGATTCTTAATTCACAAGTAAACATGTGCCCTTCTCATCAGTTCTGGTTCACGAAGATTCTAATCAAGCAATTTATCTGGTTCATTTCTCATATGCCCTCATCAAGTGAAGTGCAAAGTCTACTCAACAGCCAGAAAATATGAGGTCAACCTTGAAAATCAGTGTTGGCCTTTTTACCCAAGACTCAAAAGAAACCAGTGTGAGACAAGTGAGACCAGCCTTTTTTGGACTAATCTCCATAGTGCTACAGAAATATTTTAAGGGTGAATAATAAAAGCAAGTTAGGCATTTTACACTGTTTAGTTAGTTACCTACCACTAGCAGCATATGATAAAGCTGATTGATAATTATTGAATTCCATGTTGGAATATTTGTCTTTACATTTGTGCTGTATATTGTTTGTTCTCATTGGGATGCTAGAGTCTGCCTGAATCAGTATGTGAGCACCATAATTTCCCTCCTGAGATACAAAAGCAAACTGAAGAGTGAAATTGCTCAGTAAGTTACTTTAGAATTTGCTTTTCGTGATGGAATGGGAGGAAATCTTACCTAGATATAAAAGATAGACTATCATGTAATGCACATTAAACAACAATAAACAGAGCATCACAAAAGGAAAGTTGAAGTCAAGGTTGATGTCTTTACCACTGAGTGAAAATCAGATACCCATGGAAAAAGCTATGGCACTAATTTGCCAGAAAACTTGGTTAAAGGATTGGTCATGGATCTAGTCATTATTCCCTAGTTCAAAGGAGAAGTCAGTAGCCACGTCTTAATTCCCACCCAATGCTTCCATAAAGAAGTCTCAAGCTAAGTTATCAAGTCGGAGAAAATAATCTATACAGTTCACTGCTTTTAAAAAGAGGGCACTGTCCTTGTTACCACTTGTTCATCCAACTATGTGTGACCTGTGAGATCCAAATCAAACTCACTTGCTAAGTATTTGATTTAAAAAAACAAGTCACTCTTACAGGTGGATCAGAGAACAGCAAACACATTGTTAGAAATGACAGCTCTCCTGGTTCTTAGCAGCACAGTGGCTCTATCACCAAACCAGCCCTGGTGTGATTTGGAGCACTGCTCCATTTGCCTCTTTATATCACATCGTGAGGGAAACTGCATAGCATGCCTCTTTCAGCACTGCACAAACTGTGATTTATCAAAGTGCCATTTTGCTGATGAACTGAAAAACAAACCCCGTCTCATCAACAAAGAAAGCATTTTACATTACAATATATTCTCTAATAGTCTCTAAAATTAATCTTCCAAGATCGTTTCCTCAAAGAAAATAAAAATAGAAAAAATTTTTCAAAGAATTTGCAAGTGGATATTAATAACACTAGTTTTTGAAGTCTATCACATTTAAACTAACCTATTTTTAACTTTATATTTATGATTTAATTTTATTTCTGAAGAATTTGGAATGAAAGTTCAAATTCAGCTTGTTTGTCAGACGTTTTGCACCCAGATCCGGACATTGGCAGTAGGCCTGGGCACATCTGGAGTCCACTCCTGCTCAGGAATGTGTGTCTCAGCACTTCAGTGCTTGATTATATAATTTAAACATCCAAGGCAATTTCCTGGCATCTGAGAAGGCTGGGAAGCTAGTAGATGTGAGGAAGTATCTTCTGAATTGCTAGTTCCTGGGTGAGAAAGGAAAGCAAAAACACGACAGCATTAGGAGATGTCCAAGCATAAGCCCAGGTTCCCCAAAATAATCTGGAGTCTAAATAACTCCAATTCATTCAGGCCCAAAGTCACAGTACCGGGGGGGGGGAGAGAGAAACAAAGAAAGTGGGGCGATAGAAATGGATAGTAGAATCATTCTGGTTTTTAAAGTATAATTGTCTTTAATTGGGGAGGAAACAACTGACAATGATTGGCACACAGAAATAAAATATTAGTCTAGCAGCAGCATTTAAAATGTGATCTCACATAATTTTTTTGCCTAGCATGTCATCTGGTAATTCCAGTTCAGTTAACCTCTACATTCTAGTTTTTCCCACTAATCTTTCTGTCATAGGGGCACAAATAGGTTCTCTAGGAATAACTTAATTTACTTATTTGTTGTGTCAGAAACATGCATCCAGAATTTTCATTCTATGTCATATCAGTGTTTTGTGATAATATAAAACATTTTAATGAGCAATGAGACTCCCTGATGTAAAACATTGTAATTATCTTTAGTGCTATGTCCTACCCTAGTACAAAGTGCATGCCTTTAGCAAATGTGTGTTCACTGCGTGTATTAGGAGACTTGAGGAAGCTGTGGAGTGATTGCAGAGTATCTCACATCCTTTCTGGAACACTAACTGTATCCTTGACTGTAAAAACAAGACATATGCGTGGTCAAGCTTCTATGGCTAGGGATAAGAAAAAGAAAACCTGCATGTTTTCAAGACACCCGGTGGCCTTGAGTCTATCATTTACATAGTATCATGAGTTGAGGGCTGCCGTGGCAGTTGCTCTGGTGATAAGCAACAGTGTAAGACCTCATGAAAGGTATCAGTTCTCCTGCTTATAAAATAGGTCTTGAAGTGTATCAGAATGCGTTAAGTGCATTCATGAAGTTTTACCCGCACTTATTTTTTTAATACTCAGCTGTATATCTCAGACATGTAAATGAAAATACCCTCACACATAAGGACTAAGGTCAGGCATTAGAGCTGCCTCAGTGATACACCCTCAGGAAGGGACAGCACAGCCAGACGGTTACCAACATCCACATGTCTCTCACCCTAAGACAGAAACAAATCTGGAATCTACAGTTCAAAGCATAAGAATGAGAGGACTTATACTCCATTCGCATTTGTAAATTCTGGTAAATCATCTGAAAGAGAACTTTACTTCTCATAGAAAAGTGAAAGTGTTACCTCCCATTTGGATCAGAAGAGAGCTTAGTTTTTTGTTTTTTGTATCTAAAGAACTTCATCATTTGATAAATGTGCTGGTGAAACTAATTTCCAGGTGTAACTGTGAACTATCTCTGTGGAGTCACCATGCATAGAAGCCAAAACACCTTCCACAGAAGGCCACCACTAGATGGTCCAAAGCTGACACAGAAGGCATCGCTAGTGAATAAGCTGAACTTATTGATGAGAAAACTGATTACACTGGAAAACTGAATTTTCTTTCTCTGAATATCTCTGCTGCCTTATCATTACCTCTGCTTTAGAAACATATGAGAAACTATTAATAAGGGAAATGCCGATAGCTAACACTTTTGAGTGTTCACTATATGTCAAGCACAGGGCTTGTATCTTTATGTGATATATCATATTATCCTCACCATAGGGTTGCAGAAAATGTTATCATCAGCTGCATTAGACAGACAGGAAAAGAAGTGGTGGGTCGTTTTCTACCTTACCCAAGGTTACCGAGATATTAACAGATGAATCTACGACTCTCACTTCAATAGTCAAGTGCAAAAGCTGAGTTCTTGACTGCTCCAAGACCATCTTTACATATTTGATAACTGACAATGATGCCTCTTGCAATGTCTTTTAGAAGACTAAATCTGTGGTCTAATTTGCTTACTACCTCCATAGACAAAAAGTCTTAACTAGCATACTAACACTACACCCCTCAATTACAATCTCTATTTTTAACTGCAACACTTTGTTCTAGTGTTAGTAACCATATCTGTTTCTTATTTTTATCACCTCAAGTTTTATTGTACTGGTAAGTAGAATTGAAATTAAATATTCATTAATATCCAGAAATAAATATCACTGAATGAGAATAGGCTGGTACATTGGGCCACTCATTATCTTAGAGTGGAATGTTAAGAGCCATTTTCAAAGGGTTTTCTTTACTGTAGTTTTTTGAAGCAAGATACTTACTTAGGCTGGATTCTTTTATTGTGTTTTATTTTTATTTATTTTTTGGTGTAAATTCTTTTTTATTTTTTTATTTTTTTATTTAAAGAGAAACAAAAGCATGTAAAGGGTAGGAATAATACAGAATTTCAAAAAAGGATAAACAATAAGAAGCAACTAGTTGATAAATTACATATTGTCCTCTTAGAAATAGTTTTTCAAGTTATAAAATTAAAGCATACAAAGTAGATATTCAAACAGTGAGAGTGTAAACAGCTATGCATGCATGAGTCTCTACATGTATTTCTATCATTTCTGTATTAGAGGGGAAAACACAACATAGCAAGACAAAAAAAATTCCTATAAAAACATGAAACCAAAAAATCATATAAAACCACAGTACAAGGTGATCTACAATGATTACTGTGTTGTTTCTTATTATGTTCAATAGAATTGTCTATATCATCAGGCATAATTGAATATAGCAATATAATTGAATATAGCAACACATAACAATATTAGTAAAAAATAAAACATTGTAGACAGTATAAAACTTCAAAGGCAGGTAATAATCAAACCATAGTGGATATTTCTAGTGAATCTTGTCATCTTCAGTGCAGTTGCCTGTACTCTCTGACTTGATACTATCAATCATAACAGCTTTGAATAAAATCTGTCAATACAAAACAGCGATCTAACAAATCAGATTCAATTACTATCAGTCATGGTAAAACAGTGTAGGTTTTACAGAGCTTTAGATTAAGTTAATAGGAAATTAAGGATGATTACTGTACTATATCCTGTTATTTTTAGGATTACTATCTGTGCCCTCAAATCTAGTACAGGTAGAATGACTGGAACACAATATAATACATCTAAGCAGAGTAGTGTGGGTAATGTGGGTTTTAAATCCTGGTGCACTATTAACAATATAGTGTATCAAGACCAACTATGTTAGAGATTCTAGCCATCCTTCTCTTCCTCATTTCTGCTATACTATTTTTCTGCCTTTGTTTGTCTAGTTTTCTCCTTCATTCTACTGCCTGCCCCACTCATTGAGGCCTTTCTGCCACTGTTCCTAAAATACTGGTATTTTTTCTCTCTCTCTCTAGAATGTCTTCAGTATTCTCTGTAGGGTTGGATTGGTGATCACAAACTCCCCCAGTTCCTCTTTGTCATGAAAGCTTCTTGTTTCTCCATTAATTTCTAGGGACGGTTTTGCAGGATACATCAATCTGGGCTGGAGGTTATTTTCTTTCAGGGCTTGGAATACTTTGCTCCAAGCTCTTCTTGATCTGATGGTCTGTGTCAAGAAGTCAGCCATAATTTTGATGGGCTTACCTTTATAGGTAATCTGTTCCTTTTCGCTGATGGCTTTTAATATTCTGTTTTTTTATATTGAATTTCTGGTATCTTGATTATTATATGTCTGGGTGTAGATCTGTTTTGGTTGTAGGTGGCTGGAGTTCTGAAGCCTCACATAACCGAATGTCATTTTCTTTTCCCATGCTTGGGAAGTTTTACTTAATTATTTCCATGAATAGCCTTTGTAATTCACCTGTTTGTATTCCTGCTTTTTTGTTCACATTTCTTATTTTTAAATTGTAGATTCTCTTGTCATCCTCTAGCCTTTGTATTGTTACTGCCTGTTTCCTTGTTATTTTTAAGAGATCTTTCCTTTCATGATCACACACTGCAAACTTGTCTTCAAGTTTTGATAGTCTACCCTTAGTTTCTTCTAAGGCATTTTTCCAGCTTTCAATGGAGTTTTTAATTTCCTGGTAGTCTCTTTGAATCTGCTTCATGTATTCTATATTTTTTTTATATTCTTTATTGAATGTTTCTCTCCTTTTTTTTGTGTTCCTCCCTTCTTCCATCTGTATCTTCCTGAGAGATGCTTCCTGAGAGCATTTCTTTTATTACTCTACTCATATCTTGCTTCACCTGATTTAATATTTCAGTTTTGAGCTCTTCTACAAGGTCCTGAAGATATCTCTTAATGTCCTTTGAAGCCATGTCTGAGGTTGTGTTTTCCACCTTCAGTTTCCCTTGTTTTTCCCTCTCCTGGATCAGTGCTCTAAGGATTCTGGGCTGGGGGCCTCTTCTTGCCTCTCTCTCCTGTCATTGTCCCAGCTTCCTCCACACAGGTGTATGGTGCAGGTCTCAGCTCCCTTCCCTGTTGGTCACAGTTCCTCCAAAGCATGCTGGCAAGGGACTTCCACCCTCTCTGGCCTGCTCCTCCCCAAAGGGCCAGCCAAACTTCAGGGGCCCTCACCAAGTCAGTGTGTGCTAGGCAAAGGGATTCGATTTGGGATGGCCCATTGGGTCCCAGCCAGGAGCATCGCCCAGTCCACACAAATCCCATGAATCTGCTCTGGGGAGGAAGCAACCAACTGAAGTCACTGTTGCTCCCAGTTTAGGCTCCTCCTGCTGGATTCCAACATGTTGCCCATTTGGTCGGGCCCTTCCCCTGGGGTGGGGGTCTCATTCCCAGCACTGACCATGAATTAATGAAGGTCCCTTCACCGGCTCCACTCTCCACTGGGCTCACCAACCCCTGACTGCAGTGCTGCTGTGGTTCCTGTGAGTGACAGCAAGAATGAGTTTGGGTGGCTCTGCCGGCTGGCACAGACGCAAGCTGGTGCAAACTCAGGCCGGTGTAAACTTGGCAGGTCACATCATTGTCCTGCAATCTTCAGCTGTTCCAGTTGTAGTCCCAATGTGTTTGACGAGCTCTTTTACATTTTAATTTCTTCCTGTGTCAAGAGGATCCATCTCCCTCTGTCTGGGTCTCTCCAGGGTGTTTTATTCTCCAGGGTGTTTCTCCTGGGAGGCTTTGTATTTTGTTGCTCACTGATTGGCTATCTTGACTTCTCCTGTATTTTATTTTTAAATGATCCATCTTCATCCTCATCTGTCCCACAGTTTCAGTTTTTCCTGGAACTAAGCAGCCTCATTTGACAGCTGCAAATGCAAAAATGTCAGCCATAGAAGGGTAAGCACTTGGGTTCATGACATGTTTGTATCAAATGAGAGGACATCACAGCCAGGTGCTTCTGAAAAGATGAAACAGTACTTTTTTACCTCCCTTCTGCTGGCATCAATTTTATTTCCATATATAATTACAAGTTGGGCTTTTAACTTCATATATAAATAATTGAAACAGATCATATTTTCTTCTTGATAAACCTAGTAGTAAGCCCTTTTAAGTACCATTGAGATTCCAGAAATGTTGCCATCTCATTTTCCTGATTTATCAAAGCTAGTCTGAAGTAATTTTATAAAGCCTGTTAAAATTAAAGTAACCCCTATAGCAAGACATGAAATTTCTTTGCAAACAAAAGCTTTCTGTCTGGCAACAAAGAGTGTTCACTAATGTTCATCAGGTCTATATTTCTGATATATTTTCCTTGAAAATATAATATAAAAAATTCTAATACTTTCTTATGAATATTAGCTTACATTCTCAAACAGTTTTATTTATTACTACCTTACAGTAAATCCTCTAAATGATAGTGGTTCTGAAACTGTAGCAGGTATTGGAATTACCTAGAAAGCTTATTAAAGCATGGATTGTTAAGCTCACCTCCCAGACCTGCTTCCCCTTTGTAATTCTCATTCTGCACATCTGGAAGGTGATCTGAATTTCCAGTAACAAATTCCTTGGTGATGCTTTTGTTACTGGTCTAGAGATCACTACTCTGAAAAGAAGTCCATAAACATTTTTTATAAAGAGCCAGATAGTAAATATTTTCAATTTTGTGGGACATATGGTCTCTTCTGTAAACAATTGCTCAGCTCTGCGGTTGTAACATGTAAATAGCCCTAGACAATAGATAAACAAATGAGCCTGGCTGTGGTCCAATATTGATGGGCACTAAATATTAGATCTTCATATAATTTTTATATGACACACATAGGTTTTCTTTTTTCAACCATTTTAATGTAAAAAAAATCCTCGATTTGCAGACTCTAATGCAAAAATTCTGATCATAGGCTAGATTTTATAGTCAGCTTGTATTTAACCAACAACAGTGGCTCTAAAAGGACAGAATAAACAGAATCAGCAGCAGCAAAATTCATGGTACTTGCCAATGAAGGATCTCCCACTAAAGAAATTGATAACCATGTTAATTCCCCTGAAGAAGCTCATTTCTACTGTAAAAGGAAAAATTGGAAGTTCCAAAGCCACAATGAATACTCCAAATAATAACTTCTCTAATTGATGGATTGGGCCATTTATCATTTTTTTTTTCAGATTTCCAGATCTCTATAAATAGTACAGTCTAAGAATACTTACTTGATGGAAAAACCAGTCTTCAAATTTATAGAATCAAATGACGGAATATAAGAATCATTCTTGTTAGCAAGGCCTGGTCTCAGATTAATTTCACATTAACTTACTATACCAATTTGATAGTAGTTAATGTACAATTATACATATACTTTCATTTCTGGAATTTCAAATTATGTCCATTTTCAAGAAGCAAGAAGAAAACATTTCTTTAAAGAGAACTAAAATATATTTGGGTGACATTATCATTGAAGCTGTGTGTTTAGTTGTTCCTGATCTGATGAATACCTCATTTAGAAACAACAGTGGTATAAATGGTACCTCTGCAAAATAACCATGTTTTCTAAATCACTTTTCTATGTCTAGGGACCATGTTTGTTGGTAAAAGTACTATGTTACATTTTAAGCATAATTTTTAGAAATGGAAGGCATAATTTTTACTTGTATCAGAGTTTCGAAGGCTGTCTCCTCATTGAAATAATCAAATAGTTTTGGAATTTCAAACACATCTTCATTTAATCATGTGGATTCTGAATGAGTCGATAGGGTCCCTTTGAGCTCTAAAGTAAATTAGTGAGGATCTGCTCATGGCGACTATAAGCTTTAATCAAAGGAAAATGTCTTATTACAGTGATGCTCAAGTCTCTGTGTACATAAGAATCACCTGAGGTGCTTATTAAGAATGTAGACTCCTGAGCCTCACACCAGAGCTTTTATTTCAAGAAGTTCAGCACTGAAAATTTTGCATTTAAAACTATACCTTAGGTAATGCTGACATATATGGCCCATAAATCATACTTTGAGAAACACTGACTTACTACACCAAATATGATGGATATTGACAGCAAAATTAAATACAAGGAAAATTATCAAATTTGCTTTCAGCCATGCACAGCAGTGGTCTAAAATGGCTAGTACAGAATAAACAAGGCAAATCATAAAATTCTACAGTGTGATGTTGTGGATCATTGCTATTCAGTATGAGAAATTCTGACTGGTGGAAATTGCTTATCAAATTAAACCACATTTGTGGTGTGGCATAATTGAATATTCATAAGCAGAAATGATTGCTTTCTTTTTCTTATTTTTAAGGAGTGTGTGTTTAATGGGTTTATTGCACAAAGAAATAGGTGATGTAACCAACCAAGCACATGTTAGTGAGTTTTCCAAGCTGATCCTAGGACAGAATATACTCAGGGCATTTTCCTTGAGTTATTTTGATTCCAGGCGCAGGACCATATTAATTAACTTACTTACATCTAATTGGATTATTGAAGGACTGCACTGTCAGGTGCTTGGTTCCTTTATTCATTCATTCCTTCATTCATTTATTTTTTGTGGTACTGAAGATTGAACTGAGAGCCTTCACACCAAGATCTTAACCAGATACCAGAGCATCCTTTGAACTTGGGCAAGAAAGTTTGGCCATGTCCTCAGTTCCAGTCTTTTCTGTGCTTCAATTCTATCATATCCTGCTTCTTCTTTGCTTTTCCACCATGACAAAGCAAGCTATCTCTATTTAGACATCAGACCATGAAGACCAATTTCTTACTGTTACTTTCTTAGATTCTTTCCAAGAAGTCATACTTTTATTATGACTGAATTTTGACACTTTACACAGCTTGTCACCCACTATCATATAGTATTTATCTTTTTCAAGAATTATTCCCAAAAAATCTCAAAGAAATTTCTATCCATATTTAGTGCACATAAGTTATCTGGGTTAGTTGAGTTGCCTATTAACTAAATTAAAAAAGTAACTCACAGTGGACAACATAGATGTGTGAGAGAATCTTAAAAAATATGTAAGCAACATCTTTCAAGTAATTATACTACTATCACATTTTGGCATTTAAACTATCAGGACTATGATTTTCGGTGATATTAAATGACACACTCTTCTTCAGTTTAGCCAATATATGTTTAAAAGTTTCTTAAACTTTCAGAAAACCTATAAAGTGATAGATTTCTCAAATGGTGAAGTGATACAGTTAGAGTAGAATGTACTATTAATTCTTTTAAGATGTGATGAAAAGATTTTCTTATGCTTTTAAAGACAATAATGCTTTTGTGGTGTGCCAAATTACATTAAAAGGTATTTTAAATTACTTCAATAAATCTTCCAGTGATTTTCAGATATCACTTAATGTTCCCAGTTGACATAACAAATGAACTATTTCAGATTTCATTGAAAGCTCTTTAGTACATGTCATCAGACTATTTTGGAACAGTTTCAAAAAGTGACAAATTACACTAAATCATCTCCAGGCAGTTCGACACTACTGAAGCCATTACAAGGTAGAAGGCGGGGCTTAGAAAATCACAGAACACAAATCAACTCAGGTTTTGTCACAGAGAGAAAATAACAAATAAAAATCTGTCAGGATGGGATGTTCCCTTTCCTAATACTTCACTTAATTTAGCATTCCACACCACTGATACTTTGTATGGATCTGTAACGGAAGAAGGGAAATACTCCCTGCATTTATTTATCAGACTAGGTTGCTTATGTATCACTGTCAGGACGACAAGCTTCACCTCAAAGGAGGCATGTCATCTAGTTCCATGCACAGGGCATCAACTCCTAGAAGAGGAAAACATCTTAATATCTCTTGATGAAAGATTCCAGGAGAAAACTTCACAAAATATGTACTAAGAGATCATAGATAGTAAGAAATTATTTTTGGTTCATTTCAGATCCTTTGGTACAACCAACCAAATTAAGTACTTCTTATAACTTAATATGCTACTGTCCAAATCATAATGATTTTCCACACAAAAAAGCAGTAGTATTGAACCTTCCTTTCTCTGAGGAAGGATGGGTTAAACGTTCATTCAAAATTTATGACCAAATTATTGGGCAAATTATCTTTCCACTAAATATAATGTTTGTGAATGCCTGGTATACTAAACTTTCAATATTAAGGATATTTGAAGAGACCCATGTTGTGATCATCTCCTGTGATTGTTAATTATGCCATTATAAAACATTCACCCTTTTAAAAATTACTGCGATTAACATTTGCATTACCATAAATGATTTGCATACATGATTCTAATTTAAAAGGCTCTTTTTCAATGCCTGATCTTTACTTGGAAAGTATAATAGATGGTGAAAATTAGTTCACTGTTTATTCAGTATAACGTGGTTCACATGGTCACATAATTACAGTAAATGGAGACAGTGCAAGGCAGTGGAAAAATTTTATCATAAGAGTCAAACTTGCTTTATTCTAACTACTAACTGACCAACTTTGTGACCTTAAGCAAATCATTTTCTTTTTCTATGTATCAAATACTTTCATTATGAAACAGAGCAAATATTTTTAACATTGTCAGAAACATCAAATGAGATGGTTGATCTGGCAGATCTCAGAGGCAAACAAATGGCATGTTTTAGTTAGAAATTTGGGGGAGAATTTAATATAGTATATTTGTGGAGGTGAGAAAACTACAGATCAAGGAGTACTGAAGTATTACCACCCAAATTATAGATGAGGGCATGTACCAGAACCCAGAAACACACAGAGTTGTGAAGAGAGAGCATGCAATTTCCCAGGAGCTCTGACCCAGCCAAGTTCTCTCTGCTGCTTGCTTACATCAGTGCTTCACAGCAGCTCCAATCAACAGAAAACCAGAAGACAGAAAGCCTAGTAATGTGCCCCCCTAGGTCAGCCTCCTAGAGGACCAAGGAAAGTGGAGAACAAACATAAAGTAGCAATGGAAAATATCCCAGACAGTAAGGTGCAAAACACTTAAATATATAAATCACCAGAGACACAGAATTGCAGAGCCAGAGATTCCAAATCCCCTTATTTCCTTTCTACTATATATCTTTGGATAAATTGTACAGCTCCTCTATATAACAAGTACTTATTAGAAGCTTAAGGACATCTTAAGTGTAAAAGTATGGCGATCATTATTAGAAAACTACAGTACCAGTTTATAAACTACCAGGTGAAGAAAACACCCTGCTAACTTAGATAAAATTTGTAACCACTGATTTCATAAACAAAGGACTAATATTTTGAAGCTTCTAATGGCAACCACTTATCCATTAATACTTCAGTATAACTATCAACCTGAAGATGTAACAAACATTTTTAACAGTAAAATTCCCTAACTCATTAAACCACCTTAAGTGGAGAGACAATAGCTTGCTACAAGTGACCCACTGATGATGTCCTTTGTACCATCATGCTGGTCCTGATGCTCCAACCATAATGAAGGAAGTGTCCGACTTCTCTGGGGTGGTGCAAGAACACCCAGTCTCTGGCTATTTGGGGAATTCCCTAAGCTTTGTTACTATGAAGCCTAAATAGTAACGGGTCTGAACTCAAACACCAAAGCCCACACTTGATTTGTGAAACTGCAAATGCTCCTTCCAAGCATAAGGAAAAGGCTGAGTTTTCTTCTGCTTGAAATTGCTCAGTTTCATTAGCACCCAGTTTTAAATTCCTGATGGAGTACCACTGAGATGATCACTACAAGGGCAGATGTATACAGGCAGCAGTCCTGTTATACACTTTGCAGACATTACATAAGAATGTCCTAGTTATAATAAAATTGTGTGACCACTCATGACCCACATTCAACCACCAAGCAGGTGTTCCAGGCTAAACAGACTTTTGCTAAATTTTGTTAACAAATTATATATATATATATATATATATATATATATATATATATATATATATATAAAATAATTATTTGCTATTGTTTTTGCTCTACAGGGAAAAGAAGAACGTTTAGTATCTTAATTATATAAAGATAATATATAGATGGTTGAGGGGAACAGAGCATATTGAACTTCATTTTTTAATCTAAAACCATATTACAAAATGATAGAAAAGTTAGAGAGTAACTTGTGTTGCATTATTTTTGACACTGTAATCAGAAAAGACAGACACATTCTAAAGTGGTCAGAGGAAGTTAACTGCTGTAGGATAACATTTCTTTTTTTATTTAAAGAAAAAAGAAACAAGACAATACAAAAAAAAGGATAGAAGTAATACAGAATTTCAAAGAAAAATATTAACACTAGGAAATTACTAGTTGATAAGTTATATATTATCCTCTTAGAAATAGTTGTTCAAGTTACAAAATCAAAGTGTAAAAAGTGGAGAGACACTCAAACATTGACAGTGCAAACCATTCTGTTCAATGATCTAGCAAAAACTTAGAAATGTCATCTATCTTACACACTTAAACATATATACATACAATTATATCCTTTAGAGCACTTCCCTTTCATTTTACAATATCTTTTATACATTTTGGCTCTTATTACTCTTTCAGTTTTTATTATTTTTCACACTAGAGAAACAATGTGATATTTACAAATGTGAGTCTTATTTGTTTCACTTATAAGAATAGTCTCAAATTGCCTCCATTTACCTCAAGATCATCCTTTTTATAGCTGAGTAATAGTCCATTGTATAAGAAAACCACATCTTTTTCATCCACTCTGGGTTGATGGCATTTTGATTGTTTCCAAGATTTAGCTATTACAAATTGTGTTGCTATAAGCATGGGTGCACATATGTCACTGTGGCATGATCATTTGAATTTTGAGGGGAAAATACTCAGGAGGAGAATAGCTGGGTGGAATGGAATTTCTAATCCTAGTTTGTTGAGGAATTTCCATACTGATTTCCACAGTGACTGCACCAGTCTACACTCCCACCAACAGTGCAGCAGTGTTCCTTTTCCCCCGCAGCCTCACCAACATTTGTTATCAGTTGACTTCTTGATGGCAGCTATTCTTTCTGGAGTGAGATGAAATCTCAATGCTGTTTTAATTTGTATTTCTTGAGTGACCAGTGATGGTGAAAATTTTTTCATGTATTTATTTGCCATTCATATTTCTTCATCTTAGAACTGTGTGTTCATCTCAGATGCCCATTTTTGGAGAGGGTCTTTGAATTTAGGAGGCTTGATGTTTTTCATTTCTTATATATATTCTACATATAAGTCCTTTGTCTGAGGAATTGTTGGCTAAAATTCTTTCTCATTCTGTGGGTTTTCTTTTCACTTTGTTGGTGATTTCTTTTGAAGTACAAAAACTTTTTAATAAGATGAGATCCCATTTGTTGATTCTTTGAAGTATTTCACCTGCAGTTTGTGTCTTGGTCATGAATTCTCTGCCTACCCCTATGTCTCCAAGATTTCAACCTACCTTGTCTTCCAGTACATTTAGTGTTTCTGTTTTAATATTTAGGTCTTTGAACCATTTTGACTTTACTTTAGTGCATGACAATAGGTATGGATTTAGTTTCAATCTTCGGCATATGGAAAGCCAATTTTTCTAACACTATTTGTTAAAGAGACTATCCTTTTTCCAGTGAACATGTTTAATCCCTTTGTCAAATATCAGGTGACTGAGTGTCTTTGTAGTTGTGCTTCCATCTTCTAATCTGTTCCATTGATCCTCAGGTCTATTTCTTTGCCAGTACCATACTGATTTTATCACTGTGGCTTTATAGTACTGTTTCAAGTCGGCAATTGAGATGCCTCCTGCTTTGACTTTGTTGCCCAGAATTGCCTTTGCTATTCTAGGTTTATTTTGTTTCCAAATGAATTTTAGGAGTGTTTTGTCTAGATCTGTGAGGTATGTTAGTGGTATATTGATTGGGATTGTGTTAAAGCTGTATAGCTGTTTTGGGAGTATGGCCATTTTCACAATGTTGGTTCTTCTGAACCAAGAGCAAGGAGTATGCTTCCATTTTCTAATATCCTCTTCAATCTCCTTTTTTACAGTAGTATAATTTTCAGCATAGAGGTCTTTTACATTCTTGGTTAGGTTGATTCGTAAGTATTTCATTTTTTTAGATGCTATTGAGAAAGGTAATACTTCCATAATTTCTCTCTCAGTGAGTTTTTGTTTGTGTACAGGAATGCTGTTGGTTTCTGAGCATTGACTTTGTATCCAGCTACACTGCTGAATTTGTTTATTAACTCTAGTAGACCTTTAATGGAGTTTTTGGGTCTTCTGTATAAAGTAGCATGTCATCTTCAAATAGTGATAATTTAACTTCTTCCTTTCTTATCTTTATTCCTTTTACGTCTCTCTCTTGTCTGATTGCTCTGGCCAATATTTCTAGAACTATATTGAATAGGAATGGTGATAGTGGACATCCTTGTCTTGTTCCTGATTTTAGAGTTAAGGTTTTCAGTTTTTGTCCATTTAGTCTAGTATTGGTTGTTGGTTTGTCATAGATGACCTTTATGAGAGTGAAGTAGATACCTTCTATTCTGAGTTTATGTAGGATTTTTTATCATGAAGAAGTGTTGGATTTTATCAAAAGCTTTTTCTGCATCTATTGAGATGATCATGTGATTTTTGTTTTTGGCTCTGTTGGTGTGGTATGTTACATTTATTGATTTGCATATATTAAACCATCCCTGCGTTCCTGGAATGAATCCCACTTGGTCATGATGTGTTATCTTCTTGATGATTTGCTGCATTCTGTTTGCCAGTGTTTTATTGAGCATCTTTGCATCAATGTTCATTAGTGAGATTGGCCTATGGTTCTCCTTTTTGGTTGGGTCTTTCTCTGATTTTGGTATCAGAGTGATACTTGCCTCCAGGAACAAGTTAGGGAAGATTGCTTCTGTTTCAATTTCATTGAAGTGTTTAAGGAGTATTGGCATCAAATCTCTAAATTTCTAGTAGAATTCAGCCATGAATCCATCAGGACCTGGCTTTTCTTTGTTGGTAAGTTTTTTATCACATTTTCAATTTTACTAGCTGATATTGGGTTATTCAAAATTGTTAAATCTTCTTGATTGAGCTTTGGTAGTTCATGTGTTCCTAGAGATCTGTCCATTTCCTCTGTGTTGTCCACCCTATGTGAGTAGAGATTTTCAAAGTTAGGTATTCATGATCTTCTGAATTTCCATGGAATCTGTAGTGATTTCTCTCTTTTCAGTCCTTATTGTGTGAATATGAACCTTTTCTTCCTTTTTTTTGATAAAGTTGGCTAGAGGTTTATCAATTTTGTTTATTCTGTCAAAAAACATCTCTTTGATTCATTAATTCTTTATATTTTTTTAGTTTCAATTGCATTGATTTCTGCTCTAATCTTTACAATTTCCTCTCTTTTATGAGCTTTGCATTTGACTTGCTCTTCCTTTTCCAGAAGCTTGAGATGTAGCATCAGGTTGTTTATTTGTGGCCATTCTATTTTCTTGATGTGACAATTTATTGCTACATATTTCCCTCTTAGAACCACTTTCATTGCATCCCACAAGTTACAGTATGTTAGATATGCATTCTCATTGAATTGTAGGTATTGCTTTATTTCTTTAATTTCACCTGTATCCCAGTAGTTTTTCAGAAGTTTTTTTTAAATTTATTTTTCATGTATTTATACAGGTTTTGCAATTTCTTTTCCATTAATTTCCAATTTCAGTGTGCTATGATCAGGATAACATTTCTTAATCATTCATAGTATAGTCCAGTGCAAATCCTTTACAGATTTTGATCTGCAATGCTTCTGTGTCTCAGTGTTTCCCTTATTGGAGGAGAAGAGTGAGGGAGTGAGGAAGGAGATAAGGAGAAAAGAAGGAAGTCAGATGATTAATAAGAATGAATTGAAAAATCATAGGACTTAAGCATATCTGAATTATGCATAATTTTTACCTTCTGTTTTTATCTTTTTACATGCGTGAACCTGAATTATCAAATATGTATCTCCCTAAGTGTAGACCAGTTTATCAAAATCTCATAGAAAGATGCCACTTCCAAATGGAAAAGCACTAATTTGGATTTGAAATACACAGATGGCTGTCCTGGGTTTGCTACCTATTTTCTCACTGTATGTAAGTAGATGAATATAACAACTTCTCAATATTATCTTATTGGTATGCTACTACTTAATGCCTATGGTAATTATAATAACAAATATTGACTATTTTAGAACTATTACATCAACCATGGTATTATTCTGTTGAACAAGCATTTAAACAAATAATAACAAATACTAATCAGAGCTTATTGATACCAAACATTTTCCAGATAAATGTTTCTACATTAAAATATATTAAAATACATAACTGTTTAATATAGTGTTATAAGAAAATTATGTCATAAATTAAATTGTTTCTCATGATGCTCAAGTGACATCAAAGACAAAACTAACACTTATTCCTTGAAATCATGGTCTTCTCCACCACATGCAAATGCAGATGCCATCTGTGTTAGCAATGAATGCACTGTGACTCTAAAATATTAAAGCACTTATTAAAAGTAAATATTTTGGATTAATTGTCACAGGTGACTTTTAAAACAGTTACAGATAAATATTATGTGATGTTTATGAATTTGCAGTAGAGTCATCCTAAAAGTACAAGCTACTCTGCTTGCAGGATACGTTTGAGGTCTATTAACAAATCATACTCAGTAATAGTAATGTTATGTAACAGCCATTGAGAAGATCTTTATACTGGGCACAACAGTAATTTCATGACACGTACATAAATGCACTTAAGTCTTACCACATCTCAGCATGAATTCTCAATTTGGAAGACAATAAAACTGAGACTAAAATGAGTAACTTAATTGCCTTTTTATTGCTTTTTCTTATATCTTTTTATAGTCCTCATATAAGATAGTCACATTTGGGGAAGACTTTATGTATATTTTTTTCAGAAGAAAATTTTCTTTTTCATTTGATACAGCAGGTGTTATTCATCTGTTATGAAATATTAATGCCAGTTTTAGCAGGCAGGTCTTAAATTGTATCATATTTAGCAAGTGATGAAATATCTCTAAGTCACAATTTCCTCAACTGAAAAATTTTGAAATAATGGCTGCTTCACAAATTCTTTGAGGGAAGCTAATTAATTATAGAGCAAGAACAATCATTAAGAAGTGGAATAAGGCATTGTATATATATATATTTAGACCTGAAGAGAGGCTAGAAAGGGAAGAGATAAAGAGTTCTCCTTAATTCTCTATTCTTGGTGACTTTCTAGTCTCATAAGATAGACTGACACACCAGGAATATAGTTCTGGCTTGACTGAAGTTTTGTCTAGCACTTTGCTATAGCAAATCAATTAGACTGGCTGGAAAAAAATATCTCATTCCTTAATCATTACATAGGATAAAGAAAATCTAAATTGCATTTGTGATTATTATACAGAAACTAAATGTAATGTCACAATCTCAGAGATATTAGGGCTAAGAGGAAATTCTATATCTATTTATTCAGTCTCTTGTACAGTCTGACCTGAAAAGTATGAACAAGATAAAAATTCTCACAAAAGATTGTCAAACAAGTTGTTGGTGCAGCTGTAACTTATCAAACCCAGTTAATAACATCTTCTCAATTAAGGTTTTCATGAGAGTACAGGAGAATGGGGGTTCAGGGAAAATGGTCATATCTAATTTAAAACAATACAGCCCAGGGGAGGTGATACAGAAAACTCAAGGCTTAAATATAAATTGTTGTTACAATAGAAATAAAATTCCATGTATCAAAGCTGAAGTGTACCTTTTGTAACAGAAGAATCAATAATTCCTCTTCAATAGCAATTTGCCTTATTTACTGGACTCTGCATTTCATAAACAGTGGAAGCAGTTTTCCGTGATTCCATTAGCAATAAAATACATTTTGAGCAAGTGAAATCATGTAATTCAGCTTTTTAGATTGTTTGTTGAAAAAGCTGGTGCCTTTTACTTAAAGACCAAACAATAAACAAGACAAAATATAATCTTCCTACTGCATTTCCAAAAGAGATGTGGTTTAACCCTGAGCAAGACAGATGAAGACTAAATTCCCTATCAAGTGACAAACCACAGAAGTAATCTTAAATGGGCATTTGAAAATACATTATATCCAATACTAATAACTTTTATTCCACTTCCAAAATTCTTCAACAGTTCCATTTTCCTATATTTATATTAAATCTCTGCAAAGAAGAGGATTATAAGAATTGATTTTTTACCAATTTTTAAAAGGAAACTATCTGTAGTGTCAAATGCATACAGTTAACATACCGACTGAAAATCTTACATAATAAAATAGAGGAAATAAAGTTGCAAAATTTTAACTCAGAATATTTTTTTATCAAAGAGATTAATTTGTGCAAAATTAAGTCACTCTGGATTTTAATTATGATTATTTGACTGGTTACTCTTTCTCCCTCTAATTTTTTCTAAAGGCCACTAGTTTAACTCCACCACTTAAAGAATGCTGAAACATCTTATAATGAAGTAGTTAGATCATCTACTACATTTGTAATCTAAAAAATTCTGTGATCAAACAATGTTAATTACAGACTTAAAATCAAGTTGGAGGTAAAATACTTGCTCCCTTAGTGTTTTGCCATTTGTTTCTCCTAAATATGAATATAAACTCCTTGCCACAGTAAATCATTTTCTATTCAACATTTGAAGAGGTTGTAGAGGCTGAGAATTCACCTTCAAATATCACATTATGCATCTTCAGAGGTTAATTAAGAGATGTTTCATTAGCAAACAAGAAAAATCAGTTCTCTCAAATTGTTGCATACAAGTGCCTCTGTATAGTATGTATGCACAGCTTATAATGATCAAATGTGAGAAAACTTTTATGTTAAAAATTAAATTTTATCATTTTCACTTTAGTTGTATTGTTTTATTTTGAGATACAGTCTCACTATCTAGTTTAGTCTGGCCTTAAATTTATGGCAATCCTTCTGCCTCAGCCTCCCACGTGCTGGGATTATAGGAATGTGCCACCATGCTCAGCTCACATGCGATTTTAAAAGTCCAGTATAAGCTAACAGTTCTTTTTTTCCCAAAATACCTACTCAACCTTTTGAGAATAAGAAAAGGTTTTTAAACCTGAATATTTCTAGTCATGAACACATACTGATAATATTTGTAAGTATTTAATAAAATAATGTCATACACTGTAACTTATTAATAGCTATAGTTCTAATACAAGGCATATGCTCACAGTATTTTGATTAAAATAATTCTACATAAAGTGAGTTTAGGGTTGTATCAATGTCAGCGTTTCCTTGGTAATTAGGTTCAAACACAATTGTCTTCCTCTTTATGTCCCTTATTTTGTTTAGCCACCTTCTGGACATGTACAGAAAAATAAGTTTAGAAGCCTTTTTCTTTTCTCTAGTATTTCCTCTTCCAATGAGTCATTAGTAAAGTGAAGAATTCATGCTGGAAACCATCAGATGGCAAGTGAGCCAGTCATCTTGGAATTCACTTAATTTCTGTATACACGTATATCGATTTTGGCTGTTTTTCTCAAGCACTTTAATCCAGAGCTAAGGAAGCCAAAAGTTTCCCTAAACAAAGGATTACATAGGAAGCAACAAAGCAGGAAATATTTAATGTATTTTTCTACTCTATGCAAACCACTGTACCAGGTGTCAAAGGAATGATGTGAAATATAAAGTCACATGAAAGCAGAGGGAACAGATGAGTCCCTCTGAGCTCTGCTACAAATTTGAGCAAAACATGATACATCTTTAAAAGGATGTCAACTTCTAACTCGAGACTACGCTCACTTCCTTTATCCTCACAAAAGTTTTGATTTCTTTAACATCGACCTATAATTTCAAATTAACATCATCCAAGATAAGAATTTATAAACCTCCATGAATGTGATGATTTGTCATTCTATATAGAAGGCCTAAAATATTTGCTTATACTTTTACATTTGTATTCCTTATTTCTGACTTCTGAGATCATACCCCATGATGGATATGCAGATTTCCATTTAATATTATAAAATTATTGAGCATGTGACATATTCAGCAGTGTTTCATGACCAGGAATACAGTGAACATGCACACTTATACACATGCACACTCCTGAATTTATGGAACGTGCATTCTGTTAGGAGGAGTCAGACAAAAAACAATGATTCAGACAACGAATCATGCTGCGAAGAGAAGCAAGGTAGAGCAAGACAGGAGGGTCCAGAAGAAGACAAGTGGGATCGTTTTGGGATCTTGTGGACCATTTGATATACCTCAGTTTTTATTCTGAATGACTTGAGAAATCAGTGATCTTTGGTTCAAAAAGATGGAAAATTATTGCTTCAGATCAGTTCAGGTCAAAAAAAACATATTCCAAATGCGAACCCCTGTGCCAAGGGCAGGTGTTAGAAATAGTAGGCACATATGTTCAAAATAAAGCAAACCGAACTAATAGGTTGACTGGATTAGAGGGGAATCAAGGCTGAATTTGTAGAGATTATCAAGATGATTCTGCATGTACTATTTGAAATTATGGTTGCCAAAGTCTAAAAGAGTATTAGGATTTGGGCATGAAGATAAAGAATGAGCCTTTAGAACAAGTTTGAAAACACCATTAAAGCATGGAACCCTCCTTCTTGCCAAGCTGTATACAGTCTTGCTTGGTTCCTCTACCCAGGATGGTGAGCTTTGGGTAAACAGGACAGTACAGAGTGAGCAGGACCACTTCTCATTTTGCATGTACTCAGGCAGCTCAGCCCTTTGCTTAAAGCTCTGTTCTATGTTTCTCCTGATAAAAGCCCTTGAAAAGCCTATGTATGCTATCATTACAGACTCGGTGATCCCCAGGTGATCACACTGCAGAGTAACCTAACAATTCTGTCCCATACCTAGAGTGCTAAATTAATGATTTTGGTACAGTACTCATACCTCAAGTTCTTATGACATAAAAGAGGAATTTTTCTAACAATGTGTGATTTTAAAAGCTTGCCTTCACATCAACACACACATTGCTCTTTGTTATTGTTTTTGAGGTCATTCAATAAACTCTCTTTGCATTTCTTCCAATACATAACTTTTTGTTCTTAGTTCCTTAGAGAGAATTGATCATCCTGTGTTAAATAAATACTGTCAATATTATTCATGGGAAAATAATGCCAGTTAATATTTTTTTTTAAATTTTATTTAAAGAGAAAAAAAGCAAAACTGAAAAAATGATAGCAACAATACAGAATTCTAATGGAAAAAAGCACTAAGAAATCACTAGTTGATAAATTACATATTGTCATCTTGGATATAGTCGTTCAAGTTACAAAATTAAAGTATACATAGTAGACATTCTAACAGTGAGACTGCAAACAGTTCTGCTCAATGATCCAGCATAGATTCAGCAATGTGGTCATCTATTTTACACACTCAAACATACAGGCAGTTATATCCCTTAGAGCACTTTCTTTTCCTCTCTTTTTTACAATAGCAATTACACATTTTGTGTTTTATTACTCTTAGAGATCTTATTACTTTTTACACTAGAGACACAATGTGATATTTATAAATATGTTTTTTATTTATTTCACTAATGAGGATAGTCTCAAGTCGTCTCCATTTATACAATGGAATATTACTCAGCTATAAAAATGATGCTATAAACATGGGTGCACATATATCACTGTGATATGAACTTCTCAGTTCTTCTGGGAAAATACCCAGGAGGGGGATACCTGGATTGAATGGAGCTCCCAATCCTTGTCTTCTGAGAATTCTCCATATGGGTTTCCATAGTGGTTGCACCAGTCTGCATTCCCATCAACAGTAGAGCAGTGTTCCATTTTCCCCGTAGCCTCACCAACATTTGTTATCAGTTGATTTCTTGATGGCAGCTATTCTTTCCAGAGTGAGATGAAATCTCGATGTTGTTTTAATTTGCATTTCTTGAATGATCAGTGATGGTGAACATTTATTCATGTATTTAGTCACCATTTATATTTCTTCATCTGAGAACTGTGTATTCATCTCAGATGCCCATTTTTGGAGAGGGTCTTTGAATTTGGGGGGCTTGATGTTTTTCAATTCTTTATATGTTCTGGACACAAGTCCTTTGTCTGAGGGGTTGCTGGCTAAAATTCTTTCCCACTCTGTGGGTTTTCTTTTCACTCTGTTGATGACTTCTTTTGAATTGCAGAAACTTTTCAATAATATGAGATCCCAGTTGTTGATTCTTTGAAGTGTTTCTCTTGCAATTTGTGTTTTGTTCATGAATTCTCTGCCTACCCCTATGTCTCCAAGACTTCTATCTACCTTGTCTTCCAGTAGATTTAGTGTTTCTGTTTTAATATTTAGACTTTAGTTTTGTGCATGGTGATAGGCTTGGATCTAGTTTCAGTCTTCAGCATATAGACAGCCAATTTTTCCAACACCGTTTATTAAAGAGACTATCCTTCTTCCAGTGGACATGTTTAGACCCTTTGTCAAATATCAGGTGGCTGAGTGTCTTTGTAGCTGTGCTTGCATCTTCTAATCTGTTCCATTGATCCTCAGGTCTATTTCTTTGCCAGTACCATGCTGACTTTATCACTGTGAATGCCAGTTAATATTTAGAGAACTCCATCTCATCTAAAATAAGTGTCTCTGGGGAGCAGTTTGTTAGTGAAATAAATTTAAGGGATCTTGACAAGGATAGGATGTCATCAGTATAACCTAAAAAAAGAGTCCTTAAATATTTGTTCTACATCCTTATCAATCTTCCAGCCACTCCCCAGCAGCACCTTTAGGCAACATTTTTTCAGCCATTCCAGAATAGGTCCTGGAATCTGTGTCATATACCTGTTCTCCCATTTGTTCTAATCAGCTAAGTACAGGGACCATTAGGAAAAGAACACTTCTATGCCTCAAAACTAACCATGACTGCATAATATGGGATGGACCAGAATTAAAATTAATAAACTTCCTTTTGTTGCTGAGGATATAGCTCAGCAGCAAAAGTGCCTGCCTGGTAAGTGCAAGGTCATGAGTTCAATCCCCAAAATAAAAAAAAAAAATCCTTTCATTGAAATATTTTAAAAAAATATGCGTGTGTTTGTGCCCTATGTTTGATTTTAAAAGAAATATAACCCAATTCATATGATATGGATAGTTCATCCTTACCAAAAATGAAGTCTCATTTTTTTGTGTGGTATTTTTAAAATCATATATCACTCTGGTTAAAAAATTGACTATTTAGCGTATATATTTTCTTAAAAATATGAATGCTTTATGATGCATTTATTCTCTAACTTATAGGAAGAAGAAGATTTAGAATTCACAATGTCATCTACATTTCATTTAATTATGAATACATATTTGGTTAAGGACAAAGTAAATTCAATCAAGCATTAAAATCAAACATCCCTTTAATTAAAATGATAAAAAGATTGACTACATATTATATATTGTTTGTTTTTATTAATAGAATGAGACAACTATGTCTCCCAAGAAGTTGTCATAATTTTTGAATAAAGATACTTCTTTCCAGAAGAATTTTCTGTATGCATGAATTTAATTCTTGTCTCATGTAGTTTATTATTTTCTGAAAAAAAGACTTTAAAAGCATAAATGCTATACAAACTGCTACTGTTACTGGTATTTTATGTGGTAATGGTCACACTTACAGTTGATATAAATGGGCATTAGTCAAATAACTAAGGATTTAGTAAAATTCAAAAACTTCAAAACTATTGGTTGACTAAAGTAACTCTGCCCAATTAAGAGAAACAGCGCAGCAGCTTTTCAAGTTAATTAAAGAAAAACTTGCAATGCATTTATTTCACCAATACCTTTGTCGAGTTTTTAAATTTTTAATGTCTTGATAAGTCATACATTTTACTACATGAACCACTATACACATTCATTCTCACCCTGTGAAACTCTCATAATTAAATGATTCATCTATCCTGCTAAATATTTGAGTTGACTATTCATACATTATATTTGCTTTATATTTTAAAGGAAAAAAAATTAGAAACAACCACTGCAATTCTCAAGCAAAGTTTAAGTGACTTAAAGTTCTCTGCATAGCACTGTTTTCCTAGAATCTATTACAATTATACACATATTATTAGGGTGCTGCTGTCAGAATAGTAGCATCCAACCCTGTGATCTATTGAAGGATTTATCATTCTTTGAACTCCTCTATATCTGTAAATGATATTTCAAATTTATCTGTTTGTTGATTGACATGTTTGTATGGGTCATGAAAAGGCAATTATTTCTAGTTAAAGGTCATTTTTGACTACTGAACTTTATTCAGAAAAATACTTTTGTCCCTTTACAAAGACTGAAATCTAAACTAATATATTCAGTTTGAGATATGAAATACGTTATAGGGCCAGGTATACAGCTCAGCACCATAGCACCTGCTTGGGCAAGCATCAGGTCCTGAAAATCAAGAAGAAAAGATAAAAAATATAGTGAAGCCAAACGTCAATAGCAGATACCAATGCAATGGATGAGAAAGCATTAAAAAGACTGGAAAATGTAGGATTTTTCCATATGTGTCAGTTTTTATTCTCTCAAAATTTTATTCCTAATCTCAATCTTTATTTGCATTTGCTTTCTTATTTCCCATCTTTTAAAAATGTTTTTCCTATCTTTGAAATACACAGGATTTTTCAGTAAAACCTTTTCCTTGTTGAATGTTACGGTTTGTGTCTGAATGTCTGTCAAAACCATTGTGGTCGCAGAGGGTCAGGCCTTTCAAAAGCCATGGAATCTAGAGTTTGTGATTGTCAGGTATTTTATCTCAGCAACCAGAAAAGTAACCAAGACATCAGTTTATAAATGAATACATTGAATCAGACATAGGGTATATAATTTACACAGGTGAAATAGCTGTTACATGGCAAAGCTGGGGTTGCAGCCTAGGAATCCTGCACTTCTAATCTAAGCATATAATGCATTGAGTGTATATAGACCAATGTAAATATCTGCTGATTAGACAAGTAATTGTAAGCTTGATATGTACATGGAATGTAGTCAGGAGATATCAGTTTCATAACAGAAGGAAGCAAATCTAAATATTGACTAATTCCATTATTGTGAGCTAAAGCATTTGTTAAATGAGATATCTTGTAGCTTTGTTGTGAATAAAATAGCACCCAAAGTTGTGTACAAAATGTTTAAATCCTATCATCAAGTGAAAATATATAAGTTTTTAAATGCTTAAACTACTGAAACTCTGTTCTTCTATTGGAAAGACAAAGGTGGAGAATGATAGCTAGACTTAAATAATAAATAAGAAAAGAGGAATTAAATAAAAAATTGTAAGAAATGAATAAAGTCATTGATAAATATAACATGGTGTTAGAGCTATTTGTAAGAACAGTAGTCTCACTAAATGTAATTGATATTATTGAAGCATTAAATAAAGTGGTAGAAATTTCTCAAATAGCCTTCTATTGTCTACTTGCTAAATATTCATATATTATAAATTTCTTAATAGGTGACTAGAAAAATTATATTATGTTTAACATTTTTACAAACTAGATTCCTAATTTTTAACTTAAGGCTGGATCAGATGAAAATATTTCTGCTAACTTTTCTGCTAAGATATGGGTACACTTGCAACCATAATTTAATCTTTTTTTTTACATGAAATTGTGCTCTTTCACTGAACTGGTTTCTTCAAAATATTTGAGAGATAAGACTATCATACATGAAGAGTCAAAATCTCATATAATATTCATACAATTAACATATATATGTTTATATCATAGAAATTTGTGTATATATGTATAAAACTATATAATAGTCACACAATTGATTGTGTGACTATTATATAGTTTTATACATATAGCTTGAGCTTTATTTTTTGGTGTTGCTCAGAAACAAACCCAAGCCCTCAGATTTCTGTGAAAATACTGTAGCATGAAGATACACACATGATACCAGTAAGTCATGTATTTTCAAAAGTGGCTGGATATATAGACAATTACTTCAAGATCTGTTCATGTGGATTCCTGAATATAATGATCTTTACACATAGTTATATCATGTGGCATCCAAAGAAATGAGATGATGGGCCATGATCTTATTGTGCATAGATTTCTAATTGAATGTATATGGAAGAATGTGCATTAAATAGAGGTATCTTGTGTGTAATCCTGCATTAGGAATCCTGTGTCAGCTGTTTACTAAGAATTAGTTCATGGTTATGTGTTAATATATGTGTATTTATGCTTCTGCATGGAGGTATTGGTTAGGAGATTAAAGAGAAGTTAATGAGCAGAGATATTTTGAAATAGCAACATATCTCAGATTCAGAAAGCCATTACTAACAATGGTAAACATCTCATTAAAAATTATATTAAAATTGAAGTAGGTAAAGGATCATGGTCAAATCTTGCTTAAAAATAACGTTCCAGTTTCTGTTAGGTATGTAGTAAAAGTACCTAGGGGCAAATAATCAAATAAAATATTTTGTTATGCAAACATCTTTTTAAAAGATCCTATACTGGTGAGTTTGTATCTTTGCTATTTATCTGAAATAAGATTTACAGCTAGTTTGAAAGGTTTCAAGGTGCACTGGAAAAAAAGAAGTAGGCAAATGGAGAGTGTGCAGTATCTTATTTACTGGACATTCTCCTAGTACCAAATTTTAGCAAAGTTAGGAGAAAGATGCCATTGATAAGTACTTTCTCTTCCTAAATTCATGCTCCTGACTGATGACTGTTTCTGAAGACATGTATTTTTCATTAGTTTACAATGAAACATGAAATTGTTTAATAAGATGAAATAGTCTTTCAAGATGATTTGCACTGCAATTTTAAGAAATCATATGAAAAGAATTGTTTCAACTATTTTAGAGTTTCATTATTCACTTTTAGCATGATGTTAATTTAATGGTTTGTGACTCAAACAAACAAGAGATAATGTATTTTTTGTGAGGATACAGTGTTCCAGTAAATTTCAGAAAGAAACAAAATAAGAGTACTATTTATTTCCTATTGAAACACTTCTCCCAATTTAAGATAATCTGTGATAACACTTTGTTCTACATGTTTTTGCCCACTGATCTCATGTTTATCTAGATGTCAAATATTGATAATGACCAAATGTTAATGTTTGTTTTTATATTGTGGGGTTATTGAGATATTTTTGGGTTTTCATTTTACCTCCTTGGCCTTAGCAGGTGCCAGTTTTATGACGATTTGAGTTACATTTTTATGTATCAAGAGCAGGCTTCAAAACTTTATACAAATCAAATATCTACTTAAAAGTATTTAGTTTAACAGACCCAATAATGAATACTTTTGTAAAATAAATAATTCTATCTCTAGTTATTGTTGAAAATTTAAATTTTGTCTCTTGGAGATTTTTCTACTATGTATCTGTAACTTTTCTCTCATTGCTGGGACAAAACACAGACACCATGAATTGGGAAATGAAAGGTTTATTTAGATGACAGTTTTTGGAAGTGTCAGTGTGTAATCAGCTGGCTCTAAAAGCAGGATGGCATGGCAGAAGGTCAACAGTTCATGGCTGCAGATGACAGCAAGAGCAATAAGAGCAAAAGATGATGCAAGAGAGAACAAGCCCCTTTCCCTTATATTGTATACAGACTCCCTGCCCCAGGGTGGGTGTAGCACACATCCATAATCTCAGTATTGGACCATGAATCAATCACAAACTCTAGAAGCCTGCCCCCATGACTGCATGAGGCTTGGGGGGGACATCTAGACACAAACCGTAACATTCCACCCCTGGCCGCCAAAGACTCACGCACATCTTTTTGTGCAAAAGGCATTTTATTCCATCTCTGAAAACTGCCGAAATCCTAACAGTTTCAGCAATGCTGAAAAGTCCAAGTCCCAAGTCTCCTCCAAGATCTAAGGCCAACTATTAACTGTGAATGACTATACAAATGAAAAGAAAGTTAAACATATTCAACATTCAGTGACAAATGATAGACATTTCCATTCCAAAAGTTATAAATGGGAATACAAAGGAAAGGGGCCAAAGCAAGTCCAAAATCCAGCAGAGTAAATGATAAATCCTATAGTACTATGTGCAGCATCTGAATTAATCTGTGGCAAGTTGTGAACTCCAAAGAGCTTGGGTGACCCCACCCCATGACACATCCAGTGGTAGTAGTGTCAGTGGCTTCTTTTTTAGCTCTGCTTTTGCTCCCTCCATGCGGGTTTCCTCAGAAAATACATTTTCCTGGCTTCTCCAAAGTTCTGGGGTCTCTGTCACATCTTTGATTTCACTCTCACACCTTCACACACTGCCCTCTCAGGATCACACATCCTAGCCTCCTAGATCTTCTGAAATCTTGGTAGAAGCCTTTTTAACCATAGAACTCTTACATTCTGTATGTGCCTAAAACCAGCACCAGGTGGATGATGCCAAGGTTTGCTCTCACCTGGAGCAGTAGCCAAACTTTCCTCTCTCCTGATGGTAGAAGTTGAGTGCCTGGATCACTGGCTACTCTGAATCCAATTCTGAAAAACAAATTTTCTAGGTCACTGCCATTCTTGAACCTGGTGCAACTGCCATCATTCTGGAACATAGTGCCTGATGACTGTCTTCTCAAAAGTTCTCTGTACTTATTTTACAAAAGTATTCATTATTGGGTCTGTTAAACTAAATACTTTTAAGTAGATATCTTTTTTCTTTCACCTTTGCAGTTTTGAGGCTGAAAAGGATGGAGGCTTGCTGCTTCTTGTGAAATCCTCAGGCCATCTTTTCTATTCTCTTGTTCCTTCTCTGCAAACAGGATCTCCTCTGCTCGCTTTCTGGTCCACAATTTTACTGGAGCTTCCCTTCTGACCAAACTCATAGCATTTTAAAACATCCTGCTGGGATCTTTATTCTTGATTCCCAAATAAATCTTATTATAAGTTCTCAACAATAGCCATGCCACTGCCTCAATATTAGACAGCCTTGAAATTTCTTCTGCTAAATTATTCTGCTGCCTTTAATCTTGGTCTCAGGCCAAGTCTCTGGACTGGAGCAAAATACAGACAATCTTTCTACCAAGCCATAACACACATCATCAGAACTATAACAGCTAGTGCAGTCCTTCTTCCCAGCAGAAACCTCCCAAGACTCATCCTTACTAGTGAGATTTCTATCAGCCTTCTATTTTTCTAAGCTCTGACCAATATCTTCTACACAGAACAACCTAAGGCATTCCAGCTCTGCTATTTCAGGTGACATCTCCAAACTTGAACCACATGGTCAAGTATAGTCCTAGCAATGACCTCACTTCTCTTGTATCAGATTGTGTTTCAGTTATTTTTCTCATTGATGGGACTAAATAACTGGTACTCAGAACTCACAATGAGATATGGAAACAGTCCTGTGTAATCTCAGCTATGTAGGAGGACATGGCAAGAGGAATGTGAGTTACATGGTGTCTTAGTTACTTTTCTCTTGTTGCTGACACAAAACACCTGACATTAAGGAAGGAAAATTAAGGAAGGAAAGGTTTATTTAGCCCACAGTTTCTGGATGTTTCAGTTCACAATCAGGTGACTCCAGGACAAGATGGCATGGCAGAAGGGCAATAGTTCCTGGCTATAGCAGACAGAAAAAGCAACAAAAGCAAAAGAAGGTGAGAGAAAGATCAAGCCTATTTCCTTCCCTTATATTGTATACAGGCTACCTGCCCCAGGGTGGTACTGTAGCACTCACACCCATAATCCCAGTAGGATCATGAATCAGTCACAAACTCTAGAAGCCTACCCCGGGACTGCATGAACTCTACAAGCTTACCCCCATGAGACTTTGGGGGACATCTAGACACAAATTATATTAAATGGGTATAATAAGAGCATCTGATAATTAGTATGAATTAAGTTATACGATGCCTGGCCCATAGTGGCCTCAGTGGTATGTATTACTTCCATTCTAGTTACTAAGTTATGTTTGTCTATCATATTCAAGTACAAGGGATATGCTGTTTAAAAGGAAAATTCTGCCCTAAAGACATTTGCAGGCTACCTAGAGCAGCAAACAGATGAGGCTAGGCATTTTAATATAGTGAGCATTTATAGAGAAAAGTCCAGATTTTGAAATATTGCCCCTGAATATAGGAAAACTGATTGAGGATGGTTGCTGAAGGCATTTAATTTTCATCAGTTTACAATAAAATCTAACTGTTAGAGTTTTTGTAGCTGTTGCTTGTTTGATTTTTAGGAAATAAAATGCTGTATAATTAACATGGCCTACATTGTGGTTTAATCTCTTACTGTTTTATCCATCACGTATAATGCCACAGGGGTTCTTGCCTATTACCTGGAACTCTCCAAGTCCCTAGCCAGGTACATACAATCATCCATACTTAAGTAAACCCCTTCCCTCTCCTTATTTAACTGACTACTTCCATCTCTTTCATGTTTCAACTCTAATGTCGCATCATCAGAGAAGCCTTCATAGTGAAAACTGCATGGTCTTTATTATTCTTTTTAATTTTAATTGTTGTTATTCCAACTTAATTGTTACATGCTTCCTCTCTGGGTGTATAGTTCTATAAGGGTTTAATTTCTATTTCTGCTGTATAGCAGTGCACCTAATATTTAAGACATACTGGTTATTCAGTAAATGATAAATTCAGTCTCTCACTAGTGCTAGAAACATAGTACATACTCTGTATCTTTTGGCTCTTTGAGATGAGTGGTTCTCATTTGGGCATATATTTTCTAATGCATAAAAACAAGAGGTATTTCTTGAGCACCCACTGTATGTTAGATGTGTTTGCTACCCACTAGGAAACATTTGCACCAAAACGGAAATAAAATACAACATCCTGCCCTAAGAGGCCTCCTACTCTAACATGAGACATATTACAATTAATTACAGCAGTGAGGAATGCTAACTTAGATGTAAGCATAGATTCTATGATAGGAACATAAATCAAACTAAACCAGAATGGTAAAGAGGTAAAATAGGTAACTAGAGCAAAGCTCTCCATACGGTAGTAATTCTAGTGAGCTTTGACAGACAAACAGGAATTGCTTTCTGGTCGAATTAGCCCTTCCCTAACGATGAGGTCCCTGCATGACAGGCAGCTAGATGGGGTAATCTATAAACAAGGCGGGCTTTGTGACACTCTTCTGTCACACTGCTTAGGAATGGACCTATTTGTCTAAGTAAGAAGTGTGTTCTTCCAATGTTAGCCATTATACTATTAAGACACCTGGTGCTGGATAATTTTATCCTGAATTTAATGGTTTCTTTTCCTATGATATGTGAGAAACTTAAGAAAGGCTGGGACACAAAAGGAATCCGAAGAGATTCTAGATGGATAGATGAGTGGGAGAAAGGATGCAAGGAAGGGAGGGAAGGAGGGAGAAACAGGTACTCAGTGCACTAGTTGCTTGTTATAAGGACTTAGCAAGGGACAGGGATTTTTACTGTTGGAATTATTTTCAGCTATCAAATATGTCCAGTGGTTAGCAAATTTGCAACAATTTCAAAATCCGTGTAAAACAGGGAAAATTGCCCAAATTTGTGGTTTTCTCCTATAACATTTTTGATGCAAACATAAGGCCTTATAAACTGGCACACAGTGCAACAACGCTGAATGGAAACTGGCTGATTTCAAGTTTATTGTCTGAGGTCAAAAAGAAATGAAGCTTGAAATAGCAGCCACCAGGTCTGAACTCATGAGGAATCAAATGAATCAGATTTGGTAGGAGCTGAATAGTTTGATTTTGTGCATTCTTTTTCTATAAAAAACAAGGCAATTTTAGAGCAGAGATTCTATAATTGCCTTATTTTTCAGACTTATAATTGTTTTGAAGGCAATTATGGCCATTTTGTAATTTCTGCTCTGGTCTAATTTCCGTCTACATTTGACCAACCATATTATAAATGCATCAATAAGTATATTGGTTATTTGGTGGTATATGTTTCAAGACTATTTTTAGTGAAATCTAGGCATGCTTTTTGGCACAAGGAAATACACCAGCGATAGATAGAATGAGTAAATGAAACCAGTGAGTGTAAACACTGTTTCATTATGATTATTTTAAAAGTCTACACATTTTCTCCAGACCTTCTCATAATACTCATTACTAACACCTCATTTGAGAAAATAACTACCCTGCCCTCCAAGATATCTATACCATGATACTTTGTTACGTCTAATGCATACCAAACTTGGTAAGACTACTGTCCTTGCTTCCTATATACATATAGGCTGATGAAATGTTATATTATCTGTATTCCTTTATGCTTTACTTACTGGTAATAATAAAATCCATAGGCAGTTTATCAAAACTGCCTTTCTTCCCTCACTTTGACTTTGGACATCATTCCTACATACCAGTCAATTTCCTTTTTCCAACATGTACTTTAGCTTAAATATACTCCTTTCTTTTATTCGTCTGATTTTTCGCACAATTCCCCAAAGCATCCCACTCACACTATTTAATGAACTTTGATTCCCTGTGGCTATTCCTGTGAAACGTTGTCAAAATAATTTTTGATTTGTCCTAAATTTGCATTTGGTAACTGTGGTGTCTACCTTTCAACAAACGTTGTGTTGCTTTCATTCTGGAAATATTCTGTACTGTGAGTTGTCATAAAATAAAGCACACTGTGTCCTTTTGTTGTGAAATAGCCTATGTTTTAAAACTTAGTTTTTATAAGAAATGATATGCTGAGTTTGTATCGGTATACATGGAGATTATTTAGATAACAATGTGTAGCTTTCTAGATGCTAGTAGGAAAATTTTTATTTCACAGGATACATCTGATTATACAAAGGTGAGGCAGCAGGTTTATATATCATCTTTCTAATCTGCACTACAATAAACTTGGAGGTTTTACTTAGCAGGTAATAGACAGTCTCCTTCATGCCGATACTGTATGACTTATTTTACAGAGAAATTAATGGCGCTCTATGTCTTGCCTGAGGAGAATTGGAAAGGACAGATATAGTTTGTAGCATTTCGGAGAGATTTTCTAGCACCCACATCCAGAGCTAACATCAGAATTTTATTTTCATACCTGAGTTGAGCTAGGAGTCCATGACTAAATAATCATCTGTAAATCTAACCACAAATAAAGATAACTAGCCCTAGTGTTCATAAAACGGTAAACTCTTTTCCACTAAAAATGAAAAATCCTCCTTCACAAACAGAAGAGTTTACTGTGGCTCTCAGTACTCCTTCTCTCCAGAACTCAACTTATGTTCATTTCTCTCTTTTTCTGTTTTTAAACACAGTGAGTTTAAATGTCATAAATGTAACAATGCCTTTGTCCCCATGTTGCAACTTCTGAAAGTGTCTTTCTTTTAAACTAAGTAGCAAAAACTCTACTAATGGAGACATATCACTGTTTTATATAAAAATTTGTTTTAACATCATTGGGCATGGCTGGCTTTGCACAGTTTGTATGGGGGAGATGAGACCCCGAGTCATTCATACGCCTGCACATTACCCCATACAGTGTCGCCGGCAGGAGGAGGCAGGAGTGAGGCTCTGACTGTGACACAGAATGCAATGAAACGAGAAACACAGGACTCCAATCCAAGTTTCTAAGGACAGCAGAGCCAACTGACCATATGTTCTTGCCATGTACTACAGCAAGTATCATAGCTGTTCAAAATGAAAGGGCTCTAGGAATCATCAAGCCTAAAATCATGTTAAACATTTAGCTAAAACTATGTTTGTGTTGCAGAGAAATCCAAAGTAAAACCAAAGATGGGAACCTAACTAAAAATGAAAAAAAAAAAAAAGGAACAATTCCTCTTGATGATTCTCAGTTTTAACTCTGCATTTTTATGGATAAGACATTTATTGACTCAAGCACTTTTACTATATGTTGAAATTTATCTTTTTTGCTTATGGTTATATGAATAGAAGTAAATAAAATGCTTCTTATTTTAAAGGCTAACTAGTCTGCTATATCTATCCAAAGACTAGACTACGTAGTTGTTTTTCTGTTAACCAAGCTAAAAATAGCTAATGAGTAAAATAATTCTTCTATAAGGTTATAATTTTGTTTCAAGATCTCAAGAAACAAAATTTAGCTGAGTGATATATGGAACCTGGTAATGTTCATAGTGAAAAATTTTTCAAGTATCTGCTTTTTGTTTTCTAAAATAAATGACTAGTAACTCTTGTGAGTGAAATAAAGACCAGGGTCTTCTCTTATTTAGGAAATTTCTGGGAGCAACAAATAAGTGCTAATAATAACTATCTTAATGTTTATTGAGATTTTCTTGGATGGCTAAGACTACAAAAATCTTTAAATCAGTTCATTCATTAAATAATGTTGATCGTACATGAGACAAAACATATCAAGTTAAGTCTTCATAGGAATGGAAGTTTTCAAACAAATAAAAACATTATAATATATTTTCACATACGGTTCATGAATATTACAGTATCTACATTATTTTCTGTGAGTTCTGCTTACCACAAAAGTAAATACCCTCACTTAATATTTGAACAGAAAATTAGATTCTTACATGCATTCTATAACCCCCAGTTTTATTTTCCTCACCAGTAAAACCAAATAAAAGTATCTATTTTATAGAATTGTAAAAAAAAAACTTATATAATTCATAATTGTACCTAGCATACTACTTGGCACTTAGTAAGCAACCAGACAGTGCTAGTTTTTAGTGATATTTTAGATTCATGCAAGAGGAAGTCTCCAACAATGATACAGACACCAGGAAGTATTTAGACTGAGATGTCACCATCTACAAAAATTTTGTAGCTTACCTCCTTGTAAAATCTAGACTAGATCTGTGGTTATGAAATTTGGCTGTACAAAAGAACTTCTGAAGGAAATTTTAAGTTACAAAACCAGAGTGTTCCTCGAAGCAAGCTGCATCAGACTCTTTGCAGACTTCGAGTGTGGATGTTAACCAGCCTCTGCAGACACCTGTCTCATGACCACACCACCTATAGAAATAACTTCTAGAATGCTAGCTAATTGAGACACTCTTCAACTCTATGTCTGTATCTAAAAAGAAGTCACTTATAAGCAACAGAAACACATGCTGCTTTCCTAATTGGCAGAATTTTATCTCAAATGTCCTATATGTATACATGAGCAAATGACATTTGATGATGATAAGGCAGGTTGAATGTTGTTGAAGTACTTCAGAAGATGTTTTCTAGAGGTTTCTAAAGCACCACAGGTCCCTGATGGCATATAATGATGAATTCAGCGTTGCCCAAGGTGATGCATATTGTCCTGCAAGATGTTTTGAAGAAGAACATACATGACTGTTACTTCAAATAAACTCAGGAAACAGATTTGTGACTTGCAAACCAGGATGCCAATGTGCATTCTGAATTTCTAAAAGAGGAGTGTCAGGCAAATCCAAAGTCATCCTGGACTCTTTACTGGCCATGAACCTACTGGCATTTTTCAAGAAAAATAATAACACAATTTAGAAAATGGTACGATTTTAATTACTAAATTCCAAACAAAAATTTCAAATGTTGTACAGCTTGGGATAGAAAACATGAAAAATACTGACCTGGTATTTACTTCATCTTGCAAAACTAAATTTCTAAGAATATTTCTGAGGCTCCAAAGCTAAGAATGGGTTTCAATAGAAATCTCTTGAAATTTGTCCTGAAAAAAACTTCTTATAAATACATTGCAAATCATGGAGGTGTCTGTTTATCATTTTTACTAAATTAAATTTCTAACACAGTGGAGTGGGGGATCATTGTTGTTAAGAAGCAGCAGGTAGATACTAGGCCAGCAAGTTTCAGAAAGACAACTAATTGATCTCTGCAGTTAATTATAGTCCAGTGAACTCATGAAGTGATAAGCACTCATAATAAGAAAAACTCAAAAAAACATTGAACTAATCCATTTCATTCTCTAGAGGACCCATAATGTCATAGAAAAGAATACATAGGTTTGCTGGGGTTTTCTTATTACTAAAGAAGACTATAGATACCCCCACTTGTTTGTATGTCATGGTTATCCCACAAGATATAGAAATATATGACCCTTAATATCTTGTTAGACAAATAATCTCCATCTATGCTATTGCAGTTTTAAACCATCTAACTTTCCTTTGTAATCACAGAGTGAAATATAATGTGATTTTACATGCATAACTTTTGTCAGAAGCATTGGCTGTCTTAGGTTTGTACTTGATTAAAAAACAATTTATTTTAAGGTAGAATGAGTCCACCATCCTTCATTGATCATATGGAATTGAAATTATGAAAATTAAAGATTAAAAGGGCACCACATATTGAAGGTGTTGCTCTCTAGTAAATGTACTTGTTTAATTATCAGCTGTCTATGCTAGCAAGTAACTCACAGTCCGTCAATGAAACCTTGTCCTCTCAACAGAACCAGGCTGTATTTTAACATTTAAGATTCTATATTTAATCGGTCACAAGGAATATTAAGGTATGTCTAGTCCCTGTGCTCTTTATGAGCTGGAATAGTTGTTTAGATTCTTGACATAGACAATAAAAATGAATTTTCCTAGAAAGTAGATGGAAAGTCAGGCGTGACTAAACATTTGCCTGGTTCTAAATCACTGCTCACACTGTGAAATTGGGCAGGATTTTTCTATTCCTTCTTTAACTTCTGCAGAAAATGGTCAGGTAAATGGGACTAAATGGATTGTATTTGTTCATTCAACTTGAGAATGTATAGTTTTGGGTTCAAGCTTATCATGTGTTCTCAGATAGATAAACTGTACTAATAAATAAGATCTTATTTTCATTTCCATATTATTTCTGGGATTTGTTGACAGTCAAAAACAGGTTTAAATGCTTTTTTATTGTATTACTCAGCTCCCCAATTCTGCAAAGTCAACACTAATGGTTGTCACTAATGGTTATTTAGGAAATTTCTGGGAGCAACAAATAAGTGCTAATAACTATTTTAATAGTTATATGGTACCCACACTGTATAAACTTCAAAAGTCTTTATTTCACTCACAAGAGTTACTAGTCATTTATTTTAGAAAACAAAAAGCAGATACTTGAAAAATTTTCACTATGAAAAATTCTGAAGTACTTCAACAATGGTTAGTTAACACTAACACTAACAATTATTACTTGGATTCTGCTATGACCAAAACAACCAAATGTGGGCTTACAATTTTAAACATTTCTTTTCTAAATAAAATGGTGCCCACACTGTATAAACTTCAAAAGGCATACGGTCTGGAGCCATCCCTTCTTGTTCCTTTCTTGTCATTACCCCAACCACAATTGCATTTTTCATGCAGCTAGACAAATGACAACTTCATTATTTCCAAAACATTACTACCCATGATGTTACAGTTCATTTCAAGCTATAAACTACTTTCTCTTGTTTATAACATTAAAATAAAGCACCCAAGTTTGGCTTATTTTAGGAAAGACTAAGTTTCTATTATTTGATTTTTTCATTTATTTTATACACTTTATGCATAAATAGTGTTACAGTGTATTTCTTGGCATGTACAGAAATTAAAGTGTATTTAAATAAGAAAATGTCTTCCATTTAAATTTAATCACCACCTCTGTCTTTGGTGTAAGCAAATTACTTTTTGAAATTCTCAGTTATAAAATAATTGTAAGATTGAAAATGTGGCTCAAGGTGAGAACCTTGCCTAGCCTCTGTGAGGCCCTGGGCTGGATTCTCAGACCACAAAGGTGAGAGTAGGTAGGAAAGAGGAAGAAAAGAAAGAGTAAAAAAAAGGAAAGAAGGAAGGAGGATGGTAAAATATATTGTAATATTCAGCGTCTTGTGGAGTATCTCCATTTTGGACACATTATTACCTTATTGTTGTATTATTACATGTTATTATCATTTTATTGTGTTTAAGTGTCATATATGTTGTAAGTTATTCAAACAGTAAGTTAATAAGTAAAATAAGATGTTAATTAAAATATTGAAGCACAGTGGAGCTTTGTTTTAAAAACCTAACAGTTCTTTATACTCAAGAATTAATTACTAATGTGTAAGTGGAAGAGAGAGAGAGAGAGAGAGAGAGAGAGAGAATAAAGAAGAAAGGAAAAAGAAGAACAAGCCTAAGCTCTCATTTGGTAAAAGATACAAAATTTAGATCAGATTCCACTTGTTAAAAATTCACACATTACAAAAATTAATTCATAGTTTTTGCTCATTTTCCAGATATTCTCTTGTTTCAAATGTCATGTGCCTTTAACATATTTGGGAAGATGAAAGGCTCTTGTCTCTCCTGTTCCTCCTGTCTCAAACTTTACCACTCTGACAGCCTCTAAAACTTTAACCAGTTATTTGACAAACATGTAATGAACCCCTACTATCTATCAGGCATTTGAGAAGCACTGGGGAACGTGAATGAGAAAACTGTGCTTGTGGATATCTATATCCGTATCTATTTCTGTATCTGTATCTATTCTATATCTTTATCTAGATATCTAGAGAGAGATAGATACAGGCACATGCTTACATACTGTGGCAAATGTATGAATGAAAAGAATAAGATATTAGTCAAAGGTACAAGGAAAACACACATCCTATAGGTCGAACCGAGCCACATTTCTGCAATGAACACTTAAGTGAAGTCTGAAAGATGACTTCAAATAATCACACCCCCAAAGCATTTTTAAATAAACTAAAGGCTTTTTGAGGTGCAACAGACTTTGCTAAAATGTATATGAATATGGAAATAATTATGCTTAATATGAGTTTTTTCAAAACCTAAGAGGAAAGCCTCCCAAATGAAGTCCTCTACACACAGACTAAATCCTCTATACTAAGACTAAAATTACTAAGACTAAGACTGATAAGGCTATAGATATTCCAGGGCAAGATCCTCCTTAGTTTAAGATCACCACTGCCCTCTGAATCATCCAGCAATCCCCTCCTCAATCAGTAAATGCTGAGGCTCTAGCTGCCTCTGGCCTTTTGTTCCCGTGAACAACTGATCATCCTGGACCCCTGCTGCTTGCTATTTGTCTCTTTCTCTTTCCTGTCATGAACCGTAACACCTTGCAGGAGATTGGAGACTTGCCTCAGGGGTCCCCAGTGGTTACCTGAGAACAACTCTGAGCTCTGTACAGTTGAAATTCAAATTTACATTTCCTGGATCTTAAAATGTCCCATGAAGTTCCCACAAGTCTCTCCCAAAAGAAGGACAGTACTTCCCATAGCCCTTGGGAGCACAGTTGTTGAACGCTAGCCAAGGGCCATGATTGGATAAGAGCTGAGACCTATATTGTTGCTATTTCCCCGCAAAAAAAACAGTCACCTGCATAGCATCACAAAGATGAGGCAAAATCACTTCACTGATTTTCCCTTGCTTTATAGAGATGAGACTTGTGAATATGGGACCCCTTAAAACCTTTATGGAGAGAATTCAAGCAGTTCAAACGTCTGTACCTCACATGACAAGGTGGTTCCCAGGAATGGTTGGTGACAGGTTACTCTAACATTCCAGTTGTGAACTAGAATTTGGGAAATGGCACTATTCATACTGTTATGTGGTTAAGGAAATATCTAATCAGGATGAGGTCCACCTACCTTCCCCCTACTTTGTTCATATAACCTGGATTCTCCCCACATATAGGACCAAATACTGTCACTAAGGTTTCCCATCTGTGACAAGCCCTGGATAGTTTCCTATGTAAGGGGCTGTCTTAGTTACTTTTCTCATTCCCAAGACAAAATCTCTGACACCCAAAGTTAAAACAGAAAAGGTTTATTTAACTCATAGAAATTCAGTCCATAATCAATTGGCTCCAAGGTAGAGTTGTATCTCAGAGAAGAAACAGTTCATGGCAGGCAGGAGGTTGCAAAACAACCAGAAGGGTGACCACAGTTCTTTCTATGTCTTACATTTTTTTCAGGCTACTTAGGGTGGGTACACCGACACCTTCATCCTGGTGCCCTTGATTCTAGCATTGCACCATGAGTCAGTTCCATCATCATGCATTCTAGATCCAGCCATCTCTGAAAAAGCCCCACCTATGTGACTGCATGAGGAGACATCTAGGCACAAGCCATATCAGAGACCTTTCCCAGGATAAGCTTTCTAAAGACAGTCCTTATCATTTTACAGCTCAGCACATTCACTGTTTCATTATGGAACTGTTAAATAACAGGACACACAAGCAGACACAAAAACACTTATGTCAAGTTTGATCACCAACACCCATCCCTGTTTGCACTTAAAACAGCCTGACAGATATCCGTGTAGTCTGCATCAGATCTTACAGACCACACAGGTAACCACAGTCTCTTAGTTTTGTTTGTGTTAACTAAGCTTTAAGGGACAGATTTTATATTTGAAAATTCAAGTCAAAGGGTGTGATTTGCTGCTCTCCTATTTCTTTACAATGGTCCTTACCATTTGATTCCACTTGCCTGAAATAGTCCACTCATAAAATACAGAGTACCCTGAAAAGAAACCTGCCAGCTCTCATCTTGAATAGTCCCTTTTTATGATATCCTCTTGCTGCAAATACCAAACCTTTTTTTTTTTCCTGGTGAATACTAAGTTAATTGATAGATTGCCATCTATCAAGAAATTAGAAGCTTTATTTTTACTTTCTTGGACAGAATTTTTCAGAGGTTGAAAACCATTGCTATAGGCTTATGTGATTCTGCCTGGACATGTTTCATATTTCTTCATGGGCCCTGGGCAGTATTATGAAGAAGCTGCTTTCATCCTACATATTACCCCTACCATGAAGCATCAGAAGGTGAGGTCAAACTTACACTTCCAAGTCACAGAATCTTGGTCAATGGCTAATTGCACTATTCTTGGACTGGCTTTCTGCATGTCAACATTTCAAAGCACATTTCATTCTTTCCTATGTTTTCTTTCCCCCAATGTCATGCAAAAGACTGAGTCAAGGACATGATTAACTTTGATTATTTTACTTTGCCCTACTTCAGAACTGTAGTTATTCTCACAGTAATACTGCAACCCCTCAAAGCAGACCTTTTATTATAAATTCTTATAAGTAGCTTATGTGAGGTCACTGCACACTAAATATTTAATAAATTTAATAGGCATCAAATAGAGATGGGTGTGTTGGAGAATTTCACATATAAAAAGGGAAGAAGTGACAGCTCCAATTAAAAAAAGTTTGCCCACAGTGATCTTAGAGAATAAAAACACATTTATTTTTCTTCATCAAAGATTTGCAATCCAGACACTTGCTAAAGTAACTCAAGAAGTACAAAACATATTTGTTGTGGTCCCATGGATATTATCTGCTTTTAAGTTATCTCTTTGGAAATAGGACTCAAAATCCTCGACTTCCTCATAATTTCTTTCACAATTGTATTAAGACTAAAATTCTTTGTGATTTTAAGCCTACACATTTATTCTCTTTCTTAAAAGCTTTTCATTTTGCCATTTGATGAATATTGGAAGTGAGTGGATTATCTGGAGAAAGAGAATTAGTTGAGGTTTGCATCAGTCAAGAGAGTAAAGCCACCAAAGGATTTAAGAGAGTGCTTTACAATATAAATAGTCCTAATCTCCTCCAAGCATTGACTTTCAAGAAAGAGAATTTTCTCAAGACCAGTGTTTTTAATCAGCTAGATCTGCAGCAAGATTGAATGTAATGCTGGTGATAACAGAGCAGGCTGTGCAGGAGGAAAAGCAGCGAGCAGTCAATGATCTGATTCCTGAGCAACGTGAGAGACTGGAGAGGAGGGGGAAATTAAGAAGCCTCTCAGTTACTCTCACTACTTCCAGCTCTAAAACAGCGATCTGAAGATATCTCTGCCTGAAGTGAAAATGTACCATTCGGATGGGAACGAGTTATTAGCTGGTGAAGGACACCCATTGCGACGTGCAAATTTAGACGGTGTTTCACAGTCCCTGTGTTTCCATTTTTCATGCCAAAAAGGAGCAGTGCCAGATACAAAACGGGAGGAATTATTCTAACATGGCTTGTAGGTAGCAAAGGGAATGGGATATGTGTTTTACTTGAGATGATGGGGCAGGAGTAAAAGCAGGTAAGGTTACAGAAAAATGAGAAGCAAAATGTCCACGGCCACAAATTAGAAACTGGACTTCAAAGACAGTGGCATGGACCTCATTTTTTGCACCTTCTTTTCTTCTAGGAGAAATAAGGAAAATACTTCTGAAGAGCCAGCCTTTGGGGAAGGGAGAAAATATTATTTTATTCAGTATCATTTAACTTTAAAAGGGGGGAAATGTGAAGAAAGAAAATGCCTCTATAATTACTTCACATATATTTTCTTGTGATTGTGGGGTGTTTAAAATGACCTCTATAAATCCACACAAAGGAAAATAATTTTCAGTGGGAAAAGAGAAACACACAGCTGAAATCATTTCAAAACTTGCATGCCATTTGCCTTTGAAAACATTCGAGAAATAGGCTACAGTCCTGTAGGCAAAGTATTACACCATATTACTCTATCCAGGTCACTTCTTAATACATGTAAAATGCAACCTGATAGTCACTATGCTGGGCAATTCTGAAGCATGTGCTCAGAAGCGATGTTTCTAGTGTAACCTTAGGTCGTGAATAGGCATCACAGGGCCAAAGGGAGCACAAACAAGGCAGAAATCTGAAGTTTCTTTCTCCAAGGAGTCAATGTAATTTATGAAACAATTGCTGTTCAATCAACTACATTGAAAAACTGAGACAGATTAAGGACTACATCACACACTGAGCAAAGTTACAAAAAAAAAAACAATAAAAACACTTTCCTCTGATTAGAACATATTCCTCCTATTTTTGATTGGCAAATTCCTGTTTATCTTTTGAAATTCGGTTCCACTTCACTTTCTCTGAAAAGCTTTTCTTGTCCCCCAAACATCAGATGTTCCTCATGTGGATAAATAAACTTCTCACTTTATCTGAGCTTCTCCACAACAGAGATAAGACCTTTCCCTTCACAAGCCTAGTAGCTAGCACAGCAGTCAGCCAGGCTTTTCTATACGTACAGACCATAAATATTTCACACTTTGTGGGCCATCCAGAGTGTATCATAAGTATTCAACTCAGATGTAATGCAAAAGAAGATGTATGCAAGGTGTAAGCAAATGATTATGACTATATTCTAGTAAAATTTTATTTACAAAAATTCACCATGGACTGGGTGTGGTGGCACATGCCTGTAATTCCAGCACTCAGGAAGCTGAAGCAAGAGGATCTTTGTGAGTTTGAGACCATCTTGGGCTACAAAGTGAGTTCAAGACCAGCCCAAACTGCATAGCAAGATCCTGTCTCAAAAAGACAAAAAAAAAAAAAAAAAATAGCACCATGGACTAGATTTGTCTACAGAGTCTAGTTTACTGCCCTTGGCTTAGTGAAGGCCCTGCAACAAATTAGCGCTTCAAAAACAAGATTATTCAAATATGTAGGCTGAGTTGATGGTGCTCTGTTGGGCGAAAGAGAAAAGGATGTGTTTGAGAGCCCATCAATGACTGGATGACTTGGTGATTTGATATATGTCAATAAAGAGTAGAGGACAGATCTATTTTTCTGGCTTGAGCAACTGATCATATAGGGAACCTATTATGTAAAAACCAGTAGAAATGGAGATGATTATCAGCAGTGGGGTGGGGAAAAGGGTTATACTTGGAGCATATTAACTATGAGGAGTCTGTGATATATCCTCTTTCTGTGGCTCCTAAACTTTTTATGAACCAGGACCACCTAACAGGAAAATAGATTCCTGGGTTCCACCACTTGAGTTTCTGTTCCTGGGGTAGGTCTCAAGATTTATATTTATCACCTTCAAGATGTTATCAAAGTTTCTGGTCTTTGGGCATAACTGCCCTACAGAGATATATAAATTTTGTATTTGGGTGTCATCACTACTAATAGAAATCAGGAGAAAGTCATACAGTAGAATATGGCATAACATAGATGTAATGTCAAGAAAATGATTTAGAGCCCTTTGAGATAAGAGTAAAATTTGTTGTCAGACCTCCTTCTGTGCTAGGGAGCCATGACTCTGTGCTGTCCACATCCGTCCCTTGACTCGGACAGTGTGTGTCCTTGGATCTCCTGGCATAGTCAAGCTCATTTGGCTCAGTCCTACCAGATATATCTCACTTTGCTTTGCTTTATCCTGTGACTCCCACACATAATGTTCTCTTGTCTTCAATCTATGTATCAATTTTCAACATCTGAACTTTCTTTATAGCTGGCCCAGTATTTTTCCCACTCCAACCAGGAAAAACACTATTTCCAGGCAGAATCAAAAAGAAAATGAACATTGGCATTAAACAACTTCATAGACATGCATTGTCAGAAAGATCATTTAAAATATTAGAAAAATGTCAGTTAAGAGCACAAGAGGCCACAACCTCTGAAATTTTCAAGTTTATGGATAATTTTTATAGGACACATTTCTTACAAATATTTTTACTACTAAAGTCAGGAGCACCTCTCAGCTCTGCTCTGCTTTTAATATTAACAGTTACATTGATAGTCACTAGTCATTGAATGCTAACTGAAAATGTCCTATTTACATTTTCGTATGTTGTTCTTACAACTTCCATAAGGTAGGTCTTGTATTTCCCTTTCAGAAAAGTATAGGAAGTCAATTAATCACTCAAGATCAAAATTTTAATAGGCAACAGTAAGAGAATTAATCCCCTAACAGTAGCTTCTATCCTATTGTAGTCTTCAGCCCTCCAGATTCCTTTTATCTTTTTTGTTTTTCTCAAAGAAAAATTCACCAGTGTTGGATTTTCAAGATCTTTGTTGTTAATCTGTGCATGGATACAGATAGGGTATAACAAGGTTAGCCATGTTTTAAAGTTGTGAAAGTATTTTAAATTTCTCAAAATCTTGATCCATAACAGAGGCAATCTTACAGAAATAGAGGTCCACCTGGAAGTCTTCTTTCGTGGTGTACTGCTAAGCTCCCCTACCCTTTCCCCATGTCATGATTCTGAACTGTTTCTGAGAAAAAGAGGTTGACTGCTATAAAACAAGAGGTTTTTCCTATTCATTTCATAAAGGGTTAGAGTGAGAGAAGGGAATCTGAGTTCAGTTAGATAAGAAGCCACTCATATCTCTAAATGGAGGTGCCAAAGTATTGCAGAGACAAGTGAACAATAAAATATAACCTGTGTATTTACTAGTAATCGAAAACTCTCCAACCTACACTAACATTCCTTCCAGAAGTGTTCAGCATTTGTGCTTCTTTTTTTCTATGAAAACACTAAGCAGAGACAATTCTTGATCACTTAGTGTTTTTTGTCCTCTTGTAGTTAGGCTAGTAACTTGGGCTGGAGAGGTACAGTGAAAAGTAGCTGCCTCTTTCACTGTCTTTGTAACCATGAAAGCCAAGTGTTTTAAAAGGCACAACACCAAATAAATACAACCTGGATTCCTTAGTCAGTACAAAGGGAGTGCTGGCCTGGAGAGTATATTCTTGTTGGGTAGAATGTGTGTGAGTAAGAAAAACAGTGTTGTTACTTACTACTATCTGTCTTAGTCATTTTTCTCACATTGCTGAGACAAAACACCTGATACCTAAAGTTAAAAGAGAAAAGTTTTATTTAGCTCACAGTTTGTAGAGGTTTCAGTCCATCATTCGATGGCTACAGGTCAGAGTAGCATGGCCGTCAGGTATCTCAGAGGAAAAACAGTTCTAACAGACAGAAGGTAGCAAAGCAATAAAGGAGATCAACCAGTTCTTTTTACCCCTGAGATCTTATCCAAGCTCCTTATAGTGGGTAACATTCATAAGATTAATCCTAAGTGCTCCTGATCTTAGCATTGCACCATGAATCAATTCCATAATCACATACTCTAGAGCCAGCCATCTCTGAAAAAGCCCCCTCCATTACTGCATGAGGCTTTGGGAGGACATCTGGACAGAAGCCATAACATTACACCACTGGCCCCCCAAAACCAAGGCACATTCCTTTAGGAAAAAGACATTTAGTCCATCTCTAAGAGTTGCCAAAGTCCTAATAGTTTCAGCACTACTGAAAAGTCCAAGTGCAATGTCTACTCTGAGATTTAAGGCAAGCTCTTAGCTGCAAGCCCCTGTATAAGTGATAATAAAGTTAAATACTTACAACATCGAATGGCACAAGATAAAATTACAATTCCAAGTGGTACAAGTAGGAAGACAGAAATGAGGAGAAACAAACTGAGTCCAAAATCCAGCAGGACAAACATCAAGCCTTTTGGTTCCATGTTCAACAACCCTAGTAGTTTGTGGCAAGTTGTAAGCACCAAAGGGGTTGGGTGACTCCATCCCTAAAGTACTACAGATGGTTTTAAATCCTATAGCTTCTTTCTTGGGCTGGCTATACTCCCTCCTTGCAGTTTTTCTCAGAGGATTCAGGTCCCTGACTTCTCCAAACTTCTGGAATCTCCATTGCACCTTTGGCTTCACACACTGCCTTCCCAAGGCTACACTGTCTGGCCTCTGAGCCCTCATTCTGAAATCTGGTTAGAGGCCTTCCTCAGCTCAGAACTCTTGCATGTCACATGCACCTAAACCCACCCCTGCATGGAAGATGACAAGGTCTGCTGCCTGCTGGAACAATGACTAGGCTTGCTTCTCTCTTGGTTACCAGGTCAAGTGCCTAGATTGCTGAGAACTCTGAGTCCTATTCCAGGGAATAACATCCCTAGAATGTCACCATTCTGGAACATGGTACTCTGGGGCTCTCTTCTCAAAGAAAAGCCTTTCACCTTTGCAACTCTGAGGCTACAAAGGGTATAGTCCTGATGCTTCTCGTGATGTCCTCAGGTCATCTTTTCTTTTGTCTTCTTCTGAAGTACTTGACTTTTACTTGATAGTCTTTTAAGCAACCAATTCAATTTCTCCTATATTATATCTTTGCAGGCCCACAACTTCCTTTCTGGATAAACTCAAAACATTTTACATCATTCTCTTGAGCACTTTGCTATTGATTCTCAATGTAAATCTCACTAAAAAAACCCTAATAGTAGCCATACCACTGCCTCAACACTAGACCGCCTTGACATTTCTTATTCCAGATTAATTAGTTGATTACCCTTAACATCATTCTCAGGCAAATTCTCTGGTAACAAGCAAAATGCAGACAAACTTTCTGCTAAGCCATAACACACATCATCTGGAGTCCAGAACCCAATATAGTCCTTCTTCCCAGCAGAAACTTCCTGAGACTGGCCTTTACCAGCATCATTTCTGTCATTCTAGTCTTCTGAACTCTGCCCAGACTCTCCCATCGAGTACAGCCTCAGGTGTTCCAGATATACCTTTTCAGCCAGCATCTCTAACCTTCACTAACGCTTCCCCTTCCCACAAGCCAGCTCCAAAGCCTCCTAAACCACACAGTCAGGTACAGTCACAGCAACAGCTCAACTTCTCTGGTACCAATTTCTGTCTTCATTATTTTTTCTCTTGTTGCTGATGCAAAATACCCAACAGCTAGAGTTAAAATGGAAAAAGATTTATGTATTTCACAGTTTGTACAGCTGGCTCCAAGCCGAGTGACATGGTAGTCAGTTATCCCAGAGGATAAACAGTTCGTCATGGGCAAAAGGTAGCAAAGCAACGGGGGGTCCACCTCAGCTCTTCCTATTCCTGATATTTTATCCAGGGTATGAAGGGTGGGTAGCACTCACACCCTTGATACTTGTACCCTTAATCCTATCGATACATTACTAATCAATCACAGCATCAAACAGTATTGTCCTGCCACCTCTGAAAAACCCAACTTGTCACTGCATCAGCCTTTGGAGGAACATATAGACAGGAACCATAACACTTGGTTATTTTTTATTATGATAGAGTGCAATCTATCTAAACTAGTTGCAGTTCTTATTAAGTTTATTTACTCTGCTGTACCAAACAAAAATTTCTCTTGTTTCTACCATCTAGCTTGACTCCTCTTTGAAAAAATAAATAAATAAAAATAAAAATTAAGAAGGAAAAAATAAGAAATACTATTCAAAAAAAAAAGAGTGCTTCATTTATGTAGCCAAATGCAAAGGATATGACTTTTAGAACAGCACTAAAGTCTTGGATGATATAAGTCCTTCCAGCTCACAATAAGTTTTTTTACATTATTTACTAAATGGATTTCTTACTTTAAAGACATAAGGAAGAAGCACAGCAATATTAGAGAGAGAAGAGAAACTCATGGGAACTATAATAATGATGGAAATTTTGACAGATAAAAGTGGTGAGCATTTGTCACCCACAAAAAGTAAAAGCATTTAAACGAAACTTTCCTCATGAAATATACACAGCACAGGCTTTCAAAGAACAAATAAAGGCATGTTAGCTGAAAAGGTAGACTGAAGGAGAGGGCAGTGTAGCCATCAGTCCTGAAGGTGACAGGGATATGAACAAACATAGCTTAGTGTGTATCATAAAGAACATGTTACCGTCTGTGAAACAAGACAAATGGCCCAATGACCAGTAAGCAACTCAGAAGAATCTGTGCACGCAAAATGTTCCAATCTAAGGGGCAAGAATGAGTTATCCCCTATAGAAATATTTGGCCATTCCATTCTGTCTCCTGCCTCGTCAGACCTACTTCACCATTATCCTGGGGCGGGGGGTATGTGTGTAAGTGCTCACGTGTATCGTGCTCTCATAGATTGCTGCTGCCAACTGAGGTAAGGCAAATGGTTTTCCACAATTTGTAGTTTTCACATAGTATACAAAAATTCTAGTATTAGAGTTAGGGCAGGTTTTCAAGCAGGTTCCCACCAAGTTCCACTAAAACAGGCTCACACTAACAACAACCATGTCACACTCAAAACAGGCTAACATATGAAATATGGACATAATGCAAACATTTATTCACAGAAATGCACATAATTTATTCTGTAAGTGTTTCCCTAGGGTTTTAACACCACACATGTAAAAATTTGCTTGAGAAAAACCACAACGGATATTTTATCTGCAGGATTCAGTGTGGCAGCCAGTATTCTCAGTGGGTAGGTGTACACCAGACCATTTCAAAATCAGGTCTTAGGTTTCTACCAAGGAGGTAGACATGTGGTCCATGGATTCGCATGCCTCATTCCTTTAAGTGCAAGAATCCCTGTGTATTACTTAGTTATATCACTTAAAGTACAATTTATATCCATTAGACTAATCACCATAACCTCTGATATGGTCAAAGATAAGAATATTAACAATAATGATAACTAAAGTTCCTACTTTAGAAAATGAGCTTTTGAGTAGAAGTTCTAAAATACTAGCAGTCGAAGGAATATACTCTCTCAGTTAGGTCAGTGAATCTCACCTAAGATTAACACACATACACACTTAATGTTGCTCTAAGTTTGAACATTTTAAAAAACAATGAGTGATATAACAATTCCAACCCATTGGGATGGATATGGGCTATATTTCCAGAAGAAAATACGGATAAAGAAAAACTATCATGCATTGAATAAAAATCAATGAATATTAAGCCACCAAATAATGTTTGATCAATCATTTCTTAAACACTATTTGCAAATAATGCCCTTGTTAAAATAAGGGAGGCCCCTGAAGATGAGACTTTTTTGTCTGTGGAATATAATAGATTGGGAACAGCAATGAATGTTCCTCCACTGGCTGCCTGTTGTGAAATCTTCACTGTAGTGAGCACTATTTATACATGAGTTGCCCAGAAGATTGCATGAGTTCCTACTCTCGTTAATTAGTTGTGACACAGGCATAATATTTAAATGTAGTTTATAGTTTCAAAATGAGGATCATAACTCTTACTTTTTTTTTTTTTATCTTTTTGAGACAAGGTCTCGCTATGCATTTCAGGCTGGCCTTGAGCTCACTTTGTAGCCCAGGCTGGTCTTGAACTCACAACAATCCTTCTGCCTCAGTCTCCTGAGTGCTGGGATTACAGGCGTGAGCCAGGATCATAACTCTTATGAATGCTAGACAGATAAATTAATACATGTAACATACTTAAATGAATCCCTAGTAGCAAGTAGTATATACTTATCACTGTGATTGTTACTGATATTATTATAACCTTAACAACCAACTCCACACACTTCCCTTCATGACAGATTGAGAGGCATGACAATAATAATGACTACTTCTTGGAGTCTATGCATTAAATGGATTAATGTATCTGAAGTCCAAGGATATGGTGACCTATTAAGTGATAAAAATGATAATGAATGAAATTGTAATCAGCATGTCAAATTCTGAAATTCTTCCAGGAATCCCAGCCACAGAGCTCACTTTGAGAAGGAATGTGGGAAACCGAAAGGCCCTGCCAGTCCAGGGAGGTTGTGCCTTAGGAACATGCATTTCCACTCCAAGTGTACCTGAGAGAACGCTAGATGGTGTGGGTGCCAAATAGAAGGGGTGGATATTGCTTTCTAGCATTAGAAGCAGTAGAAGCTTTGAATAGCAGGAAGTCAGAACTGTAAATGTTTAAACCCCAAAATGGTAATGAAACTTAAGTAGAGCCGTATCAATTTCACTTCAGTTGAATGGATTTGAAAAGCTAAACTGATAATCCCCTGAACATTTTCAGTGTGTAGCTCTCTCATTCAATATGTTTAATCCCCTCTCCTAGATCATTATACAAGTGTTTTCTTTTGTGCCATGGGAAATTCTGATCTCAGTTGATGAAGTACTCAGTCACCTATAATCTTGTGAGCACCACAAATGACGATAATTGCAATTTCTGGAGTAACCTGGAATGAAGAACACAATATGCTGAGTGAGAGCTGAGGTAATTGTGCTTTTACTTCAGATCAGCAGAAAATACTCAAAATGGGGAACATCTTCTGAGCATTATTTCCAATTGCATTTTCTCAATTTTATCAACTATAGTCATTAAGGAATTACTGAAGAAAAGATAAGAGCTCTGCAAGTTGACTTAAAGAATTTACATAGAAAGAGAATAAGCAATGTATAATCAGTAAAAAGCTACAGGAGAAGCAAGACAGGCTGAGTGAAGCAGAAACTGCTGAATTGGCACAAAATAGCTTTGTAAGATCATCTTAAAGACTTGGGTGACCTTGAACTTCTCCATTTTCCTTTCTAGACCACTTTTTCCTCATCAGTTAAAACATAAAATCCCTGACAAATTAACAGTAATATATCTCTTACTCCTGACATCTATGTCCATAGTGTAAACAGATAATTGCTACACTATTTTACAGATAAACAGTGCATGTGTTATCTCGGGCTGTTAGCTGTAAGGGGGTCTCTCCTTGAAATCCATAAAACAGTTTTTTCCTGGAAAGTATTCATTGTTACTCTGTGGATTTCCTTTCTCTTCCATAGGATTCTGCAATTCTGTTCTTGTGCCTCCTGCTCCTTATGATGGGAAGTAGCCAGCAGTTTGTCTCACAGCTATTACTGGTTCTTGAAATTCAGTAATCATATCAAGTTTACTTGTTCTTCGTGCTTAGAAAAGCATTTGGCATTTAATGGAGAATGACAGTATGAACAAAGGAAAGATCAAGTAAATGAACAAATGAATGAGGAGTTTAATATGAGGCAAGAAGTAAACAAAATGACACTGAGCACTGTCTAAATTCAATATGACTGACCAGAATACTTATCTTCTAGCTCTTGTTTCTAGAGACATTAGCAAGCTACTATGCAACATGGCTCTTCTAACTCTTGTTTTTGGCAGACAACACTGGCATTTAGTAAAAAAAAACATCAAAAGGATCGATCATCTTTGGATAAATCTCTTTTTATACAACCTGTACCATTACATAGCCTTTAAAAACCACTGACCTGAGTGAGAGTAGCATGTATATAAACCCACATTTTACTGTCCATTTCAACAATCAACATACTATTGTCTGATGGCAGAATTCACCTTAGTGCAATATCTGCCTACTTTATTTTTGTTATTATAGGCTCTGTTACCTAATGGTTCTTACAATCTAAATTTCTGAGGAAAACATTCCAAAGAATAATATTATTTTGTGGCATAAGAAGATTATATGAATTTGAAATGTCAGTGCTCATGAATAAAGTCTCATTGGAACATGACTGTTCCCAATTCACTCACAATTGTTAGGCTACTTTAATGCAACAACAGCAGGGTTGAATTTGGTAGTGAAACAGACGGGCCCACAGAACCCAAATTCTCTACTCTTTAGCCATTTATAGGAAAAACACTACACCCCACTCTACTTGAAAGTTACTTTTGTGTTCTTCCAAAATCAATTTACAAAACACATGGCTTTGAATGTGGGTGAGATGCTGCGTCTTCTAATGAGGTATTGGTACCTACAAACACTACGGAAGGCTTATTGTCATTTTTTTTCTGTTTTCTTATAAAGCAGAGGCTGTGCTAAAGAAGAAAAAAATACTCTCATCCAAGTTTATTTTTTCTATGTCATTTTTACTTAAGATATTTAACCAAGAATGACTATGGTCAGTTACTTTCTTTAGAAGATATGTTTTCATTGAACTTATGCAATTTCATCACATACTTGCTTATGCGTTATGTTTGCTTTAACTCTGTAATACTATGCCAAGATTGTTCCATTCTTACTCAAGCAAAAATCTGAAGAAAAAAATTTTGTGTGAAGGCATTGGCCTGAGAAAACTTAAAAAGTAACATTGTCATAGGAATTATGTAAGACCTCCAAATGATAGGGGAAATACTGTAACTCACAACCTGATAGACATCTGATATGACAAGTTCATATTTCCCAAAGTCAAAGAATGAATATTGAAAATCGAGGAGGTTAAGAGTAAGAAATATTGAGGAAAAGACCACGCCCACCTAAGAAAGAAAGGGGGAGACCTGGAAAATGGATTTTCCATGAGCCTGCTTCTCAAAGGAAGTTTTATAGAATGAAATAACAAGATGTATACAAAACCTTGAGGTTGGTGTAAGGTGGACCAAAGCAACAGGTAATCAAAAGGATTACAAGAACAGCTGCTTAGGAGATATTAACTTAAAGGAGAAGAAAGCCATGGACCAAGTGTACATGGAAAGAACAAGGACCTTTCCTGGAAGGGATGGGTTAAGGAGGTCTTGGTTCCCTACCCAGGTGACTGTTACCTATTCAGAATATCGATCATTATGTTTATGTAGGCATAGTCACTCTGTCTTTGTCCTGAGACCTGTCATTCAATGAATGCAGCTTCACCCATAGTTGTGCTGTGTGTTTATCTTCTGCATTGACTCTTCCAAAAGCCCAGCCCTCTCTGATTGCCTCTAACATTTCTGCATAATTTTGCTGCCTAAAATAACATTATGCTAGCTATTACATTGGTACCATGAAAAAACTGAAATCTCTTTTATAATGATAGTTGGTGACTAATTGAGTTCTCTTAAGCTCTTTTTCTCAAGTTGTATCTGAGGAGACACCAGTAAAAAATAATACCGATTTGATTTTAAAACTTAGATAATCTAAACGAAGAAAAACTCGGAATATATGTCACTGGCAAGATAACTGCAAAAGGACTAGGAGGTTTCTAGTTTCTAGGAGAAAAAAGAATACTGACAAAGGAAATGTATTTCAGAACTTCTGGATTACTAGAGGATTTCACAAATAAGAACCAGATGAGAACAATAGGTAAATAGTAACCATACAAGCTGAAGGAAGATACATATCAATTATTACCTCCTTTCTACTTGGGAAAAAAATATCAGTTTGTTAAAATCATAGCATTAATTTCTTAGAATTCAAATGAAAACTAGCAACTGATAAATTTTTCTTGTGTCACTCTTTTCTTTGTGTCTCACTATTTTTCTCAGAGCATTGTGTCCTAAAATTGGGGGAGGAATTTCCATCAATTTAATTTTCTAAAAATATTAACTTATATAGTTGTACTATAGACAGCTAAGTTAGGCAGAAATATTCTAGGTAGTCAGACAGTTAGGCACTCGAGGGAGTCAGTGCACAATAAGACATGCATCTGGAGATGCATCTGAAAAAGATTAAAGTCACCGTGGCCAGATTTACATACTGTGCAATAAATGGAAGCTTGAGATTATTGATACCATCCTTTGGAGATTTCCTATTTAAATAAACCAGTATTTCCAGAGAGGTGGGGCATCCTATCCCACCCACTAAGACTAAAACTACGACTACCAAGAGCAAGACCAAGAATAAGACCAAGACTAAAACTACTAAGACTAAAGACAAGAACTAAAATTATAGATTATCGACCAAGGTTAATACTTTTGGATCAATATTAGCCAAGTGGCTATACTTTTAACATTATTGGTTCATTATGGTTTTGACCCCCATTTTACTCACCTTGTGATTTTGGTCTATAAAACTTTCTCAGAGAAGTGGGCTTATTGGGAACCCATGTGAGAACCCCACTGTCTCAGAGCTGCTCCTAGTCCCATTGCTATTCCCTATTTCTATCTCTTAATGAATTTTTCTACTCTTACCCTCTATTGTTCCTTCCAATTCATCCTTCAATTTCTAGAAACACAAACTCAGCATATCTGATATCTAGCAGGTTGGGAGTCACATTTCTTTTCCCCTGTATCAGTGGCTGAGAGTCATTCATAAGTACCTTCTATAAATTATCACATCATAAACAATTGTAATCTGCTATGACTTGTGTCTAGATGTCTCCACATTGCCTCATGCGGTCATAGGTAGGATTTTTTCAGAAGAGGTTGAATCTAGAGTGTGAATGATTTATGGTGTAACCCTAAATCATTAAGGGTGCTAGGGTTAAGGATGTTCCATTACTAAATCAACTGACTCATTGGTTTGGCACCACCCTAATCCCAGTGGCCTGGATACAAAATAAGGGCAAAAAGGGACTTGTTTTATCTCACTTGCTTGCTTTTGCTGTCTTTTGCCTGCCATGAACTGTTTCTTCTCCATTGTGTCCCTGTGCCAAGCTACCCTGTCTCAGAGCCAGACAACTATGGACAGAAACCTATACAAACTGTGAGCCAAACAAACTTTTCTTCCCTTAACTTATTGAGTATTTTGTCTCAGCAATGAGAAAAAGTAAGACACTGTTTATTCAAGAAAATATTGTCATTGGTAAATGTTTTTCTACATGGGTTAAATTATCTATGTAGTAAGCAACCATAATGGGAAAGCAGGTCTTTCAGCTCTAATTCAATGAGAGGGTGAATTGTTATCTTCCTGATTGATGATGATTAGGCTCCTGGAGCAGACCTGGCTCACACGCTGGTGAAGGCCAAGTGGCTGACAGCCACGTCTCTCAACACCCCTTTGCTGGCAGTTAGCTTGAAGTGACTTGGAAGAAGCCACAGTTCAAGCAGCATGATTCTGGTTCAGTGGCTCAAATTGGCCATTTTCTTCCACTTAGATCATTACCCTACACAGACAGTACCTGTTGGTGGTCCTAGAATGGCAAATTCAAAAAGAAATACAGACACAAAATGACTTCATCTTTTCATTTTCATAGCTAGATCACAGGAAATAATCCACTGTATGATTTTCTTAAATATAAAAAGATATTAAACTTACACAGCAGCTAGCAATTTAAGATATTTATAAAATATATATATATAACAAAACATCTGAATCTGATCTTCAATATTTATATAAAAGTTCTAGCAAATGTGTCAGTTTCAAAGGCAATCCTATATGCTTAACTGTGAACACTGATTAGTGTATTTTTATCCTGACAGATGGTTCATTTTTGATCATGTATGATAAGCACTAAATCAAATCAACACCTGAAGAGTTGTGTTTTTTTCTTCTCATATATAATACAAATATAGCCTTAAATCTTAGCATTTTAGAAGGTATCAGTACTTAACTTCAATTACTCATGATAGTTGGTTTAGGAAAAATAATAAATTTTAAATAATTCTAGTATTCTACAGTTGAAATAAGATTTTCTATATGTACAACTAAGAAATAAATTCCTCCTACAGAAAATTTTAAAGTAAAAATATTATGCATGTAAGATGCATATGAGATGATCATGGTTATTTGGGAATACTCAATGAGGAAGCATGCATAAGTGAGAAACATGCATGATATTTCAAGTCTATAACCTCAAATTATTACTCTACCATGACATGGTTTTAGTGCTTTTGAAATTTTTAAATCAAGTGCTACAAAAGATAATAATTCTTTTAATAGTTTCTGTTTTGAAAATGTCAATCATGACAATCTTGTGCAAGAGCTTTGGTTAATCTGCTCTGTACTTCATTAATGCATCAAGAATACTTTCAACATTTGTAATCTATCCTCATTCTTAATTTCATGGCAGGTAAGGATGCTAATCACATTTGTGTAGATGGATTTTTATACAAGTGATATCAAAGGAACATCTTCTTGCTAAAAGTAATATTTATCTTCTTCTTAACAATAAGAAAAACTGTCTACCTAATATCCTAAATTGTGAATGAACGCAAGCATCTGTTTCAAATTAGAGGTTTCTGAGGGATTCTTCACAGTATCTAAAATGCTAGTTGTTTATTTATTGACCTCATTATTGTTCATTTGAAAAAGCTCCTGTTCTCTTGCTATTCTTTCATGTTTTATGATAGCTAATTGTTCCAAATGTCATATTGTCTTCATACATACTCTGAAATAACTTATTTAAACATATTTCTCATTTTTATTCTCTCTTAATGAACAGGTACAAAAAATTAACAAAAAAAATCTGTTTTCATATCTAGATTACTATAATCATGTGAAGTCAAATTCATGCATTGTGAATTTTGTGAATTTTTCAGCAATCAAATTGTTGTGCATAGCTATAAACTCACTGCAGTTACTAAAATCAAAATTAGTACTATGAGATCAACTCTTTAAAGATTAGGAATTATAGATTACATCACTGTGAATTTACTAAAGATTCTCATTATGTATAACTATCAGTGTGTCATTTTGAAGATGGACCTGCCTAGAAATGTCCCTGCGACAGGAACATTCCCTTCAGTATATGACATCTGTTTTCTCAGGACATTTTATCTTACCAGTAACAGTGCTAGTACTATCATCCATTTTTGTCATAAAATTTATGTTTCGTTTTGTTCTTTTCATTCTCTGGCACAAATAAGTGATAAATGTGGTGATCATTTTCCAAAACAATCCTCTATCTGCTCATTCCAATAGGATGCTAAGTTTTCGAGGTCATGTCATCCTGTCCCAACACTGAAGAGGAAAGGATGGTATTCCCCGAAGAAGACAGTAGTGGCTGGTGAAGCAAGCCCAGCTATTTATACCACTCTGTGTCACCACAGAAATAATTTCGAGGCACTTTTCAGAAATCAGTGTATCTTAGGACATCGTGCTCTTCCCCATCAGTTCTAGTGCCAAAATGGAAGAGCTACAGGGTTGCAGGCATATTTGGGAGCAGATGGTAATGCCTACTGCTGTGTCCAAATAGGCTGATACGTTTTTCATCTATGGTAAGAAGCCAGCCATGTCTCTTTATTCACTACCCAGGAGCACATGCTTTCAAGTAAAGATAAACTCTTTTGTACATTCTGTATGGCAATTAAAAATAAGTAAATAATATGCTTTCTGAAGTTGCATTTCTCTTCAGTTACATTCATCACAAAGAGAGGATAATTTTACAGCTCTTTTAATATTTTTAAAAGTACTTCCTTAAAGCATTTTATATAAATAAGATTATTGTACATTAACATTATAAACTAATTAGAACACATTTTCCTCTCAGTTGCTTGAAATATGGACTTTTCAAATTTGCAGTGCTTCCTAACCCTTCAGTATAGCTCTCTCCAACTCTAATTAATTTGCATTGCAAAAGCAATGAGTTTGATCTCAGCTGTAGATGTCACAGTGACTTATCCTTTCAATGAGGTGATAATTGGTGTCTGGTTAATTCTATTCATAGAAACCATGGGCCATAAAAAAATAATCCTCACTTCCATTACACAGCTTGAAGCTTCCAGTAACACCTATGCTGTTTCCTAGAGTGAAATATTTTTATTCTTAAAAACATAATTACAATTGTAGAAATGCATCCTACAAGCAAATATGTGCTATCTGCCAAATAGTAAGGCAAGTAGACATTGTTCGTCTACTTTGCATTGAGCCACTTGGACCTTAACAACAACAACAACAAAAATGGTATTACTTATGTCCAAAGTCCATCCGGACAGGTACAAGTTCAGGTATTGCTTTACAATATAACTGCTATATCCTAAGAAAGATAAGAGTCCACAGACATTTATCAAATACAAAGGCGGCAATTCACATTTTAAAAAATGTGCAACATTCAACATGTATGAAAGAATGTACATATCCTCTCTAAATATTTTTAAATTTCAGAAGATACAAGAAAATTAACAATCTCAAGCAAACACCCAAGTGAAGAGCTAAAATATTATATATGGCACAATCCAGGGCATTGCAGTTTATTTCTGCCTGTCCCCAACAAATATGTGCATGATCTATCATTATATGCGTTATCTTTTTCACACTGCTAAGAATCTGTGGTAAGTATAAGGTAGAAATTCAGTTCATGAATCCTTCTGTTTCTAAACAATTTGCGAACAAGTGTTGGGCAATGTTTTGCTTCTATTGGCAAGCTGCACTGAGTAGCAAACACAACCATAACTGTCTCCCCCACACAAACTCAAAGGAAGCTATGTTCCCCAAAACAGTAAAACAAATTGAGTTCCTAACCCAAATCACCCAGGTAATATCTCTAATAGTTTCAAATCATAATTTTTCATGTAAGCTATGAGAGTAAAGTTGCCATTATGCTTAATTTCTAATCAGATTTTTCCTACTTTATGAACACATTTCAATTGCCCATGCAGGCTAAGAGTAATGCAGCAACCATTAAATACAGCAATATGTGAATACTAGATAATTTTTCATCCTTATATTTATTACATGTTATACTTTTAGCAATAATACTATGAATCAGTTTTAAAAGAAAAAAGCACACAATTATAAATACAGTATGATGGTACACAAATCCATAGCAGCATACAGTCATGAATAAACAATCACTGTTTCAATATTTTGGTCTGCTTTAGTTCCTAACATCCATTAAGAACTGTGCTCTACAATGGAGAATACTGTTCACATTTGGAAAAAGCTGTATAGTTTCTGAGACCTACAAGAATGTGAATGTGGTCTAATAGTTAGCTAGTTTACAACAATAGTGAGCCTAGGGTTTTATTTTTATCCCAAACACTATTAACCTTCCCCATGTCAAATAAAAGTTTAATCTAAAAAGTAAATATTTTACAGAGGCATTACTTTCTTAAACTAGAGAATTTCAGAGGTGAACTCAAAAGAGACTTTTAGGACCTACAGTATAAGTCTGGCAGAAGGTATATGACACTAAACAGAGAATTAATTTTAAGTGTTTCAGTGGGTCTTCCCATAATCCACCTGAAACTGAAACGAGTTTTAAGCATGAAAGTAAATAATACTGTGCTTAGACTTATCCTGAAAGAGCAATATTGTGTTTGCCCCAAACACAAAAGAAAACATCATTCTCTAATGGATCATAGACTTTACCCAACAGGCTGATTTTATTAGGTTTTGTTTATTTTCTCTATGCCTGGCAGTTTTTGAAACTTTAGTATTTATTATAGGGAGTTATAAATCTATGTCATTCTCTGGTACTAGTCATTCCACACACAAACTCCACACTCAACAAGTCCTTTAGGTGCTGTCCAATGTACTGAATAGGCTTATTACTGTGAAAAAGCAATTTTTAAGAGTTGCTGATGGGAAAGGGAACCATTTTTAATCATTATAAGACAAAAAAAGCCCGTATTTAAAAATTCTTGAAATTCTGTAACTCCACTAAGTTTTATAAACATTTTGAAGAGTAACAATGTAACGTTTAAGGAATGAAACTTTAACAAGAGCTAGGATTATATTGTGACTGGAAATTTACTAGGCATGCACACTTCCATTAAAAAATGCAAATATTAATTGAAGAAAAATCTTAATCAGACTTGGCACACACCTGTAATCCCAGCACGGGAAACCAAGGTAGGTACACCATGTCTCAAAAAGACAAATAATAATAATCATAATCTTTAATCTGTCAGCAGTGTTTGTGACATAAGATATCATAGAAATGTCACTGAGTTATGCCAAGTGTGCAGAGATGAGACTTGAAATCAATTGCATATTTTGAGTTAAGGACATGGCATTTGTTCAAAAGTCATCACTAGCACTATCCCATTTAGGAAGGTGGAAATATTTCTTACTATGGTATAACTTCTCAGACTGCTAGCTCTTACTGGTAGATGAAACAGCTGCCCCTCAAATAATAGTTGGCTTATAAAAATCACAATTGTAACCATTACAGACAAATAAGATTGACAATGGTTCTGATCAACCTGGAAAAGCACTACAGTAATTATAAATATACAATATTTAAGAAACCATCACCCATATGACCCAATATGAAAATGATATTGTGATTAAAGACAATCTACAACTAAAACAGAAGAAAAACCTTCTTATTTGCATTTTTCAAACATAGGAAAGTAATAAATATGCCACAGTACTTTATTTGTCCTCCTATTTTTCTCATATTTTATAGATGAATCTCCAGTTTTCATTTTTTGCCAGTCTTAGAGTGTCCCTATTACCTGTCTACCTGGCCCCTGTCCACTTACTTGGTATAATGAATCTCAAAATGACCAAGCAAAGTAAGAGGAGAGTGTAAGTAGACGAATCCATGTCATTAGAAGAAGGGGAAAGAGAAATTTAGAAATCTTAATACAATAGTAATTTTAGGTTTGCTACATGGAATTTCTAGGCCCTTGCATACTAAGAGTTAGTTGTGCAGTAATCATAAAAAAGTTTTATAGAATATTCATTCCAACTGACAAATGAAGAACTCTAGTCAGAAAGGTTGAATGGCAGTCCCTTGATCAAACTCTAATGTCCAAGATACATCTGGCAAACAATTATCCCAGCCACATATTCGTCTAGGCACTTTTCTCGTTGTTGCTTATAGCATCAGTTAGCAAGCAATATGCCTTGGACCAAATCTAGTCCACTGCCTGTTCTTGTCCATAAAGTTTTATTGAAGTATAGGTACATTCATTTGTCTACTTATTATATATGATTCTTTTCATGCCACAACAAATGCTGAATAATTGTGATAGAGATTATATGGATCACAATGCCTAAAATGTTTACTAGCTGGTCTATTTGAAGCAAGAACCTTTTCAAAAGTAGGATGGTTGCCATATTGTTTCAAATCAAGGATAGTGTTCACCCCACTATCACCTTTACATGAACATAGTCACAGTGGTTTGTTTGGGTTTTTTGTTGTTGTTTGTTTGTTTGTTTTTTGGTTTTGGTTTTTACTATTCTTGTGAGTTATATGCAATTTAAGACAGACTTTTCCATTTGCTAAATGCAAAGGAGTGGCGTTGACTGAAAAAAAAATTGATAGTCCTTCAAAATAGCTCACATCTATTGACTGCTATTCATTGTCCTGATGTTATCCAAAGTATTTATCAATAATAACTTATATAATACACCAAACCTATTATTATCAATTTATTTCCACTTGAGGGAATAGCTTATAGAGGTGAATTGCCAAAAGTAATAGAGTCAGGTTTCAAATTCAGACGCTGGCTACAAAGCCCTTAGACTTTTTAGTCTCTGTCTACACGAATAAGTAAGAAACCCTTTTTGTTACATCTCAGCAAGCCACTCAGGGTTATGTTTGAATAACCATGGCTGATGGGGTTTAGATCTTGATAATAACTGTGAAGTGTAGCACACCTTTGAAGCATTTATTTCAATAAATCTTTCTTGACCATTTGCTACATATCAGACCTGGACAGCACTTACAAGTTAGCAGGAATTTCCATCCTAAGAATTTCACCAGAAAAATGAGGACAGAAGATTTAAATGTTTAGGAATGTGACAGAAATGAGGTTGGTATGTGCTATTTGACATCAGGTGACTGCACTGAATGAAGAATAGGCATATTATTAAGGTAAAAGAAATATAGGTTTAGAGCCAGAAAGTAATGAATTTGGATTTTTAGTATGAGACAGGGATTTGCTATATGGTTCAATCTGACCTTGAACTCATATCAATCCTCCTGCCTCAGCCTCCCAAGTGCCAGGATTACAGGCATGTGCCACCACATCCAGGTCATTAATTTGGATTTTAAGGATAACTTTGGCAATTGTTGCAAACACTCTGAGCCTCAACTTCTTATTTTCATACTATCAATTATTCACTTCCTGGAGACTTCTCTAAATCTTTTTACTAAGTATGAAGTGATGTCATAAGTGTGATAAACTCTCTGGCACAATGTTAGTAAATAAGTTGGCACTCAATGTTCTGCATTTTATACGTGAATTTCTGATAGTATTTTTTAAAATTTTAACTAACATGTTAAAACTATACATTATTTTGGGACTACTTCAATATATATACATGCCTGGTTCAAATCAGGATAAACTTAATTTCTCCAACCTTTATCATTTATTTATGGTGGAAACAAACCTGTTTCCTGTTGCCTTGTTTATTTGTGGTTTTCTGTTTGTTTGGTTTGGTTTGGTTGGTGCTGGGAATTGAACCCTGGATCTTATGTGCGCTATGCCTCTGCTGTACCCCTAGCCCTCCTGTTGCTTTGGAAAAGAGGGTGAATAGCATCTGATTATCTATCAGCACTCCGCTGTGCAACAGAACACCAGAACATCTTCCTTCTCACCGTATCTTTTAGTGTATTAACCAACTTTTCCCCTTTTGTCTCTTCCCGCTATTCCAATAACCACAATGCTATCAGCTTTTATGAAATCACCCATTTTTCATACTTTGATCATGGCTCTGAGGTCTGCTTCCTTGAAATGCACCCACATCTCTTCACAGGAAGACTCACTGCCCTTGGGCATCCGGGATCGGAGTGACTGCTTTCAGTACCACCTCTGTTACCTTCACTCTTGGATGTATGTGTAAATCACTGGAAACTGTTCCAACGTGGATTATAAGTAAACCTGCATATTTGTTATTTATCTTCTCTTTCATGTTAATTTATGCATTCTTTCAAACTATCATAATATAATCTTCTAAGGGTCAAGAATTGAAATTCTCCTTTGATAACTCTTGGGGCAATTTGTAGTTATTTAGCATATTTGTAGTAATGAAATATTTTAGGCTCTTTCAGTCAAAAGGGACAGAGCCCCATTAAGTTCACCTTAACATGGTTATTAATTAGGAGACTACAACAGAGAAATAATAGAAAAAGCAATTAAAGAGCCTCTGCATAGCCAAGTCAAAAACAACGCACACCCTCTTGTTTTACTTTTCTAGAGCAAGAACTGGTTCTTAGATACGATTAGAAAAATTCAGCTTGTCTTTTTTCTCCCTCTGTGTCACTTCTAACACAATGTCTGTGTATTTGCTGGGCGTGATGGTGCACTCCTGTCATCCCAGCACTCGGGAGGCTGAGGCAGGAAGATCTTAGCAAGTTCCAGACAAGGCTGAGCTACAAAGTGAGCTCAACGTCAGCTTGAACTGCATAGCGAGACCCTGTCTCAAAAAAGACCAACAAAGTGTGTATTTTATTACCTGTTTGTCATATGTGCATCCTGGCATGGATCTCTGCTGAACCTTTGCTACCCCATAGCACTTAAATGCATATCTTCATTCTCTAGTATGTTTCTTTGCTTCAGTTTGCTACAATCATCTTTTTTGTTTGTTTGTTTCACTAGTCCCAATTCCCTGGAAGTTTTTGGCTGGTCAGATCAATTATTTTGGTCCAGATTTTGGTGGCCCTTTTCACAAATTCATGCCACATGCTATTATCCAACCCAAGGATTGTCAGCCCTTGGGGTAAGTGTCCACCCTTAATCATTTCGGCTGTAAAAAAAAGGATAAAGTTTGATTCCTTGTGCTTTCTACCATTTCTAGATCACCATCCACAACTGGAAACAGTGGCTAGGATAGCAGAACTATGGCTTAATTTCAGAGGACCCCTTGAAAGGCAGCTAAGGATGTACAATTGGGACTTACAGTGATTTTTAAGGGTGATGATAACCTAATACAGAAGACAAAGACAAATCAATATACAAAAGGTGACATGTGAGAAGGAAATCAATCTTTAGGCTCCCAGCATTCTTTAGATAATCAGCTTTTATCTTTGTCCCCTGTAGTAACTAGTCCATATATGGACTGGTCATCAACACCCATTTGAAAGACTATTGAACAGCCTGCTCAGTGAGGAGTGTGTGCAGAGCTTATTGAATTTTGTTCTGAAAGAGTTCCTTATGAAACAGAAAGCGTAAGTCCCATTTATATCAGTCAATCTTTAACAGTATTTTATTGAGAATATACTCAATGCCTTATATAACCACAAACTATCATGTGTTGGGTGCATTTGTATTTAGTTTTATAAATTCAGCCCAAAAATGTTCCACAGGTTCAGAAAAACAACCCACAGCATCTATTAAAAAGTGAGCACCTTCTAGTTGGAATCAAATAGCTAACAATCCTTCCTGGGTACAGTGTTGGTCTGAGCAGAAAGCTTCTCCAGATTTCAGAAGTTTGAACTAGCAGGGAGCTTGCAATAGCCTAGTGATCCAGAATATAGGAGCTATTTAAAACTTTTGGGCTATATCTCGTAGAAATACAGGAAAGAAATACATCTGACCTTAAATTCCTGCATGTGGCAGTGTAGTAGCAAACAATTAAGAAGAAAAATCTGAAGGCCAAATGTCAAAAGTAAGAGCATTAACCTTGAATTGTGACATTTTTTAAATGTCCTTGGCTAACATTGAAGGGTAAGTGCCAATGTGGCCATTTATTTGTCTATTTATAAAAGGGGAAAAACAGCCTCGAGATTTTCTGAATGTTTGGAAATGGATCTTCCTGAAAAAATAACAAGGGTCAAGACTGAGAAGCATCCATTAGTATCCATCAAAACTTATGTATGCACCATGCATGTCTCCAAGCAAGAATTACCATACTGCATTCCTCTGAGACAGAAGGAAATAAATATAAAATATTTGGTGCTCCCAGGTTTAGTTTAGTTGGCTAAGGCCCCACTCTGTAAACGGGAGGTTGTGAGTTCCATCCCAGAGGCAGCAAAAAAAAAAAAAAAAAAGACTGTAAAATATTTGTACTTTTAGAAAACTTGAAATATTTTTTCGAAGTATTCCAATAATGTGATAGCTAAGTAATTTAAGAGGTGGTCTGTGCATAGTTCCATCTTTCTCCTCAATCTTTATAATTAGCAAAATGCCACTATAATGGGAGAAACTCCCTTTAGAGTGTTGATCAAAAAATCATTATATATGTATTTCTCAGGCTAGTAAACAGCCAGAAAGTTTTTGTTTTCTAATTAAGTAACTATAAAATTACCAAATCACACACTTTAATCAATATGTCTTGTTTTGTGCATGACTATACAGTAGAAAGCAGAAAAACTGCTTAAAAAACCTATTCAGGAGAAAATAATTATCTCCTTTAAATGCTGGAAATGGTTGATTAAAAGTATCCTTTGTCCTGTTTCCTCAGAAATATCTATGAGAAAGTAGCTAAGAAATACTCAAGCATTAGAGAGAGAAAATATAATTCTCTATTATATTATATTTTAACATATATGAAGATGTTGGATGGTTTTTTTGATGCACAATCTAGGCAACAATCATTGAACTGTGAAGCCATTTCTTCTTTTATTCTTCCACCAAACACCCTTTAAACACCTTGCCCATATTTGCTATAGTCTATGACATTGGAAGTATATCTTTATTACGATTTTTAGGGACAAAGATTAATGTGCTACCTTGTTTAAAAATTGCAGCCTCAGATCCTGTTTATTTACAATCTTTGAAATTTTCTAAATGCTAGGCCCTTAGGCCATGTTCCGCAGAAATGTATGTCAAAGGCAATGCTTCTTTTTAAGCCAATGTCATACAGCAGCACTTAAAACATAACACATCAACATTTTAGTTGAAGAAATACAGAGCTTTGCAATTAAGTGAGAGACTCCGGAGTCAGAGCACAGAGCAGTGTAATCATAGGAAGTTATCTCCTTTATCAGTATCTATAAGGACAATAATAATACTCCACATAACTTGTAAGGCTGTGAGGAGCAGGTTCAAGCAAAGCCACAAAAAAAAAAATGTATAGTACATTACAACAGCAAACAGCTTTTACAACAGACTCACAATTCACTTATACCTTTTCATCACTTTCATAGGTACAAAAATTTTACATTACTTTGGCATGTATTTTTTAAATTTTAAGAAATATGTTCTGAACTAAAGCAACAGTGATGGATAGGGGAGAGGAAAAGTTAAGTTTTGGAATCCAAGACATTTGGAGTAGATTCTACCACTCACTTTTTATACAAACAATGAGCTTAGACAAGTTATATGAACTCTCTAGACTGTTTCCTAGTCTTTAAAGAAGCAGTCATAACTTAGAAACGAGCCATACCTTGCATTCAGGATCTAGTTCACTGACATATGCTCAAAAGATAATTTGAAATGTGGTCACAAAATATAGTGAATGTTTAAATTTGCCGCTTCCTGAAGCAGTTCTGGAAATCCTCCTTCGTGAATGTCTTTAGTTAGGCTGTGATGACTGCCTCAGAAACTATTCAGAATGGTTGCCTTCCATGGTCATTTTGACTGTGAGTGGGAGACAGAAGTCTCACGGTACCTGATGTAGTGGGTAAGGTGAAAGAGGACACACCATGTTTTTATTTGACAGAAATTTCCATAAATGTTTTGCTTCGATTCAGGATATCAAGGCAGCCGTGAGTAGCATTCATGAAAGAGGAATTCCTAAACCGCTTTAAAAAGTGGCAGGAATGATGATTAACTGTGATTTAATAGAAACACATTTTGAGGGAGATTAACAATAAGGTGTGTTTTACTGTAATAAATATTTTAATTTTTTGTTTAAATATTCACCATAGTTTTAGAATACACCTCTTAATATTGGTTATGATTTGACCAAAGCACATTAACTCTAGAAAGCTCTGTCTCACATGAAATAGCGCTAGCTGTGGATTTTGTGATTTTGATGAAAACTTAGCTCTCCCTAATTTACCTTTGTTTCTAACAGAAACAATATGGGCTGAAAGTTAGTGCGATTTGATACACTCAGAACTACATATGTGGACAAATAATGCAGTGCTCCCTTCTCATTTCCCACCCTGAACGTGTTTCTGCCAGCTGCCAAGAGCTGCCACACAATGACAATTTTTTCCCACCCAGCGAGGACATGACCACTCACTGGCTAATACAAGGATTCAAAGGCCGCATATTATACTCCACTCCAGGGAAAATCTGAAAAGCCATTTCAACTCCACACGGCACCATCCTCTGAATCCTCTGTGGTCATTGTATCGCACATTGCTTCCTGCTCTGCCCCACGTACTGTACTCCCTCCTTACAGGCCTATCTACCAAGGAATCACCAAAAAAACCCCACACATGGATCCCTCTCCACAGGCTGCTCAAGGAACACAATCTAAGGTCTCCCCTGCTTTAAAACGCATTGAAGAAGTGAAAAGTGACCCAAATATTTCTTTCTTGCCTATTATGGCACAGCAGGGAATGGAAAAATCCAAAGTGGAGCTGCCTTCAGAGTTTCAGCAATCCTCTAAAATCCATACCATGCATGTATCACACAAGTGTATGAACGCACATCCATGTGTCAGAGTGATTATTTACCTAAAATTTTTGGAAAGAATATTACAATTTTACTTTTGCAATTACCTTGCTATGATATAATTGATGATATTTATACTGCTTACAATTTTTTTGGCATTTTGAAGGGTCAAAAATTCTTACCAAGTAGGAAAAATGTATCCACTAAAATGTTTTCAAATGTTATAAAACTTGTATGAACATTAAGTTTAAAAATTAATGAAATTGCCATAAGGTGATGTCTTGCAGACATTTAATTACACACCTATTCACTTTGATTTTATGATTTACTTTTTGTATCTCAAGCAAATAAATAACATTTTTAGGATTCAAATTTTATATGAATATTTTTTAAAGTCTCACATGCTCCTGAGAATTTAAAGGGAATTAAAAACATCTGAATAAAAATCTGGTATATATTTACAAAAGACAAGACACAAATGTTTTCTTATTACTCTCCTTTATAAGTTAATGCCAGGCAGATACAATCTTAATTGTTTGATTTTAAGAAGACTTTTATCCAGAGCTTACTCATTTCGAGAAAGAGGGAAAAAAGCACAAACAGAATATTTGAACCCAAAACTATTGGGAAAGTGAAGGTTATTCCCTTTTACATTTCTGAGGAAATGTTCCATTTCCTTCCCTTTTATCTTGTATATATAGCCATATCTTTTTTATAACTGTGTCCAATCAAATGTGACCTTTCTTTTCTTGAATAATAAAGTGATATTTCATATACACCCTACCATGACATGATAAAGGATAGCTAGAACATGTACACTCAAAAATCTTTGTATGACACTCTCCTCGATCAGTATTAGAATAGTGGCTCTTTAAATCAATTATTTTAGATCTCTATGAATATAAAATATAAAGCAATAGACACAGATGTGTATATGTGAGAGAAAGAGGCAGAACCTGAGACACAGAGACAGAGTTAGACTGAGACACAGCAAGAGATGCGGTTTCATTCTGCAATATTTCTCCAAACCCTTATGCACGCAGAGGCAGGGCTTTTGGAAAGTAACTGGATGATAAGGGTGATATGCTAGTCTGTGAACTAATGCACAGATCAGTTCACAATATAAATGTGCCATTGAGAGGTGTGCCCTAATCATAAAAGTTGAATCTTGAGGGTGTCATCTGAAAAGACATATCTCCCTCCCTGGATCCTCCCTTCTCTCTCTCTTGTTCGTGACCATCACGACCTGAGCAGCTCTCCACCTCCAGACTCTATTACTGTCTTGGAGTCAGACAACAATGAAATGAAAAATCAGGACCAAAATAAACTCCTCCTTTAATTTGTGAGTGTTGAGTACTGCACTGCAGTGAGGAGAATGTGACTGAGACAGATTCTCTTACCAGAGAAAGGGATCATTGTTGTGAATACCTGGTCATGTTTTTAAGAGGATTCTGGAACTACACTTGATCTTAGCCAAAAGAAGCAAAGGAAGATTTTGGAACTGCTTTGTGGGAGACTTTGGAAAAATTTGGAGATGGCAGTTATAGGAGCCCTGGAATTCCATAAGCCATGATGGGAGAGACTGGTTGGAGTTTAGAAGATGAGAATGCTAATAGAAGTGCAGACAGTAAAGGTCAGACTCAGGAAATATAGGTTGCAGGAAAGGACCTCGGTGGCAGTGAACTCAACACTATCTATTATGCTCTGGTAGAAAATGTGTCTACATTTTGCTCATGTCCTGAGACTTATACCAGAGACTATGATTTAGGGTGATGGACTAATTACTAATCTGATGAAGGAAATTTTTAGACAACCCAACATTCAGGCTATAGCATGCATTCTTACTGATGGCTTTTAGCCAGGTTTATTCTGAAAATCAGGATTTAAAAAAAAAAAAACATTGAAAAGTTTTCAGTTTTGTCAGAAGTACTTGTAAACTTGGTGCTTTGCAGAGTTTGGTTAAAAGATTAGCATTAAAAATAAGTCAAGTACTTTGTATCACAACATAGGAAATATGCCTTGAGTGAATCCCAGGAATCAATAAAACCATATCAATCACATATTCAAAGATGCAAAACTGTAAAACTTTTATTTGAAAGAGATCCTGGACTCCCTGCTCAAAGAAAAATCCACCTAGATAATTGGTTTTTTGAGATTCATTTTATAGTGTTTAGTTATCCAGACACTCAGAAATTTCTGCAGCCATGATCTAAGGGGCCCCCGCTACTACTCAAAATGGAATCAGAACTTCGTGTCATCCACATGATACTTGTTTTAAAAGCATTCAGAATGCAAGACTTGTGGAATCAGAAAGGCTTCCATGAAGATTTCAGATGACAGCCTGAGAGGCCAGGCAAGGAAATCATGTGTGGCTATGTATGAAGTTGTGAGAATACATGTGAAAGTCCAGTGGAGATCCCATTAATTTAGAGAAGCCAGGCATGTGCATCATCTGCCAAGGAAGTCTTCAGGTAGTGAACAAAGCCTGCCCAACAGTCCAGAGAGCTACAACAAGCAATGCAATGGACTCAAGACCTTCCCCACCCCAAAACCCTTAATTTCATATCTAACCACAACTTGCCTCAACTGATTGTGTGGCATGGACCCACAGGATTTAAAGTTTGCCCTGTTGATTTTTTTTCTTTTTTTTAGGCCCATCCCTTTTTATTCCTTATTTCTCCCTTTTGGAATGGAAATGTTTACTGTGTGCCATGATGTATCAATAATATTTAACTTTCTTTTAATTTTTTTACTTTCTTGCTTTGGGTTTATATGGCATCTCAGAGGAGATTTTGGACTTTTCAGCAATAATAAACTGTCAAAACTGACAACTCTTGGAGATGAACTGAATGCAATTTGCATAAGAGAATGCACATGAATTGTTTGGGACCCAGCAGTAGAACATATTTTGATCTAGAATGTTCTGCCAAAGCTTCATGTGCTCAAAGGCAGGGCTTTTGAAATGCGATTCAACTGTGACAGTGCAATACTCATCCAAGGGGTAATCCATGGATGAATTCACACCTCAATGGGCTGTTAAGAGGTAGAGCCTGGCTGAAAGAGAAGGTATCTGGGACATTACCTGGAAGAGTACACTTCCCTCCACAGCATCTCCCCTTTTGTCTCTGCTTCCTGCCATGGTGACCTGAGAACTAAAGTTGATTCAGATTTTACTCAAAATAAATTCAACCAAATGTATATAAAACACATAAGTAGGTGAAAAGAACTGACTGAACTTCAGCTTAGAATCACTATCCAGAATTCTGCAAGAGTCAGTATATCTAGTACCATATTGTCTAGGTGCTGAAACTCTGTTTAGGAGAGTGCCCACCAAAATCTGCTTAATGGGAATCGACCTCAAAGCGTTTTCAGTAAGCATGGCTATATACAAGTTCTTGTGTACTTTTCCATGCACCATGCACCTTTTATCTCTTCTCAATTATTCCTTGTGTAAATTTCAATATTTCAATCACCACAAAACTTACTTTTCTGAAGTCAATAATTTCAACAGGGAAAACTATATTTTAATAGGTAGACATTATTTCAAACTCAAAACTAGTGAATTAATGTCTTTAGAATTATTTAATCTCTCAACTTGTTTTCTTATTTGTAGATAACAGGTATTTTGGGGATCATTTTGAGGATTTTTAAACAGCTTGTATTTAATGAGTGCTTGGGTATAGCAGACTCTATTATATATACTTGATGTATATTATCTCACTAAATTCTCACCATTGCTCTAGAAAATATCATATTTAATCTTTAAAGAGTGATATTCATGTATGTACATGTGTTACAAATTCTTCTTAAACTTGTTTGTTAATGTATTAGTTACAGTTCTCCAGAAAATATAGTCAACAAGGTATAATTATATATAAAGAGCAATTAATTTAAAAAATTAACTCAAATAACTATGGGAGTTTACAAGTCCAAAATCCATACGGCAAACCAAAGATTAGATATTCTAATAGTTGACTTTGCATTCTGATGGTAAAGATTAATTGCAGATAAAAAATATACGCTTGTAGTAACACCTAGCCCAGTATTAGATGAAACATTCCTATCAACATCTAGCCAAATGGACACATGTAACTAATCATCACAATATATTTAAGAGAAAAGTCCCATATGACCCTATTTCATAGTCTCAAACACATTATCTAAAGCTAGGCAATCTGTATTCCCACAAATATTTGACTATTCCATAACTGAAACACATGAAAATGCCTGGCCCAGTTCTTGTCATAAGATGTGAATAAATAAATTTCATTTGAACTTAAGTTCAATTTAGGTTCTGAGCAGCTCCAAAGAGAAATCTGAACTATGTTATTCATTATTGTTTCCCTCATTACTTCTCCTCCTTGGTAACCTTCTTTCTGTTTCCTTGCTATAATTACTTCTAGTGATTGCACATTTATATTATTGGAAAGCTATCCTTTGTGTTATCCTGAGTTTCTATCTTTAAATAATCAAATCAAAAATTTCCTAAATGTGCTATTGGTAGACATCTCTTGAGGTTGCCTACTAGTTTTTCATATGCCTTCATGTATTTTTATGTCCTCTTTTTCATGAAATATCCTTCCATTTTCTTCTTCACTTTTAGTGTGAAATCAATGAGAAAAAGGAAGATACTTAATGCAAAATGTGATTCCATTTATCAGCCTAACATAGTGTTCAAAGTGTGAGCATAATAACCTAAGACCACTTGGTAACTTAATTGATCACTTCCTGCCTAAGAATTTTCATCTGTAAAATGAAGATAATCACAATTGAATAATATAATGTTCTGTAAATATATAGAATGTGTCTGGCAAATAAGGGGTGCTTAACAGGTGAAGCAGCTTTGTAAGAGTATAATTAATGTGATATAAAAACACAACTTACACATTTCTAGTTCACTGCTTCACAAAACTACCCTATTTTAGAAAGAGAGTGATAAGCCTGAAGAAAGTAACAGAGGATGCAGTATGCTCTGCCCAGTGATTTTTAGAAACTCAGAGACAACGTTCTGTCTGTTCTAACCGAAGACAAAATGGGAAAATCAAACGCTGTGTGTGTGTGTGTGTGTGTGTGTGTGTTACTTTTCTTTCTTGAGAAAAACTTTCATTCTGAGATCATGACCACATTGAAATTTTAGGTATTGTAATTTAGAAGTACTCTGGGTTCTACCGATGGCTCTGTTACTCATTTGGATGTCAAAGTGGGCCAGCACATCAAAAATTTCCCTTACAAAATAAAGATAAATATAATCCTTAAACTTTAAAAAAATTGAATTTTTGATAGAATGCCAAAATACAGTGCTTATAGCTCTACCACTGCAATTTTTCAATTAGAGCAAAACTTTGCTCCTAAGATGAACCCAAAAATTTAGGTGCACATTGTATCTTTAAAATAATTTTTGTTTTTGTGTTTGTTTTGTTTGTTTGGTACCAGGGATCAAACTCACAACCATGCGCTTGCAAGGCAGGTGCTTATGCTGCTGAGCTAAATCCCAGGCCTTTAAAATAATTTTTAAAACTACAATCAATCAAGAAAAATCATATAGAGCAATATGGATTTGGATCCTTGTTAAAACATTGAAAATAGAAAAAAAATCTACATTTGGCTTTCATATTCTTACATACTAGTCCTTTCAGAATTTGAATAAATGTGAATAGTTGAACTTATGAAATCATTTGTTTTAATATCAATATCTATGCTCAAAGGAAAACTAGAATGGAAATGTGTAATCATTTATCACAGCTATATTTCCACACGTGGTATGGAGAAATTGAAGCAAAATGGCACATTATTTCTTATAGAAGTGCAGACCCCTTATGTAAAATTGGCTTTATGAAAATCACCATGATTTATTCCTTGACAAGTTAGCATCTTTGAATTACACAAATTGTTTCTCCAACCCTTATATCAATCTAAATAATCAAGAAAAGCCAAGACATAATCTACCTAATTTAAGTCAAGATTTTCTCGTGAATAAACAAGATGCTGAGAGTTATGAAGCTCAGCTGGTCTCCTGAGCTCTACTGATACTTGAAATACATCACTGATTCCTCAAGGACTTCATCCATCGAAGAAACAACTATGGAAATATTTTGCAATAAAGTGTCGATTTACTTTAAATTGCATTCTATGATAGACAACTGGGAGAAAAGCTTTCCTTTTTTAAAAAAAAGTATGGGCACTTTCTCTCCAATGGTGAAATAATAAGCAACAGATGATCCTCAATATGACATTACACAATAGCTAGGTGATTGAACCTGGCATTGCTGGAGTGAATTCATTTTTGCAGTGCTCTTCTTTCAATGCTGCTAGGGTTGGTTTTGCATAATAATTGAGCTTTTCATTTTACATTAAAAAGTACTGCAAGTTCACGAGATATTTCATGGAGAGTTCTATGTAGAGTTTACATAGGACTTCTGCATTATTTTTTTCAACTGAATGCAAATCTACAATGTAATGAAATGAAAAATTTGGAGCTGGGGATATAGCTCAGCATTGCCATGCTTCCCCGGCAAGCACAAGGTCTTGAGTTCGATTCCGGATACCCACCAAAAACAAAACAAAATAACAAAAAATCAAATGAAATTTTTAGTTCAAAAATTTAGATGTCTTATAGCAAATAATCATATGACTCATTAAAAATATTCTTGTAGATCTTGAGGTACAAAAGCATGTATAAGATAAGTATGGAACCTACCAATGAGACCAAAAGAGAAGAGCACAGAAAGAAGAACACATTACTAGGACCCACAGGAAGCTCATAAATAAGAAACGTTGTCTCATTATATGAATCCTATAATATGAAAAATAAGCAAGATAACCAGTAGAAAGGCCAGTGATTCAAAAAAGCAGAGATAAAAGGGCAAAGAATTTAAACACAAGCAGTAACATTTTAAAACCGAATTATTAAATCACACATCTAAAAACAGTGTTGGAAATTCTTGAGTTTAAGATAAATTTTGAGAATGATTACCACAGAACCATTACTTTTCTTCGAAAGTTCAACTTTAAAGAGAAGAATAAACAATTCCCTATTTTCTTTGTAAGCATAAGTTGAACTAATGCTGCGGCATTGTAAAATATCAGAACCCATACTTTTGAAATTAATGATTTTGGTATTATTCGCATCTGAGTCATCAATATATAGAGGTAGGTGTTTGTCTTGTTTACTTTTCTCTGGTCGCTGGGACAAAATAGCTGACAGCCAAAATGAAAGAAGGGAAGGTTTATTTAACTCATTGCTTTTGGAGGATTGCTTAACAAACTGGCTCCACGGCAGGGTGGCATGGCACCAGGGTAGCACATCAAGGCGGCAGCCAGCAAAGCAGCCAGAGCAAAAGTGACGCTGCACGTATGCCTCCTTTCCTCCCTTACACTGCATGCAGGCCACCCCCTGTCCTCCAGGGCCGATGGCACTCACAAAATCTCTGTGCCCTCCTCTTGCACTGGATGAGGATATTTACAAAGTAAGGATCCTGGCTCCCTGCTGAGTCTCCTCTTAAAGTTCTAAACTTCTCCGGTTGACACAATGTATCAACCGTAGAGTATTCTTTATATAGTGTAAGAAACTGCTATACACGTACATTGGAATAGGAGTCTGCCATCAAGAAAGGTAAACTTGAGTCACCTGTAGGAAAATGGATACCCCTTGAGACCATAACGTTAAGTGAAATAAACCACACACGCAAGTCTAAATATCGCATCATTGCTTTTACATGAGAAAGCCAAATCATAAATAAAGAACAAACAAAATTTTAAAAAACATAATAAAAAATAGGGAAATGGATCTTTCTAAAATCAGAAGGGGATCAAAGTATAGATGGGGGGAAGGAGAGAAAACAGAGCGGTTGGAAACGGGTATAAGATGCGTTGGGTACACATACAAACTCCAAGTGAATAATATAAATATTATGTGTTGCAAACATCTAATAAGTAAAATCACTATAATGAGACACATTCACCTGACAATGTGTTTTAAAGATTGCATGAAATGTTTGTCTCAGCAATAAATGAAATAGTTTTCTGTGATAAAAGCCATTGGAAGAATAGCAGAAAATATTGCAAATTAGGGTATATTTAACTGAACTTAGTGTATATGGGTGTAATATAAGTTTTTGCTCAGTTATATTTTATTTAATCTTTATATATTTTTATTAGTATATGCCTGTGATACATAATGAGCATGTACACCTCGGGGAGTTGGCACATACACATATTACAGCTTCCCTTCCCAATTCCCTTTCTCGTCATTCCTTAAGTTCCTTAAGAGGAAAAGTAACCCAACCATTGAATACATATAGAAAAAGATATCTATATTGAATTTTGAATGGGCAAAACTCCTGAATCCTATGCAAAAATGAGCTACTTCTGATATAACATCATTCATAGCCTCAACTTACTTTATATACTTACTATATATTTGATATTCGATAAGTAATTACTAGGTGTAAAGCCAAGATAATGAAAATTAGCAGAAAAAAAGAAAAAAGCAGAACAAAAATGATACAGATATCAGAGTTAATAGCCACAAACTTTAAAATTAATGTGATTCACATTTTTAAAGATAGACGAACCATGGAAAGTTTAAGTAAATAAATGGAACAAAAGAAAATAAAGAAGCAAATGAAATCCTAAAAATAAACTCAACATCAAAAATTCATTAAGTGAGTTTGCTGTTAAAAGATAACAGAAGAGACAATTTATGAATTTTAGTGCAAAAGATCTATTCTAAAGCACAAGAAAAAATGTAACGAATGGAACATTTTAGGCCCACATGAGACAAAGTGAAAATATCTAGCATATGTACTATTAAAAACAGAAAATGTAAGGCCAAAAATGATAAGAAACAGTAATAGAAGTGAAAAGGGCCAGGGATTGTCAAAAGATACTACATCACAAATCCACTAAGAATCCTAAACAAAGTAAATGTGGAAAAAAATGAAACTAAGGAAAAGTCCCAAAACAGACAATGAAAGAAGCAAGACCCCTTACTTTCCAAATAGTGGCCACTTCAATGACAGTCAACTTCACAACAAGAACAGAGAAGCCAAAGAGAATGAAACAATATTCTTAAGATGCTAAAAGAAAATCTTATAGTTAGAACCACATAACCGCAACTGGGTGTGGTAGTGCATCCTGGTTATCCCAGCACTCAGGAAGCTGAGACAGGAGGCTCACTGTGAGTTGCAGGCCAGCTTGGGCTACAAAATGAATCCAAAGCCAGCCTGTATTGCGTAGTGAGACCCTGTCTCAGAAAGACAAAAAGAAAAACAAGACACAACACGACACGACGAAAGGAAAGGAAAGGAAGAAGAAAGAATCATATAATTGGTGAGTGACTGTATCTTTTTGATGTGGTCATATGTTACTTAACCACATGGCATGTTCTGACAGATACATCATTAGGTGATTCCATTATTGCATGGACATTCTAGAGAGTTATTACACAAATTGTCTTAGCTGCAACCCCACTGTGAAGTATGCTATCACAGAAACACTGTTGTGTACGTGGTCCATCATTGGCTGAAACATCATCATGTAGCACACAGATGTAAAATCCAAAGGTCACATTGAAATATTTTCAGGAAAACATAGTGAGAGAATATTTTTATCAATACAGACTAAAATAATTAAAAATGAGAGCTTCCAATACAATGAAGTAACCACAGGTGAAAATTTAAATCTAGGGAGGACACATACATGGGGAATTTTAAATGAATATAGAGTCTGTATATACCATGACAGATATATCATGTCTGTAAAATTAATGATGGCTTTAAAGCCACCCACCTTCAAACATCTCTCAGAGCTTATACTATGTGTCACTTTGCAATATAAAATAATCTTTGGGGAAATTCTCAACCCTAGGATTACTGGGTCTGTGTGACAAAGGACCTAACACATTAGCTGTTCTAGGGAAAAGGCCATCTTGCAACAAATACATCTTCTTGATTTTTAAAACAAAGCTTGCTCCTACAAGAATGCCTTAAACAAGCTTATGAAACAAGAACTGGCTAATTTATAGAGACTGAATACAGGTGTAAGAAAGAAAGAGGAATTTCCAAATTCTGAGAATGTTCTCTATGGGGAGATGGTGGCCATCTGACCTCTGATTTCATCTGTCCCATGCCACTGGCCTTCATCTGCTTTCTATCTTGTAAGGGAATGACCAGAATAAGTTGTATGAAGTTTTTCTTTGATATAAATCAGACCAAAGTAGAAAACATATCCCAGGGGAACCTGAGCACCTAGGAATAGTGAAGATCTCTAAATACAGCAGAATATATGTAGGATCAAGTTACATAAAAATAATAGCATAAAAGGTAAAGGGGTATAAATATTGTGAAATGTTTCTAAGACCCTTGCATTGTCTGATAAATGTTGAAAACTCTACTTCACATTAAGCACTAAAGAATATACACATTTAATAACTACTAAAAAATAGTCTACACTCATGAGACAACAGAAGAGAAAAATGAAATGTCAAGAAGTAATTTAGTAATCTAAAATATGACACTAGTGAATAGAAAATGTGAGGTAACCTAAGTGCACTCACTAGAAAACAAATGTGAAGTCATAGAATTGACCCTAAATAAATCAGTAAAAAGTAAGGAAAGTAAATACTCTAATTAAAGTAAGGAACATGATATCAGCAAGAAGACAAAGTAAGAAACCCTGAAAGCCACTCCATGTATCATTGGTTTAACAGTGAGATAGAGAAAAATTGTTTTGTGAGAAATCCAGAGGCCAACTAAGAGGTTCCTCTGTCCTGGGCAAGTGCGCAACCAAATGCAAAGAAGCATTTTGGGTGCATGCAGCAGGTTCTCACCACAGTGGCTCACCCTGGAAGGTTGCCACAGTTACGAGGAATCCTGAACCTCCCAGTTTCTCCCGAAGAAGAAAGAAGAAGCCTATTCTGTACATCCAATATCTTGACATTTCTGTGGAACTGCCAGAGGGAATTGTTTCTGTTTTGCCTCAATCTGAGCACTGATGTAGTAAGTGCTCACAGGTTGGAAGATGCTTGGAAGAAAAGTAATTAAAATGCTGTAAAGTAGGTATGCAACTATTGGACAATCTCCTCCCTGAGCTCAGTGTAAAATGACTGGACAGAATCCACCTACCTCCCCGTTTCTCCCAGGAAGAAGAGCTAGTTGAAACATTGAAGTAACATCCCACTTTTCAGTGGGTGGCTGAACAGATCAGCTTCTTAAGCACCTCTCCTAAAATCGCCCTTTCATGACCTGGCAAACTCTAAATGGCCACTGGAGTGAGCCACTGAGAACAAAGGCAATGGTTCAAACTAGTATATATTCACTCCGAGAGCTCCTACCTCCATTTTGGAACACAATTAATCAAGAAATCTTACAGTCTCAGCTTCTCTTTTGGGAGGGAAAGACTGAAACATATACCCAATCTTCAGCTATCTAGGGGGATGCCTAAGGTCTGGTTTCTGTTTTACCCAGTTTCAAAGCATAGAGAGGTCCCAAACAAATTATTCCGGATACCTGAGAATAACTGACAACAAAAAATAATTGGGTGGTGTGCTGACACTTCAGAGGACATGCAGTACAGCAGGTAGACACTAGAGGGAGAAAGAGATTACAAAATCCTGATAAATAATTAGGAATTTACTACAAAGTGGAGAGAATGCACATCTACAGAAAAATAATTGGAAGCTTACCTGTTTCTAGGCAGTCTTCTGGTGATTTGTATAGCAAATTGGTTGTACAAAGCTAATCTGTGAAACCTACAGGGGTAACAACTGTTTCAAAACCAATGGACACCAACATAAAGAGACGAGGAACATCAAGATGCATGAAACATTACCCCAGAAAGGGAAAATGCCAAATCAAGAGAAGAAAACCTTGATGAACTACTGGTGTATGCATTAACTGGAATATTATTCAATATAATTGTCGTTAAAAGTGCTTAGTGAATTGAAACAATACAAAAACAAATGAGTAAATAAAGTAGTAGAAAGTATCTTTTACAAAATAGAAATTTAAGAGCTGAGCAATGCCATAACTGAATTGAAAAGTTCATTAGAGAAATTCAAAAGCAGATTTGATCTAGCAGAAAAAGAATCAATAACTTTGAAGACAGGTTATTTAAAAGTATGCAGTAGCCAGAGCAGAAAGAATTAAATGAATGAAAAGTGATAAAATTTCAGGTGATTTATTGCCTGGTCAAATTGATGAACACATGTATTATGGGAATCACATCAAGAATAGAGAAAGGAAGAGAGAGAGAGAGAGAGAGAGAGAGAGAGAGAGAGAGAGAGAGAGAGAAAGGAAGAGAGAGGTGTTTTTAAAATAATAGCTGAAAATTTTCTGTATCTATGGAAGTCAAGGGGTGTGAATCTCTCCAAAAAGAATAACTTAAAGACATACACACAGAAACTCATTATTGTCAAGTTTTAAAGAGGATTTTTAAACAATATAACAACTGCTTGTCACATACAAAGGAACCCCAGTAAGACTAGCAATGTTTGTCTCAGCAAAAAACCGTATAGCACAGTAAGAACAAAATGATATTTTCAAAGTTCTGGTAGAAAATAATGGTACTATTGGCCAATAATGTACTATATAAAAATTCTATTTTTGAATAATGAAGGAGAAATAAAATATTTTCTCAGATCAACAAAAGCTAAAGGAGTTTGAAAAGCTGAAAGACTTCGTTACCAGTAGACCTTCTTTATAAATGGTAAAGGAAGCCTTCAACTTAAAATGAAAGAACACTAAACAGCAACACAAAAAGATGCCAAAGTTTAAGATTCACTTATAAATATTTAGAAAATTATACTACAATAATAGTATAAAGCATTGTTAATTCTATCATAGATGTTAAAAGACAAATGACAAAAATAACTATATAATATGTTAGTAAATACAAATGTAAAATATGTAATTTGTGACATTAATAAAGTTTTTTGTGGAAAGTAAAAGCAGAAAGTTTTTCAGTGTGATCAAATTAAGTTATTATCATCTTAAATTGGATCATCATAAGTTGTTTTATATAATCTCTATGATAAGTACAAAAGAAAATATCTTTGAAAGATACACAAAAGAAAATGAAAAAAAAGTTAAAACTTGTCATTTAAAAAAAGAGAGAAATACAAAGAAAGACTGAAAGAAGGAAAGAGGCAAAAAAGCTATGAGACATTAAGAGAACAATTATCAAAACAGTGTGTCAATAATCAACTATATGTGAAATAAGTTGCTGAAGCAAAGGAGATAGGCTAGTTGAACAGATTTAACAAACAATAACGAAAGAAAAGATAAGACTCAATAATATACTACCTATAAGAGATGCACTTATGATTTTAGGACACACACAAAAAATGAAAGTAAAAACAGAGAAAAGACATTCCATGTCATTAGTGAGAAAAAGTACAAGAGTGGCCATGTTTACATAAAACTGATTTTACATTAAAAGTTATCACCAAAAAAGGATAATGATTAAAAAACTCAGCATACCAGGAAGAGATTACAAATATATTGAATAAGATCTGAGGGAAGTAGAAACTTACTGTCCAATGGGTATAAATTTACTGTTACAAAAAAAATGCAAAAGTTCCAGAGTTCTGCAGTAGTATGTTGTGCACCTACTTGAGAATAGTATTCTGTACACTTTAAAATTGTAAAAAGAGTAGACTTCATGATTTTTATACACAGTTTTCAGAAAAGGACAGAGATTAGACTTGTTCCAAGGCAATGATGTCCAGCTTTGTATCATGTAATGTAGACTGTAAGTAATTAAAAGAAAATAAAGACACAGGGGTTGACTGAAAACGAAGGGAGTAAAAAACATACCACACAAAAATGTATTTCTAAGTAATATGAAATAACTACATTATAGAAGATTCTGAGTTTAAGAATGATTGTGCAAAGAGGTAAAAAAGATGATGGTGGTATAGGCGACAACAGCAAAGTTGAGTATCTCTGAATCTGTGCTACAGAAAAGCAAACTGAGAGAGGCAGCCAGCTTCTCAGTGACAGTCTGGCTGATTTAATAGACTTATAATCACTCCATGTTCTTTATTAGGCATGGAAAAGTGAGAAATATCCAGCCTGGGGATTCAAATAAGCCAAAACAGAATGGACCAGAAAAAAAATCACAACACACTCATGCATTTTCCTACTAGAAACCTACAAGCAACAGGGTGCATTTAAGTCTTATACACAGTAGCACTCAAGGGCCAACCAGCAGTGAGATGCAGCCACCACTGGTAAAAAATAATAATAATACATACTAAAAAATAGCACTCTAATGTCTATGAGCAGCAGAATAGAATACATCCTTTCTAATAAACAATGGAGTTGCATCACCTAAGGGCAGCAACAGAGAAAGAGCCCAATAATAGGAACAAATCAAAACTTTACTCTTAACTCTAACAATAAATGGCCTCGACTCCCCCAATTAAAAGGAATAAACTGGAAGCGTGGATCAAAAAACAAAACCCAACTCTCTGCTGCATTCAAGAATTTCATCTAATTCTCCCAAAAACTCCACAGACTAAAACTTTGGGTTTTAGTCTGTGAACTTTTTGGGACTGAAAACAGTATTCCATGCATCAGAACCTCAAAAGCAAGCAGAAGTAGCAATTTTTTTCTCAAAATAACCTTCAAACTAAAATTAATTTGAAGAGAAGGAGAAAGTTATTAGATTTAGTTAAGGGAAAATTCAACATGAAAAGATAACAATTGTAAATATATGTATACATCAAATATTGGTGCACCTAAATTCATAAATCAAACACTGTTGGACATAAAAGATCAAATGATCGCCAACAAAATCATAGTGCACCACCTCATACTCCACTGTCAAAAATAGGTCAACTAAATAAAAAATTTAAAAAGAAGTTTCAAACCTTAACCATACCTTTGAAAAAACAAACTTAGTAGACAGCTGGTCTACTAGTGTTCTACTCTATTACAACAGAATATTCTTCTCAGCAGTACACAGGATCCTCTCCAAAGTCGACCTCATACTACTCCATAAAGTCTCCTTAAATAAATACAGAAATATCAAAATCATCCCTTTATCTATAAGAACATAGCATACTGAAACAAGAAATGAGTCAGGAAAAAAAATGCAGCTATTTTACAAACACCTAAATAGTAAATACTCCTAAGCACTCTGTGTGTTACATAAAAAAAAAATCAAGGAGGAAATTAAATAATTTCTAGAATCTATAATACCAGAACAATACATCAGAACCTATGGGACACAATGAAAGTAGTCATTTGAAGGAAATGTATTGATGTGAATGCTGACATCAGAAAAAGAGAGCAAGTTCAAATAAATAACCTAATATGCACTTCAAGAAACTAGGAAAAGCAGGAACAGTCTAAGACACAAACCTTGTAAAAGGAAGGAAAGTATGAAGATCATAGTACAAATTAATAAAATTAAGCTTAAAAAGTATAATTAATTGAAGAGTTAGTTCTTTGAAAGAATATGCAAAATACATAAACCCCTAACTAAACTTATCAAAAAAGATGGCACTGAAATCCAAAAGATCATTAGTAGCTATTGTTAAAAAATTGCACTCCAACAAACTAGAGAAACTTGAAGAAATAGATACCTAGATACATATGAATTACCAAAGGTAAACTAAGAAGACATCAGAAACTCGGCCAAATCCAAGAATAGACCATGCAATTGAGGCCATAATAATAAAAACTACCAAATAAGAAAACCTACTAAGTATAAAGCACCTGATAGACTCACTATGGAATTGTAAAACATCATTAAGGAGGCTATAACACCAACATTCCTCAAACTATTTAACAAATTTGAAAGCAAAAGAGTAATCCCAAACTCATTCCTAGAATCTGGCATTCATTACTCTGATCCCAAAACTAGACAAAGACCAAACTAAAAAAGAAAACTCCAAGCCAGTTTCTTCAGTGAACACAAATCCCAAAATCCTCAGCAGTATACTGGCAAACAGAATATAACAAAGCATCAAAAAGATTATACACCACAACCAAGTAGTTTTCATTCTAGCAATCAAATAATGGTTTAACAATCACAAATCAATAAATGTAATACACCAGGTAAACAATATCAAGGACAAAATTTACATAATCATATCAATAGACACAGGAAAAAGGCTTTTGACAGAACCAGGCATAAATTCTTAATTAAATCCTTTAAGAAAATAGGCATAGTAGGACCTTATTTTACTATGATAAAAGCCATTTATGACAATGACAATGAGAACATATTAAATGGGGAAAAGCTGAAAGTTTTCCCTATACAATCAGAACTAAGGCAAATATGTTCACTAACATTGTTCTAGTTCAACATATGCATGAGAGATAATCAGACCAATCAGGAAAGAGAAAGATATAAGAAGAATACTTATAAGAAAGGAAGAATTAACATCATTATGATTATTTACAGATGACATGATCCTTTACAAAGAAGACCCAACAAGTTCCAACAAAAGATTCCTGGAATAATCAAATTCAGCACTGTAGCAGGATATAAAATTAATATGGAAAAATTGATGTTCTTATACACTAACAATAAATCTATTGAGAAAGAAATTAGGAAAACAATGCTATTCACAATAGCATAAAGAAAAATTAAATACAGTAATAGGTCAGTTCACAAATGCTTCTTTTTGTGAACAGTTCATTTCACTAAGAGAAGCATTCAGTAAAATTTCGCTTCCATTCACGAATGCTACATTATGAATACAACAATGTTTCCTGGGTGAATATAAATGCAGACATATTCTCCAGAATGGAATGAACTAAGCTTGTGAATCAGTGTACCACTGTACTTTTTTTTTTTTTCTTTTTTACACCTGGGGTAAAACTCACAAACTGCTGCTTGCCAGGCAGGGGCTTGTGCCGCTGAGCTAAATCCCTGGCCCTGTACCACTGTACCTAAGAATTAGCCTAACAACGGAAGCAAAAAAATCTCTACAACAAAACTACAGTACTCTGAAAAAGGAGACTGAAGAAGGTATTCAAAAATGGAAAGATAGCCCCTCTGCCTGGATAGGCAGAATGCACAGAATCAAAATTACCACATTTCCAAAACTGATGTATAGATTTAATGCAATTTCAACCCAAATATCAACATGTATTCCTCAGAGAACTCAACAAAATAATCCTAAAATTCATATACAACTAGAATACACAAAGAATAGTAAAATCTGTACTTGGCAAGAAAAGTAAATCAAGAAACAGCAAAACCTAAAATTTCAACTTATGTTACAAAGCTACAATGATAAAAACAGCATGATAATGCCACAAAAACAGACAAGTAGGTCAATGGAACAATATAGAAGGCACAGACACAACTCCAACTACCTGATCTTTGACAAGGGGTTCAAAAACTAATCTGGAAAGAAAGAGCATCTTTAGCAAAGGATGAGAGAAAACTAGACATGCACATGCAGCAGATCGAATCTAAACCTACATCTTGTACCATGTATTAAGCTGAAATAAAAATAATTCAGAGATCTAAATATTAGACAGAAACACTTAAACTCTCAAAAGAAAAAGTAGGAAAATTCTTGAGGTTATAGGTAACCTTGAGGTTATAAGGACTTTCTAAATCAAACTCCAATTGCACAAGAAATAGTACTGAGAATCAAATCACAGGAAATCCTCTGCCCAGGAAGAAAACAACCAACATAATGAAAAGACACTTACTAAATGGGAAAAGTTTTTCTTGCTACACCTTAAACAGAGAAATAATATCTAGAATATATGAAGAACTCATAAGTAAATAAACCCCCTATATAATAAAAAATATAAAAATGTGATCCTACAATGAACAGACACTTCTCAGAAAAAGTACAAATAGCCAATAAATACATTAAAATGCCCAACATTGCTGGCCAGTAAAGAAATGAAAACTAAAACAACATTGATATTCCATCCTACTTCATCATGAATGACCATCACCAAGAAATCAAATAATACCAAATGTTGGTGAGGTTTCAGGGAAAAAAGAAACCTTCTACATTGTTGGTGGGAATGTAAACTAGTACAACCACTCTGAAAATCAGAACTGACTTTACTTAAAAAAATAAAAATAGAAATTGTTTCATTCCCAGCTACTTTCCTAGCAGGGATCTTCCCAAAAGAAATCATATTACCATGAGAAGTATATATCCAGAAGCAGCCTACATGTCCATCAACAGATAAATGAATAATGAAACTATGGAATTTATACACAGTAGAGAACTACTCTGCTATAGAAAAAGTTATATTTGAGTTATTTTTATGAAAGTAAATACACCTTGAGACCACACAAGCTTATATTGTGCATGGCTTCTCTTCTATGAGAAACCCAAATAATAAATAGCAAGCAAAATAAAAGATCAATACTAGAAAGCAGGGAAACATATTTGGCAAATGAGAAAAGTAGATGATGGAGAGAGGAAAGGAAGTAGGGGGAATGGAATGAAAAAGAATTAAGGTGTGCCATGTACAGGTACCACACACCAGCAAAGACTGTCTTCATTGTGTACCTCGAACTTGTAGTACTAGGAAAAATAAAAATAATATGAAAAGCAAAGAGGAACATAGTGCCTATTACATAGACAAAAAGAAAACTTAGAGCTCATGGGTATGAAATTTGTCCTAACTGAAATATAGGAAACACCATCCCCAATATTAGCAGAATACACATCCTTTTGTCTCAAACACAGAACATGTAAAAAATAAACCATATGCTGGATGAGTGTAAAGTAAGTCTCAAGGCATTTCACAAGACTGAACCCAATTATTTAAAGACAAGAATTGAGCTAAAATGTAAATGATGTATGACAATAAAGTACATGTCTTAAATTCCTGATAGTTAAATTATATATATATATATATATATATATATATATATATATATATATATTGGGTAAACCAAAGAAAATTAACTTCAGAACATACATTTACTGAATAATGATAAAATTATGACCTATAAAAATTGGTAGAATGTGCCTAAAATGTAAGTAGAGATTTTCAGTGCTAAATGCAGTAGACAGTATTAATGACCTACTGTCCAATTCAAAAAAACTAAAAAAAAATGCATACCAAATGCAAAGAGGAAACAATAAAGATAACAGCATTAAAAAAGCAAAATGAAAAGCAACAATAAAACAAAAATGAAAGAAACTTTAATATTTTTATAGAGACTAACAGATTGATAAATGCCTGGCAAGACTCATCAAAAAAGAAAGAAATATTACACAAATCATCAATATTAGAAGTCTGAAAGGGGACATTATTATATATTCTAAAAACTTTTTATTGAGACTAAGAATATAGTTTTTATTAGTTCCCTATAATTGCTGTAACAGATTACCACAAGCTGATACCTTAAAATGACTGGTATGGATTGTAAAGTTCTGGAAGTTTTGGTCAAAAGTCCAAAATCATTAGCATTAGGCCAAAATCTAGATATCAGCAAGGCCACACTTCTTCTACAAGCTCCAGCAGAGAATCTGAGCTTCCCTCTCCCTGTTTGGGTGACTGCCTCTATGTTTCCTGTGACCTCAACAGTTCAGTTTCTTTGTAGACCTTCCATTTGCTGACTTAGAAACCTTCTGCTATGTGTCTCTTTACAAAGATTCATAGGACAGCATTTACCCAAAATCCAGAATAATTTCCTCTAAGTCCTTTTTTGACCTACATATGCAAAAAACCTTTCTTGTTTTGTTTTTGTTTTTGTTTACCATATAAAACAAAAGTCATAGAATCCAGAGTTTAGGGCATGTATAATTTTTGAAGAACTCCTTTCAACCTAGTAAGATATTATTAATAATTTTATTTTAGTCTGAAAATTCAATAAAAATATGAGTGAATTCTTAATAAAACAGAATGTACTAAAATAAGCACATAAAGAGCAAATATAGCTTTTTTTCAGGATTAAATTTGTTTTTTGAGAGCTTTCCTACCAAAAAAAAAATTCTTCACTTTTCAAGAATTGGCTTCACCTGTGATTTTTTCCAAATAAAAGAAGTTACATCATCTTATATAAATTCCTTGAAGGAATGGATTTAGAATACTTCTCAAATTATTTTATGAGAATAGAATAACTATTACCAAAATCCCGATACAAATACAAAAAGAGTCTTCAATTTATTTCATAAATGCTCATGCAAATATCATCAACAAAACCTTTACAAAGGTTCCTTTGTTTATATATGTAATACTAGCTAACATGTATTCGCAATTTTCTATGTACTAGTACCAACTCTGTTGTGCCTTATATAGATATTTTTATGCAGTTCTCACCATTAGTTTATTAACTAAGCTCTGGCTTAGCCCCATTTAACAGCCAAGACATGTTGAGATTTAATAGATTGTATATCACATTAATTAATGACATAGATTCCACCACTGAGGACTGCTAGGAAACCTCAGGAAGCATTCCAGAGACAGGAAGGTTTTATTTCAAGGAAGAAAGACTTTATTCATGGGAGGGACAGTTTGTGGCTTACAACTCTGGTGGAACCCGCCTCATTGTACTCCTAAGGGAGTGTCCTCTCCTCATCACTGCTGAAAATCCCACAGTTTCATTACTGATGAGTTTCATTAATGGTAAGAAAACAAAGCCTGTTAAATTATAATCCAGATACTCTTCAGTTCAAAATCCTTATATGATTTATGTTTCATTTTGAGTAAAACACAATGTCTTTATGATGGTTGCGTTAACCACTTTTCTATCACTGTGACAAAAATACCTGAAATAAGTATTTTAAAAGGGAAGGGTTACTCTGGTTCATGGCTGCAGAGGTTTCATTCCATGGTCAGCCACCTCCCTTGTTTTTAGGCCTGTAACATGGCATCAGTATCAAGGAGGAAGGGTGTAGCGGATGACAGCTGCTCACCTCGTGATGTCCAGGAAACAGAGAAAGTGAAAGAACCAGAAAGAGATGAAGGTGCTGGGAACAAGATGTACCTTTCAAGGTCGGGGACATAGCTCAGTGGCATAAATACCCGGCAAGTGCAAGGTTGTTAAGTTAGATCCCTGTTTAAAAAAAAAAAAAAATATATATATATATATATATATATATATATATATATATATATACCTTTTGTAAGCAGGTCCCCAGTGACCTTCTGCCTTCAGTTAGGTCCCATCTCCTAATAGTCCCTGTTTGGGTGACTTCCTTTTATTGTTTGAGCTTGAACTCGAATTTTAGAAGATTAGCATTTCAATGATGCCGTAACCTTCCTAGGCTTCACCTTAGAACAATACTACATTGGGAATCAAGCCCTCCATAGACGAGTCTGGGGAACACTTCACATTTAAAGCATAATTCATGTTCTGTAAGGTCCCACACAAGTAAACTTCTGCCATAGTCCTACTTTTCTGATTCATTGAACTTCAATAACACTGACCTCCTTCATCTTCCAGACACATTCCAGCTCTAACCCTACACTGGCTGTTCTGCACGAAGCATGCTTGTCACAGATACCAGAGAGCTCCCTCCCAAGGGAACCTACTCAGTCTCTCCCATTGTCCCTTTTCACAAAAGTCCACCTTATCTGTTCATTTAAAATTGGATCATTCAACCCCAAACACTCCCCATCCAACTGACTCTGCTTTTCTTTCCATAGAACCATCTCCTTTTTACACACTTCTTAAAATTAGTTTGTTTTAGTGTGTTTATTATGTATCTCTGCCCAGTTAAAATTAAAACCCCAGTAAGGGAAAGATTCCTTCTAATACATATGATGCTGTGTCTCCAGTTCATAGAGAAGTGTCTATTTCAGAGGAAATGCTCAGCGAATATTTGTGAGTTGAATGCTTCAGTCAAGAGTTCTACTGTATAAAACATAAATCTGAATTTGAGGATGATAGTTCAAAGGACAGGGTTTCAAAGGTTTTTCCATAGTTTTATGCCTTAGTTTAAAACATGAAACAGTTACATTGCGTGCTGTCTAGATCTATAAGATAGCTGTTCATTTCAGTATTAGACAGTTTCTTCCACTCTCTATATTCAGGTTGCATTCTGAACATAAAACTGTATTGCTTTAATAGAGCATTATTACCATCATGATATTCATCAATTTGACTAACTCTCCACACTAAATGTGCAATACCATACAAAGATTTCTGTCAGCTGAAATCATTGAGCTAACGGTATTCTGTTCAGGCACTCTCAGTTATCTTTAAGAAAAGCAATGGAAATGTATTTGGTATGAGACAGATTTTTGAATATAATGTACTTTTTTATTCCTTGATGTGTGCCATGTCCATCATGTCATGCAGAAATAGCCTGACCTTTAAATCTTTGGTCGAGGTGGCATGGATGAACTGAATCAGATCAATCAAATAACTGATTGATCATTGTATGACAGTCAGTTCTCAAAATGACCCAAGAACAGGTATCATGGAACAGTGAATTCTCTAACTACACAAAATATAACTATAGATTCCCCTTTTCAAAAACCTCTTCATGACCTAGATACAAATTACTCAACAAATCATTCTATGATAGAGTGGTCTACAGCAATGCTGATGGCATCCTTATTTTTAAATTCTTGGTCTGTAAAAATTGATACGCATGGTAAAGAGCAACAGCAAATAGAACCTACATTTTGAAACTACAGGTGCTGAGAAATATTTTGTAAATGCCATTTCTTATGCCTTAAATATTTTTAAGCTAAGTTATGTAAAGTATTTTTCTAAAACATTATATGTAACAATGAGTATATTATGGTATACCATGAGTACAAAATGAAACATTCAATCACTCAGCTGATTTCTTTTTGCATCCCATTGTTTATATTTTAAAGCCACAGTCAATAAGAGCAATTACTGAAGGATTATGGAAAGCTTTTATTGAATTAATGCCATGTCATATATAATATGACTGTTCCCCTTGAACTAATGTAAAACCTCACCATGCTTAAGCCATGTACTTCACTAGTGACCTGGCAAAGTTATTTAGGCTAAAAAAAAATTTATTTCACTGATTCCAAACCAATAAAATATCTTTGCACTTGGCATATTGAGAAAAATAAAGTCTTCTAAATGTGGCTATCATGAAATATCTTACTCTGAAACAGATCTAGCAGTATGCCACATTTGGTTAGAGTTTTGATATGCATTCAGTTTTCCAGTCAGTATGTTTTGGAAGCCTGCTGTAGGTGAGGCATTGCTCTGGGCACTAAAGCCCATTCAACTGTAAAAAAGAGAGCCCACTTTTTATCTAATGACATAATTTTTTAAAATGAAAGGAAAGGGCAATTACATATTTTGGTTAGTTTAAAGACTAATAGAAAGACATGCTAAAATGATTGTTGGTCAACTCAGATAGGACAAAAGAAAGCTTTACTCATATCCAGAGTTGCCTGTGAGGCCTAAGTGCTAATTATTTGATGAGGCTGGAATTTTAGTGAAATTTACTACTTACTTCCAAAATCGATTTTCAAACCCTCTGAAGTACCAACATTGCACTGAGTCATAGATTTACAGAATGTTGGAGCTGAGTGCCACCTTTAAGTTCATGATGTGTCCAGTCCAAATTCGATTTAAAGACGAGATACCTAACTCACAGAAGTGTAAAACATGTTTACAAAAATTAAAATACGCATCAGAAGTAGGGCTGTGACATCCATTCAGGTGTCTTGGCTGTCAGTTGAACGTTCATCCCAGGGCATCTCTCCTTCATAGAACCTGGGTGGCAGGCTGTCTTTCCATTGACGGAAAGACAGGAGACACATTGTCCAGATAAATAAGCCTCACTGTCACTATGGAAACCCTTAGCCATTGTTATATTGTAATTTTTCCCCAGTGAATTCAAATGGTTTCTCACTCCTGAGAAATTAAAATAAAGTCTTTTATTTCTAAAGTTTAAAACCTGGCCAGGATGCAGAAATAAATCATATGACACCTGTTAATATCACATCGGAAAACTCATTGGGGGATAAATGTAGAAATAAATGACGAATATGAACTGCGATGCAATATTTACACAGCCCTGTGGCATTTCAAATTGCTGTTTTTGCTAGCGGCATTATTCACCCATGGTAACATATATGAAGTCCTGCCTTCAGAAACAGGTAAATTCTGTCCTTATTTTCTCAACCACAATTAATGACAGACAGACAGACAGTGTGAGCTTGTTTTCTTATGGAGTTAGGTACACGGGGATAACTGATAAGTAATTAAGAAACATTCACCAATCTCGAAAATGTTTCTTCTATCAGTCCCAAGATATGTAGATGAATTATCAGTCATAGCAGTTGCTTATGGCTAATTCAATATTTAGTAATTAGTGTCCCTGAGGTATCTTGTCTAATATTTTTACATCATCTCCAATTATTAAAGTGAGAGTGAATATATATTTTGACATGTAATCCTACTCGCTTCACATATGATTTGTTATTATGTTCAAGACTATGGAATCAGAAAGAATACAAATAATACTTTACATGAAGTAAATATGAACTTCAGCTACTGGAACATGAAATGTGTGGAAAAGAGGGAACCAAAGCACAGGGAACTAGCTTGATTTTATGAGAAAGGGCATCGGATCAGAGAGAAATATTTGTAATAATGTTTGATTAGTTAATGTTTCATGTTCAGAGACAACTTTATATTTTCACTCCTGCAGTCATTTCTTGGTGCTTAACATTTCTCAGAGCAATGGGGTTTGGGCGTATTTTCTTGAAACTTGCCAACAATTCTGTTTGAAGCGGATTATCTGAGTTTGACAACTGGGAGCAAGCCTGCCTCTTTACAGGAGGAAAGAGGAGCTGTTTATTTGACCAGCTGAGAGAAATGTACACAGAGACAGACCTGCTAGTGTGGCTGGGTCCCAATGCCTTCTGTAGGATACAGAATAACAGCTGTTTGCCTCAGCATACAGATCAGAGGATTTTCACTTAATAAATTGGTGCTCTTCCTTTATTAATATTTTTAGTGGAGACCGACTTCACCCTGTCCTGCTGTGTCCCTTCCTACCTACATTTTTAGAGTAGTCTCAGTGCTGCAGATATTCTTGGCCACTAATGAATAGTGTTGAGATATCTAAGAAATATTATCAGGCCCAGACTACCAAGACAAGAGAAAGAGAAAAGTATCCAGGTAACTGCTGTGAAGTTGCAGAATTATATGTAACTTTTTTGCCTTTCTGAGGCTTTATTATCGCTGTTATTCCTTTCTTAAACAAGATTCTAGTTTTAAGCCTCTATGACCTCCAGAAAGTTAACTCCATTTCCCTTTGAAATTGAAAATTACATTAGAAATTTATTGTTATGATTGTCAGAAACACACCATCAACCTTTAACATTATGTTTGTTTCTTTGTTTTTTACATTTTTGTTGCAATATGATACACATAGAAAAACACAAATAACAAATTCATAGCTAAGGGAAATTTTACAAAATGAGTAACCAACATAATCACTATATTAAGAAATAAAAAATAGCCAGTGTCCTGAAAGACTCTGTATTATCATAAAGGAATTAGAAATCATCCCTTTCTTCTTAAGGAAATCAGTATCCTAACACCAAATTTCAGAGATGCTTGCATTTGGGCTTCATAAAAATAGAGTAATTTCAGTGAGAATGCTTTCATATTTGGCTGTTTTGAGCAGTATATTTTTGAGACTACACACTATTTTGGGTTGTAGGATGGAACTTGAAGCCTCATGCAAGCAAAGGAAGTGTTCCTCCACTGAGCCACATTCCTACCCCTGTGAGACACCACATGGTTGCATAGAGTTTGTAAATGACCTGAGATATAGCTCAGTGGCACAGTGCCTGCCTGGTAAGTGCAAGGTCCTGAGTTCAATTCCTGATACAAAAAAAGTTAGTTAAAAATGTTTATAGCTCTATAGGATCCTTTTATAGAACTATACTGGTTTGTTTATTCCATTGTAATACTGATAGATATTTTAATTGCTTCATATAATTTCCAACATGTATAATATGTAACACTCTTGATTATCTGAGTTTTAGCTATTATGGTGATTGGGTTATGGTACTTCCATAACTATAATAATCTCTCTTCCATAATGTCTCTCATTTTCTTCAAAATAGCTGTCTATGCCATCACACACAATAAAATCAAACAAAACAAAACAGAATAAAAGCAATCAAAGCAAAAGAATAAAAGTATTGTAGGACTTCAAGACAAGATAATAGGAAACCAACAATAGCTACTATAATGTCTCTTGTTTTCTTCAAAATTGTTGTCCGTACTAACACACATAATAAAATCAAACAAAATCAAACAAGTAAAAACAGAAGAATGAAAACATTATAGGACTTCAAAGCAAGATGATAGGAAATCAAGAATGACTACCATAATGTCTCTTGTTTTCTCAAAATAGCTGTCCATACCATCAAACATAACAAACTCAAACAAAACAAAACAGAATAAAACCAATAAAAACAAAAGAATGAAAGAATTATAGGACATTAAAACAAGATAATAAGAAATCAACAATGTACATTGTGATACATCTCACTATCTTCAAAATAGCTGCCCATACCTAATCAGCCACAGTAAAATCTAACCAAATCTACACACAGACATATAATAAAGATTTCAGAAATTCAGTACAATAAAAGAATATGTAAATATGTTATAGAAAAGAGACAGATCACCTATAAAGGAAAACCCATCAGAATCATGGCAGACTTCTCAACACAAACCATCAAGTCAAGAACAATTTGGAGTGAAGTGTTTCAAATCCTGAAAGAAAACAACTTCCAACCTAGATTGATGTACCCTGCAAAACTATCTCTCAAATTTGATGGAAAAATAAGGTGCTTCCATGGCAAAGAATAACTGAAAGAACCATGACCATCAAACCAACCCTACAGAAAGTGTTGAAGGATATTCTAGAGAGAGATAAAGATGACCATGTTTGCAGGAACAGCAGCATAGGGGATCACCAAATAGGACAGGCGACTGAACGAAGGGGAAAAGTGGAGGCCAACAGCAGGGTAATATCTCAGAGAGGAACCATTGCATGCCGATTATAACCATGAATATTGATGGCCTGAATTTACCAGTAAAAAGAAACACAGGGAGAGTGGATCAAGAAATAAGGTCCATCGGTATACTGTGTACAAGAAACATATTTAACTTGAAAGGAAATTCATACACTAAAAATCAAAGGAGAGAAAACAATTGTTTCACATGACAGGAGACCAGAAAAAATCAATAGTAACTGCCCATCAACCACAGAATGGATAAGAAAGATACGGTATTTTCATACAACGAAAAGCTATTCAGCTATAAAGTAGGATAATCTTGAGGCTCTTGTAGGTAAATGGAGGCAACTGGAGATCATGCTCATGGGTGAAATGATTTGGACTCATATGGTTGAACACTGAGTTATCTCCCTAGCATAAAAAACTGAAGGAGTTAGTTGGATCCAAAAAACACAACAGATTTTATGAAAGTGATAGGGGAGGAAACACCTAAAAAGAGAAATTGACAACCACTGTTAATTTCCTATTATCTTGTTTTGAATTCTTGTATTGATACTGTCATTTTCTACCATTCTGTTTGCCTGTGGCAGATACATACATCAGTCTCTTACTGGTCTCTGTGATGTTACATATATAGAGACATTTCTCATTTAACAACTGATTTCCTGCCCTAAATGAATTGTTCACTAAATGAGGAGTAATATATAAATGTACATTACAGTATTCAGCACAAAGAAATGGTCAAAGGAAACTCCAACATGATGACTTTGCTTTTATTTGAATAACTCTTATAATGCCCTACTATAATCTATAACAGAACAGAAAACCACACAGCACTATAGTGTGCAGTACAATCACCAAAAATTATCAGACTATGTAAACAACGCACACAGTATAAAAAAGAGACATTGAAGTTCTATAAATAAGCTGTACAGAACTGTACAAACAAAAAGCTGGACCATAAATCCCAATGGTGGATCCTAAGTTCCAACATCATACCTTGGTCAAAGAGTCATTAACAGGACAGTTTATGAGGAATATCTGTACCAATGATAATTTTAGCTAATGTAGCTTTTGAATAACAATTAATGTTTGATAATGTCATTCTTCCTTACACTACTTCATTAATAGTTTAGGTTCTTTATGATGTTTGCATATAAATTTTAAAGTCAACTAGTCACATTTCAACTATGTATATAAACAAAAGTTTATGATTCATTGTAATTCCATTACATTTTTAAAGTCATTTGGGGGAAGTTAGCATTATTATTATATTGAATATTCAAATTTATAAATAGTGTGTACCCCTGTATTTATCTAAATACTCAATTTCCCTGCTAAATATTTCATACTTTATGTATAAAGATTAAATATATTTTATTAGGCCTATTTTATACATTTAAAAATCTTTTAATTTGTTGTCTAATATTTCTGAGAAATAAAACTGATTTTCCTATATGTACCTTGTATCCAAGAACTTTGCTACCTATATTCATTTATTCATATTTCATCTTTGTATATACAAAACCGCATCACATTCTTTTAGTTTGATGATTTTTTCCTTTATCCTTAGCATTTCTCATTTGCAATCTTTGCTATCAGATGTATTTAATGGCATGCATTTTGTGCTAAGAATAGTTTTAGTTATAACTGACAAGTTTTGATATGTGAGATTTTTCATTTTCATTTCTATTCCCATCTGTGTTCATTGAGAGTTCCTTTTTATGCATGAGTCATTTTTTGTTTCTATCCTTTGTTCTTGATCTCTAATAAATGACTAAGATATTTTTTAAAAGAAAAAGCAACAAACAAACAAAAAAGCTTCTGGACTGACCTCTGCCCTGAGGGTTCCCAGTGCTTCTGATACTTCTCACTGATCTCCCAAGATCTGGAGCTTTTTCTGGGCTCCCTTATTCTCTTCTGCTCTGAGCTCTATTGTGTATCACCCCTCTGCTTCTCACACAAGGACCACATAGCTGGCTGCCTGCCTTCCCTGAACTACATTCGACACCTAGTTTCCTTCTTCACAGACTGTGTCTAGTGGAAAATATACTGTTTCCCCCAAGATTTCTAAGCTCAGCTGAGTCTTCAATGCTGCCGAGCACCCTTTCTTTACCCTTTATTCATAAAGCATAGCCACTCTTTCGTATAATTTCAATGACAAAATCACCGAGCGTTCCTCCATCTCCTTACTAAGTGTAAGACCCACTCACCTTCACTGAGAAGACCTACACAATATTCTGATTTAAGATTTTTCAATTCTTCTCCTCTCCATCTAAAAATATTTTGGCACTAAACTTTTGTTTCCCTCGAAAATACATGACTTTTATTCCTCATTTCTTCTTCCTTTGCTCTCTCATCCAAGGCATTGTCTTTTTTTTAGGGTATCTCATTCTTATGCTTCAATTCTACAATTTCAGGTTTCATTTATGTGTTACTAGTATCTAAATCCAATTCACATATAGTTTTCAAAGTGAAATCTGCTAGAACAATCCAGAAAGCTTTATTTTAAGTTCACTTTGAATTTTACATTATGATAAAGGGGGATGTGGTTAAGGGCATTGAATTAAATATTCTCCCAGGTCCCTTTCAGCTTAAATGTACTTTGATTCTGAAAAAAGAACAAAAATTTGCCAATATTGACAGTCCCTAGAAAGAATTCACTGCTTTTATGTCTGTGGCAGACTAATCTTTTGCAAGCATTTTAACTTGTTCATTGATTTACAGAGGGAAAAAAAATCTTTGTAGAATATGCATTCTGCTATTTTCTATAATCAGATTATTATACATAAGGCCAACTATGTTTCTATAGTTATTCAGGGTTTATAAGGCTTGTCATGAACATTTTAGTCATTAGAACCAATCTATAGCAGATGAAAGAAAAAAGATTAAAATGAGGCTACAAAAGTATGTGTTCTTGCCAAGATCACTAAGTGTGTAAATGGTGGAGTCAGTACATAGAGAACTCTCTGGAAAAGATTATTATTGCAGTTTCAAAGGAAAGATCATCCTGACATAATTAAATAATATATATATATACTTATAAAATATATTATATTTTATAAAATTGTAGTATAAAAGTATATGTATTTCTAACATACGTATTAGAAACTTGTTTGCTTTAAAAATAGTTTGACATAATGAACATGATTAAATAGTACATTTATATTATCAAATAAATAATAATGAAGAAATTCAAAACTGTATAAGTCTATCCCCAAAAAAGAAGACTTGACAATGATGGTAAAAGAGATTATCAGTGCATGGTGTAAGAAGTAAGAATAACCTCATTCAGCCTACATCTCATGTGCACTGCTGCCTAGTAAAAAAATAGAATTGTTCTTGGAAATTTTAACTCACTGTCTTCTCAAGAGGGGAGATGCTCACTGATATAAATTTCCCAAGAAAAACTAAATGCACATTAAGAAGAAAGAAGGAATTGACCTTGTGAATGACCCTGCTGACTGTTAGACAATGAGGAAGGTCAAGCTGTAGGGGATGCGATGAGCCGCTTCACACTGATTAGGCCCATGCTGTCCAGGTTTTGGCTCTAACTTTTGTTTACCGTAAGAGCTGGACTTGTAGGTCAAATACAACTGTCTCAAAACATGTTTGTGGTTCTTTGCTTCATTTGAGGATGCAATTTAGGATCCTCCTTGTCCTTCACTTGTTTGATTGATGTTTCTGATCATCCTACATTTACTAAGAGAATCTCATCTTCTCTCACATGTGTATTACTCCTTGAAAGATTAGCTCTTCTCTGGTGAATTTACTGGTGGACTCATTATGTTGTCTACGTGGAAGATCATTCTGATTCCTGAGATCTGTAGGTCTAGAGAATAATGCCCATTTTGTTCTTTTCCCAGCTGGCCTTCCTTTGTGTTAGGTCCAGCACTGTCCTGGTACATTTTATCAGACTTTATGAATCCAAACTGTTACCAAAATGCAAAACAAATGACTCAGAGAAATTCAGCAGAATAAATAATGTCCAGAATGTTTTTCAAATGCTGCTGAAGAGCACCCATTGACTGAAAATGCATCATTTACCACACTAATTCTGATTGCATATATTGCATATATATTGCATACATAAGTCGAATATGCATTTCATGTGCATTTCTATAGTACATACTGGATAATATATTGTATTATATTAGTCTATTGGGTAATATCAATACATAATGTGTTAATTTATATTCCAAATATACTATCTTTATAATATATGAGTGTTTATATGTATTTAATATATTTTTATCCTGAATAATACACAAAGATATATTTAAATATTATTCCAGAAGTTTTTATATATATTTAAAATATATAAACCATGAAGTGTATATTTATATATATTTGTTTAAATACCCACTTTTCATGGTGGTTTTTTTCATTCTGGGGATTTTACCAGGTTCGTATGCCTGCCATAGGCTCTACACAGGTCTATTCTCAGGTATTTAGTATCACTGAAGTTACCAAATGTACATTGAATTTTGATGAGGTTTTGATATCATGAATTAGGGTTCTGAATTATTGCTGTCATTTTTTTGTACCTAAAATTGGTTGGTTCGCAGTACTCAGATACTTGGTCAGTTGTTATTCTGGATGTGAACATTTTTGGATGAGACTAGTTTTGTAAAAAAAAAAAAAAAAAATTAAATTGTCATAAATTACATGCATTTTCCATATACAATATAATTTTGAACCATAAACCCATGGTGGAATGTCTAAATCTAGCTACTTAGCACATATGTTATCTCATATAATTATCACTTTTATGGTGAGAAATTTTAATATCCACAATTTTAGCATCTTTCAGGAATATAATAAAACTGGCCCACTGTATTTGCGTATTCCACATCCCTGGATCCAATGAGCTCTTCAATGTGAATTCTCTTTTCTTAAATCATGTCTATAGAGATCATGCAAACACTTTTTCTTCATCTCAGAATTCCCTAAACAACAAAAAAAATCTATTTACATCATGTTTACATTGTCCTAGGAATTACACGTAATCTAGAGATGGCTTTAAAAGTATGAGAGATATGTATACATTATACCAAATACTATGCCATATTATATAAGAGATCTGTGCATCTGCAGATTTATTATCACTGTGGGTCCTGGAACCAAAATCCCCCATAGATACCAAGAAACAAAATTCTGTATTAATTACAGTCAACACGCAGCGTAGCAGATCTTGTGAACGTATCCCCTTGTCTAACTGATATGTTAGTACGTGTGCCTTGAACCAGCCTGCCATGCAACTCCTTGTTTTCCTGGACTATTTCACTGCCCCTACCTCCTTTCCCCAATTTTAATTCTCTTAATGCTTCAAACCTCTTATTCTTCACTCACTCTCTTCTTCTATTTGGTTTATTTTGCTTCACTTACAATATTTATAAAAATATGTGTATTTATATATGTATACTGCAGGCATAGTACTATGTATTCATAGAATCTTGGAATATGATAAATTTATAAATTTTACCTTTTTATATTATTTTGGTTTTTCAAAAAGAAAATAACACAAATACTCTTGACACCCTCTTTGAGCTTCAGTTTCATCCTATTACCCTTCTTCCTCACCAGACCCAAGTAGTGCAATAGAGTTCTTCCCTATCCGTAGAGAAATTTTTCTTTCTTAGTTACACATAGATGTACACATATACTGATACTCACCCTTACGTAACACTGCTGTTTCAATTATATATAAATAATATTTTACTATATTCTACAAATTTTTATGCTCAACATTATTTTTTATGCTATCTCCATTGATATCTATAGACCTATAGTTATACATCACCACCTCACCACCCCATCACTTTGAATTAAAAAGTTTTAGTGGATATTGTCAAGTTACTCTTCACAATGGATGTACCAACATACACTGCCACCATCAGTGCCTGAAAAGTCCTCATCCTCACAACACCTGATACTGTCAACTCCTTAAATTTTATATTTTATGCTTCATAAAGTTGAAATTGAATATGTGTTGCACTTGCATCCCCCTGATCATGTATCAAAACTCAGCTCAGGGATTTCTATGTCTGGGCACTTTCCTCCTTTGCATTTCCATACTCAACTCTAGAAGCACATGTAAAACAGTATCTTGAATTGCCTGTTTCCCCTCTTGCCTATCCTGCAGATTATGATCTCGTCAAGGACTACAATATATTCTTATTTCCCTTTGAGTTACCAGATTATTCAATAATGAAAAATATGTGGATATGGAATCAAAATATTTTTCTTTTATCAAACTAAGATATAATAGTAAATATTTCCAAAATTCTAGCAGTTTTATGGCACACTTGATGGATATTCCAGAATGACAGAGAAAAGTAATGTTAAGGCTGACTATGAGATCCTTGGCGTTATATAGTTATGGCCACAGCACACACTCTGTCTTTATACTTGCAAAGGCATAAGAGAGATCACAGAAGACTACTGGAAAAAGTCATAGTATTATTATATCTACCAGTCTAAACTTTTATTTAAAGAGGTATCTACTAAATGTTACCAAGGCCTGTAAAGTACCCAGATAGTGCTCACAGTTTGATATGCACTCTGAGTAAACTCTTCAAAGATGAATTAGATGTAAGGATTTTTTTGATTAAATAAGCTGATGTATACACGTCCTTTACACAGTGCCTGAGAGAGTGAGCAAATGTTCCAGGTGCTCACTGCATGATAAAGTACCTTGAATCATTAACACTGTTATTGCAACTTGATTTTGATTTTAAAGGGAAAAAGAAGAGTCTACTTTCTCTCCTATATTAACAAACTGAACCTTAATTTATAAGGAATCAATGAATAAGGAAATTAACAAAGAATCTTTTCTGACCTTGTTTTCTTTTCAAAAAGTATCTAACTGTGCAATGAAACATAGGCTTCAATCCGTAACAGAAGATTACACCATGTATACCTTACAACTACTTTTTAAATGTAATTTGCCAGTGACCCTACCACACTAATCAACATTTCTTGTAATGCACAACTTTCATTGACAACACATGCCAGATAATTTTTAATTCAATTATATTCATTTAATTATGTAGTCACTTCCTGTGAAAAACAAGTACAGCAAACTGGTTGCTTAAATCAATAGAAATTCAGTCTCTCACAGTGCCACAAGCTAGAGATCCACCATGTGGGTGTCTACATGTCCCACTCTCGAAATCCTCTAGGTAAGTATCCTTCTTAAGCTACTTTTTCCACAAATGTCTACCTTTTTCTCTAATCATGGTATTGAGGACATTTGAAACACTTTCCATGCCCACTTATTCAAACCAAAGGTATTTGTGACAAAACATCAACGTTATGCAATTAGTAGCAGCAATCATAACAAATACTTCTTCAGTACTTACTGTAAATGTCATGTATTAATACCTATAGTATCATGTAACAATTCTAAGTAGTGGAACTAGAATACAACCAAGTGGTTAGGATTGTCTGATCTGGCTTTTTGTGTCCAGATCTTATAACCCAAACTGCTTTGTTACGTATGAAGCATTAAGAAACTATTGATAGGGCCAGGGATATAGCTCAGCAGCATAAGCATCTGCCTGGCAAGCACAAGGTCCTGAGTTCAATGTCTGGTACCAGAAAAAAGAAAGAAAGAAAAAAACTATTGATATTCAACTCTTTTGCAAAATGCTCAATCTAGTACATGATTCTATTGTTGAGGAAATAAATATGCAGGTTGTATACATACATAATAAAGATATGTAGCTTAGTGTTCCATAGGAAATACTTTTCAATACTATATTTTTCCAAATGGAAAATGACATTTGCTATCAAAATTACTGCAAAAGACATTTAGCTCATCAAATGAATGTGTTAGCCAGAAATTTCCAGTAAGAAAAATTATGTGCTAAGCAACATTGGAGACATGGCAGGCATACTCAGCCAGCTGGCTAGGATGACCCTGCTCCTCTTCAAGTTTACTTCATTCTTCTTAATAAGATTTTATTTTATATTGTTGTGAAAAGAAACATATGCCTCAGGTGGCATAAAATTGTTAACCCATCTTACAAAGGAAAGGAGAAGTTACCCACTGGGAACCAGGGACTGTTTCACAGCTTTGTACTTACATATGCAATATAATCCAATAATTGGCATGCCTTCAATTGTCTTTGAATGTTGAAAGACCAAATAATAGAAAAGAGAAGAGAAAAAGTCTATGATACAAGTGCTAGGCTGCAGCACTTTCTTTTAACTGGGCAGTTTAACATTTGACTTAACTGCCTGTATTCTTTTTCATAGAACTAACACATATTTTAGTGCTATGATCCTGTGGTTTTATTGATACGCTCAACAATGCTTTACCACAAGAAGATAATGTTAAAGGAAGACATTTTTGACACCAAGAAACATGGATTCTGATGTTAAATTCAACCTACAATTAGGATCACAGACAAGATATTTAGTCTTACTGGATTTCAATATTCTCATACACAAAATGGTATTCTGAACAGACTGTGTTCCCTCAAATTAACATATTAAAATTCTATCCCCAGTGTGACAGTATTAAGAGGTAGGGCCTTTGGTAGTTTATTAGGTTATGAAGACAAATCCCACACAAATGGGATTGTTGCCCATGTAAGGGAGGCCATAAAGAGTGTCATTTCCCTTCTGTCATTTCAACAGAGAAACTGATCCTCACCAGACATGAAGTCTAAAGTTCACTGAGTTCAGCCTCCAGAATTATAAGAAAAAATATATTGCTCAAGTTAGATAGTCTGTGGAATCTTTATTACAACATTTCAAATACACTAAGGCAAAAAATTGTTCCAGTTAAATTCCAATGCCAAGGTTAGAAACTTGATATATTTATTTTAAATTCATTTTTGGCAATTGAGCCATGAAATTATACACACATTGCCCACATAAAAGAGAAAGAAGACCTGTTACTACTTTGGGTTGCCTACAATTTGCTCAAAAAAAAAAAAATCTGGGTTAAGTGAATTAGGTAGAAAATAACTTAGTCCTACAATTGAGTAAAATAAAGACCCAACGCTACTAGTCCTACACATACCTTTAAAATCTCAGGGATCATGGTGTCTATACGCTATCAAACTTTCTAATGGTCATGTCACAGTCTAAGTGTAAATTTATTTTCTGTACTTGTATGAGAGGTTTCTAAATGATTTTGGCAGATGAATTTAAATAGTTAAGGTCTATTTTTGCAAGTTTTTCCTAGAATTGCTGTTGATTTTGGGGTTTCTGTGTTACGAAATGAAAAAGAGTACTTCTAAATTTTGATGGCAGAATGTAATGCCAAATGACACTAAGGTTGGATTTTACATTTAACTGCATTTGCATTTAGATCAGTGCATTTAGAGATATGCATTATTCCGTATGCTTTCACCTGAATAAACATGTTGTACTGCATAATGAAAATTTTTAGGTAAAAGATGTTGGCCAATTTGAAAGTATCTGATTTAATAAAATGTGTCTATTTTAAAGAAGTCTCTGCATGTTGAAAAATAAGGAAAACTATTCATTTTAATTCATAATATTTTTATTTTTTTTTCAATTGTCAGGTACAGTCTTCATTATGCACAACAAAACATTTTGAAATCTATAATAAATTTTATCACTCCTTTATATTGGTAAAGTATAGATTATGTACAGAAAATGATTTTTATAGCTAAGAGAATGTATAATAATATAGAAAATTTCCTTCATTATGGACCAGAAGGCTAGATTTCAAAAAAAAAAAAAGTGATGCTCATAAATGAATTATGTCTAACTGCTCTGACTTTTGTTTAATACTTTAGAACAACAGAATCTTTATCCTTCATATGCAGGGACAGTGTACTCACTGATTGTCTTTGATTGTTAGGAGAAGATATAGTAGGATGGGAACAGGAAAAAGTCACTTTGCTAGCTCAGACTTTTTTTCAATAAACTGTCCCATTTCTAGACTTTGCTGACTTAATTTTCCCTCACTTTCCTGATGTAAATTTCAGTGTATCAATGAAACCATACAATCTTGTGGTTTCTGAAAAATGCCTTAACTCATAATTTTTAAAGAGAGAAAGTTTTCAAATGTGGTATATTTTATGCCCCACTGGTGACAAAATAGTATTACGTAGTTTTCAGGGGTGAAAACACTAGGGTTGAAACAATTTAGGACACAATAGATCAATAGATACTAAATGATAGCGCTAAGGCAGTACAAGAGTCACATTTCCCAATGCGAGGACACAATACTCAAAACCCAAAACTTAAAGGAGAAAAGGTTTAATTTGCCTCATGTTTTAAAGGGTATCAGTCCATGGACAACTAGCTCCTAGGCAGAAATGTCATGGCAGAAGTGAATGGCTAAGAAAGATGTTTAGTCTATGGTGACTGAGATGTAAAATATAGTCATCTTCTAAAAATGTACTTGTTTTTCCTAGCAAGTCACATTCCATGAGCTCCGCACTGGACTTACAATTTTTACATTTAGTATTTCTGTTTAAACCAATGAGATGGCAAGTCTGGGAGTCAATGTGAAAGCCAAATATTCACATTCATTTTGCCCTGTTTTCAAATAAAGGGTTTGCTTGACTTGATTATTTCACTACTGGCACTTCAAAAGCTACTGCAAACCAAAGCTGGTTTTCTTGTGCTTTAGGTTTGATGAAGTACTCATGCCTGCATGTCTTAACTAGGGTTCCATGAAAAAAATTAAACCTTACAAATATAACTTGAGTAACTTCTCTCTGTCCCTCTAAAGATAGCACAAAGCTCTTCAACAGCCTTTCTGCTATAATCACCAGATATCCCACTTGGATCTGTTGTTTAAATCATATGTCGTTGGATAGCTTCCCTTGTAAAATGGAAAGAAACGGGCATTTTACTTAAGTAATTAGCTACAATTTATATAAACTGTGTCTTTATATTACTTCTAATTATAACAACTAGCTCTCCCGTGTATTTGAGGACTGAAGTGTGCATTCAAGTAATTAGACAGACATTATCAAGTGACTTCCACTCTCCTTTTGAAGCTGAAAGGAAAAAAAGAAGTTTGCAGTGTTTTTACATTAAACATGAATGCTATGTTTGGAAATTATATCTGCTCATATTTCTAAGCTCAGCGTTTACCCTTTCTCTACCACATAGTAAACCACACTGGGTTAGTTTACAGACTGGGCAGAACTCAGGCAGCTGAAGGCCCTCTGGGTAACCTGATAGCAGTGGGGTTCATTGGCATGATGATGGATGGGTGCCTACATGGCTTCTATGCAGGTCAAATTTTCACTTCCCTAAAAAGTCTTCATATCTCAAGCATTTTGCAGTTTTTCCAGCTTTCTGATTAGCTACTTTTTTAAAATCTTTATCATAAAATATTTCTAGGACCCAACAGCTGGTGCTTGCTGGATGAAAGAACGAGCAGGAAGACAGTGTGTTCACAGGATTATGGAGCAGGCTGAGAGAAGAATTTATGCAGAGTTTTATAAGCTTAGTCAGGCAGAAAATAGATTGGGGTGCACAGAGCAAATAATGTGTCATTCAAAGCTCAGCTCACAGCCACCGCCTCCATAATATAGGAGCAACTGTTTGTTGGCTGTTCCTGCTTCTACAACTTCAACCATTACCTTGAAGTTTCAGCGAAACAGCAGAAGCATACTGCACCGAAGCCTTAGCATCCAATGGCTTTTATTGTTTGCCTGTCAAAATCATTCAAATCATAACTGTCCTCCACCTTGACCGCCGTACACATATATATGTTCACGACTTAGACACTTGCAGTAATAGCCAGCACTCAAGCACTCTAATAACTGAGATGTGCTGAAGAAAAATAGATCATCACTAAGAGTGAGGCACATCCTCTAATCGCTACGACTGGGCCCCGGAGCCATTTGTAAAAAGCTCTCATTTTCAGCAAGCTCCCTGGCTGCTCATAACGTCACCTTCCTTTAATGAGCCCCCATATGTCACTTGCGATCCATCTGGGTGCTCTACAATCCCCTAGATTGTGCAGTGTATTTCAAGCTTCTAATTTGGACCCAATCTCTGAGCATGTCTAGTTAGCTGGTTGGAAATGACAATCATGTTTCTTTTGTATCATTTTTGAAAATCAGGTTGTTGGTTTGGCTGAGTTTTGTCAACCAGTGTTTTCACTCTGTTCATCTGTTTGTTCTTTCTGCTGATTATCTTGATTCTGTTGGAAAAGCAAAATTATTACCATAGGTGAGTCTTACCCAGTGTTCTGAATGGCACTGTTACGGGTGGTGCTGATGGACAAGTTTTTATGAAAATACATTGAAAGCAACTGTGTCACTGGTATTTTTGAGACTCAAAGATACTTATTGTTCCTTCTAGAATGTGACTTGCTTCTCCTCACCAAAATGATGGGGAAAAAAGCAAAAGAGAAGAATCTAGAGAAAATTTTTAAAACATAATTACTTGTATTTTACTTAAGCAGTAAATGACTTGAAGTTCATAGTGCAGTCAGCTGTGAACAACTGATAAACCCTGATAAATTCTGAGTTTGAATCCACTCTTAAAAGTACAACATTTTTTAAATTTAAATTTTATTTTTTATTAGTGCATGTTTACCATACATAATGATCACATTCATCATAGGGAATTTGTACTTGTTCATCATATATCTTAATTCTTCTTGCTTCTCCATTCTGCTCCCCTCTCTTCAACCCTTTATTCCCTCCCCATTTACACTGCAGTGTTTCTTTAACAGTGTCATTACTAGTCAGTTAGACACTCTTTTGACAGTTAGCCCTGCCCTGAAGAGAGGAAATTCCCAGACTAGTTAGCAGCACTGACAAAATGAGTGAGTAACAAGTGCATGTCTGGTTCACGTATGCTTAGGAGTAAGGGAGAAAGCTCATCTCACCCAGTTTGCTGCAGAAACATCTTCAAATGCACTAGGCCAAGAGTCAGATTAGATATTTGTGACAAATAAGCATGTGCCACTCACAGGGATCAGGGACATCCAGCCCCAGAAAACATATGTGTGTGTATTCTTCTCCACACAAACAAAGCTCAGGCAGGAGATAAATCAGTGAAAGCTTCCAGGACATGTTTAATAGTTTCAGATGGTATTTAGCCTTAGCAACACTTTCCTGTTACTCCTTAGCAACTCTAGCCTGAATTTTATTTTCTACCTAAAACTGCAAAAACAGACTAAAAGTTCATATTTTCCTGTTAATAGCAACTTGTAAAATTTTCATCGCTTTTAGAGGACAATTTGAGACATATAGTTATTCTATTAATACATAATGGAAATGGTATCTTTATTTAAACTGGATTCTCACTGTGCACTAAAGTCTAAGATTAAAGCTTTAGCTTTTCTACTGCTCATTTTTCCTATGCTTTGCAAAGCATTGCAAGTGAGACCACCTTACTTTTAAAGAAAGGATGGTATATTTTCCTAATGAATTTATTTGAAAGTAAACTACTCATGAGCGCTACTGCCTTAGTTGAGGTGAAAGAGAAAAACAGGCTATGGTGGCCTAGAAGTCATCCTGATAACAATATCCTACAGAAAAATTGAATTCTATATTGTTTAATGAGGATGACATGTACGTATAGACAGGTGACATAAACTAACACAGATGCTTTCAGAATTCTTTAATATAAAGTGACCTAACATCAATTGTTAAAAATAACATAGTTAATATAGGCCAAATCGTAAGTAAAAGCTTCTCAGAGAGAATTATTAATTGCTTCTCAACAACATGGAACAGTGCCAAAGTGTTCATCTATGGGGACATAGGAGATTGCTGCATCTTAGATGTGAGCTACGAGAAATCAACTATAGATTGCCAAAGCAGATGACCGATTAGTTGTAAACTTACTGGGAACTCACAGCACTGCTATAAGGACTACAGAACTGGGCCAGAGAACTGGGCCCCAAAATGTTCAGGGATAAATGAAGTTGGGTAACAACAGGATTGCCTTTAAATTCAGACTAAAATTCTAGTCATTTTAGGAGGCTCTTGTTGTTAACTCGAATCTCGAATGTCCATCTTCCATCCTCTGCTGCCACCGAGGTCTCCAGACTCAATACTGGAGCTATTAATGACTACGAACTGAATACTTATTGATTTCTGGCTAAAGTCCAGAAGATTGACTGAGTCTAGTTCATGTTTCTACGCACAAGTTACACAGGAGGCTCAGACCCAAATATCTGGCATTTTCAATGCCTCTAGAAAATGAGCAATGGAAAGTGGGTTATGCCTGCCTCCAAGGCTCCTGAGATCATCATTCCCTAAGAGAAGGAAGAAGGTCCTTACGTAACTCAGTGACAGTCTATCCTCTGGGGACAAAATCAAGACTTCAGTGATTCTAACTGCTCAACTGACTGCTGCTGTTCTGCCTGCCTGGCATAGGTTTCACTTTCATCTAGTGACAGCACCCCGTTTCCTTTGGGGATCTGTGTCTCTCACACTCCAAAGATGAGTGGGAGGTGAGTTGCCAGTCTTCCTACGCCACTGCTTCCCAGATTATGATTCCAGGTAAAGTGGGCCAAGCACCAAACCCTCATTCCAGTGGTCAGCTCATAGGTTTTCATCTGTTTTCAGAACCCCTTTGCAAATTCCTCAGGGTGTTAGTTGATGAAACTGATAGTTCTTTCACTTTGTCAGTTACAAGATAATAAGGTAAAGCATAGAGCTACCATGTAGACACACGCAAAGATGAGAGATATGGAAAATGTGGGGTTTTACATCTACTCACTCAATGCCATAACCATGTGTAGTTTTGGTTAATGAATAAATAAATGTCCCCTTGCATGGGCAAACCAGAACCAACTACATTTCTTTCACAGACACAGCCTTCTAAGAAATATATTGTCCCTTTCTGTCAAAACTGAGATACAACTTAGCTTATATTGTAGAGATTTCTTGCTCAAACAATTCTAAACCAAATGTAAATTTTATTTTTTGTAAGGAGTAAATACAGTTCAACAGGAGATTAACTAGGATTCAGAAGTCTTGCCTGTTCCTCCTAAATCTGCTACCAAAAAGATGTGTGGCCTTGAACACAACACACAGTGTCTCTAAGGTTTCTGGCTCCACTTAGGTAATGAGTTGAGTTGTCCACCTTAGAGCTGCCTTTTAGTACTAACTTTCTGTGATGAGAATTTCCAAGTAACTTCCACTTGTGAATATTTACTCACTTGAGTTCACTGTACCTCCTTAGGGTGCAGTTCTATTTCCTAATTTAATAAGATGAAGAGAAAGACTAAGAAAATTATTTTGTGTATTAGAGATTTCTTCCTTCATATTTCCATACATATAAGGAAAGGCAGGTCAAAAGATTGTGTGTTTAAATTTAAAAAAAAGTATAGTAAAAGTCATATTGTCTCTATTCCCCCTCAAAACTCTCCCCTTTCTTTGAACACACTAACCCCAACATTCTTGTCACCTTTTGAAACAGTTCTCAAAGTCCTCTTTCGTGAGTATCTGTAGGAAGCCGGATCAGAGATGCTGATTTAATGCTGGTGCTGAGTGGCATCCAGCTGACCAGCAGGCTCATAAAAACATTAAAATGTGTCTTCATCCACTTTATTCACTTTGTTTGAGACCATGAGACTTTCAGCTCTACCCCAAAGTCAAAATAACACCGAAAGGTTAACTTTTTGAATCAGTACAGGACATCAAAGCAGTCGTGACAGCGCAACTGAAGCCATGAAACAGCACTTCCAGAACTGCTTCAGAAACTGGCCAAGAAGGGTGAAATGAGTGCATTCAAAGCGATGGGGAGTATTTTAATGGAGATTAATGGCAGTAGTCTTTTACTATAATCAAAACTTTAGTTTTGCTTTGTGCGTGTGTGTGTGTCTTTTTGAGACAAGGTTTCACTATGTAGTTCAGGCTGACCTTGAAACCACTTTGTAGCCCATGCTGATTTGAATTCACAGCAATCCTCCTGCCTCAGCCTACCAAGTGTTGGGGTTACAGGCATGCACCACCATGGCTGGCTATAATCAATATTTAAAAAATTAAACTTTAACCATATTTTTATCACACTAAATATTCCCAAATATAATTATTCATTAAAATTTCTCACTTCTAGCAATATGATGCATTAGTAAATATATTTTATGAAACAGCCACCATCTGCATAATAGTAAATTAAATGCCATAAATTTATACTTTGCCATCTGACGGTTCTCCATCTGGATGAGAAGACAGGTATACTCAGAATATTTACAAACCAAAATCAGGTCCGCACACTAGTCCTTGTGTGAGAAGGTAGGACCAGTTCTACTCCTGAGACTGGAAATGTCTCATTTAATGTTAAAAGTAGTAAGTGAAAGCTTTTTAGAGGTTTCAAACTCCTGAAGAATAGGGCTCAGCAAGCGACATAACTATAAGTATACTCTCTGTTTTAGGTTGAAATTTTGCTAAATTTGGCTTGAAAGGAACATATAATTCTTTTCAATGTTTTCTTTTAAACAGATATTATGACTGTGACAATGATCATATTATAGATAACCTTCTATTCTGTCCACATTTTTAAAATTCTAAAATATATTCTTGCTGCAGTGAATGCAATCTACAGCATTTAAAGTAAGTACAAAACCAGTTTTGAAAAAAATTAAGAACTGTTATTTATGAATATCAGGCCATGATAGCTCTGATTTTTTTATGCAAGAATCTGGTTGGGTATGTAAAGTAGCTGGCTAAGATTCTATAGTCTACTATAAATGCTCAGAATTTGTTTTAAAATTTTACACCTTTAAAATCTCTAGGATTTTCTAACTTAATCAGTGTGTATTAAAGAACAGCAGTGCACCTTAGTGGGAGGAAGAGATCAAGACATATGGTGTTGCTTTCTTAAGCCTAGTACCAAAAGACTTGCCAGGCAGTATATGTCGTGTGAAAACGCCACGGTGTAGAAGTATTCGAGTCTGAGCACCTGCCTTCCAATTCTGGCTCTGCTAACAAGTTACTCTTTCTAAGCCTCCAGTTCCACCTTAGTGAAGGTACACAGCTGAAGTTCAGAGCTTTTGAACAGGCTGCAAAGGTTAAGTGTCATCACTTCGTCACTTCTTGTGAGCCTAGCTCAGAGTAGATGCTCAGTCAATGTTAACTTTCTTTCTTTTGTCTGAATTTCAGCTTCCTCGTCCGCAAAGTAGTATTTTTTTAAGCTTTCAAAAAGGAAAGATGCACTGAAAATTCCAACATTACACAAAGATGGGCTGACCTCAGCCTGGCATGGTGGCATACACTTTAGTCCCAGAATTCTTTTTTTTTATGTAAAGAGAAAAAAACAGAAAAAGGATAGAAATATTACAGAATTTCAAGAAAAGAAGATAAACAGTAAGAAATCACTAGTTGATAAATTAGATATTGTTCTTTTAGAAATAGTTATTCAAGTTACAGAATTAAAGCACACAAAGTGGACACTCAAGCAGTGAGAGTGCAAACAGATCTGTTCAACAATCCAACAAGAACCTAAAAATATAGTCATCAATCCCACACACCTAAACATACATGCAGCTATATCTCTTATAGCGCTTCCTATTTCCTCTTTTTTTACAATAGCAATTATACATTTTTAAAATTTTATTTAAAGAGAAGAAAAAAAAACAGAAAAAAAGGGTAGCAACAATACAGAATTCTAAAAGAAAGAAAGAACAAGAAAAAAAAAAAGGAAAATGAGAAAAGCCCCACTAAGAAATCAGTAGTTTATAAATTACATACTGTCATCCTGGATGTAGTTGTTCGAGTTACAAAGTTAAAGGGTACATAGTAAACATTCAAACAGTCAGACTACAAACAGTTCTGCTCAAAGATCCAACAAAGATTCAGCAATATGGTCATCTACTTTACACATTCAAACATACATGCAGTTATATCCCTTAGAGCACTTTCTTTTCCTCTCTTTTTTACAATAGCAATTACACATTTTGGTTTTATTACACTTGTAGTTCTTATTTACTTTTTACACTAGAGACACAATATGATATTTATAAATATGATTTTTATTTATTTCACTAATGAGGATAGTCTCAAGTTGTCTCCATTTACCTATGAAGGCCTCAAGATCATCCTTTTTTATAGCTGAGTAATATTCCATTGTGTAAAAATGCCACATCTTTTTCATCCACTCTGCAGTTGATGGGCATCTTGGTTGTTTCCAGGATTTAGCTATTACAAATTGTGCAGCTATGAACATGGGTGCACATATATCACTGTGATATGAACTTTTCAGTTCTTCTGGGAAAATACCCAGGAGGGGGATAGCTGGATTGAATGGGGCTTCCAATCCTAGTCTTCTGAGAATTCTCCATATGGATTTCCATAGTGGTTGCACCAGTCTACATTCCCACCAACAGTATAGTCCCAGAATTATTGGAGGCTGAGGCAAGATGATTACAAGTTTGAGTCTAGCTTGACTGAGTGAGTTACCTACCCATCAGGAAATTGCCTCAAAATTTAAAACAAAACAAAGCAAAATAAAATAAAAAGGTTGAGGATGTAGCTCAGCATGGAGCCCCTCCTTTCAATACCCAATATTGGGGACAAGGACTCACTGACCCCAAATAAGCCTAGATGATGATATACGGGGGCTGACAGCCACACTCAATGGGCCAGCCCGCCAGTTTCCTTTCAGATAAACACAAGAGTAAACAAACAAACAACAATTGACTTGCAAGGTTATGAGGCAAGTGTAAAATCAAGGAAAGCTGGCTGAGGTTCAGGGCTCTTCAGACACTTTCTGTAAAGGGCCAGATAGTAAATATCTTTGGCTTCACACCCCACGCAGTTCCATTCACGACCCTGCCTGCTCAATTCCAATGTTGTGGCAAACACAGGTGCACATGGCGTGGAAAGGAGGAGCCATGACTGCTCCTCAAAAGCTTTCTTTACAAAAACCGGTGGGACAGTGGACTATGTCTGGTCTCCGGCGCCTTAGCTATGTCACACTGGATGTGATGATCAGAGTCACCGAGATGGAATGCCGCGTGCATCTAACTTCGCTGCAGGATTAGATCTGCAGGTGAGTGGTACCTGGTCTGGGGCTAATGGCCCTCATCTCTGATGAGATAGGAGTTCCCAGGCTCCCAGTTCTGTGCCTGTGTTTCCAGGGCCCGTTATCTTTCCTCCTGATCAGCACATTCTCCCATACATGTGAGGAACTTCCGTTCTGCTCCGGTTTAGGTCTTAGCTGAAGGCCACTTTGCTTGTTCAAGGTGTAGCTTTGTGTAGCTCTGCCTTCCTATTACTCACCGCATAGAATTTATATAGCTATGCTTGGAGTCTGTGCTTTGTAGAAAATGCTCCTACCTTACATCTTCCTATTCCAATACCGGGGGCTTCTAAATTTCATCCGATACAAGTAATACCCATGAAAATACAGCCATAGCTTCTAAGGAGTATATGAAAATAGAGATTTTTGAAAATCCCCCTTGATAGAGAAAACTTTGAAAATAAAAATGAGAATAGTTATCACTCCCATTGAACAGATACTGAATTAGTCTCACTGAAAGTGAAAACATAATGATTTGTCTACATGTTCAGTTCTATCAAAGTCTGTTCTCTATCTGGAGATGGAGGTTTTTTGAAAGTATTACAGTATACAGGGAAAGAATTATGCTGAAAGAAAGTAAAACGGGTACAAGTGGGAGTAATGAAATACAGAGAAGCCACCAACCTAGACCAAATGGCCCCGCAGTGGGGCACCGGCAGGCCACCCCATTTTGCCCCTTACCACACTGTCATGCATCCCATATAATGACTTCTGGTTTTGTCCCTGTCTTCCCACCCTTACTTTTTTTGATCTCTTATTCACCCTACAGTGTGTGATTACTTGGAAATATTACTCATCCTAGAGGATTTTATATATAGATAACAAAAAGGGGGCTAAAAATATAGATAGAAGATAAATACACATTTAGCCTTTGCAATGGGTTTTCAAATTCTCATGTGTTTTATTAATTTCAATCATGTAACCAAATTTGTGAAGTCATTCCATTTTGATAGATAATAAAGCTAGTTTCTAAAAAGTTAATTGATTTTTCTCACAATAATTGTGCCTGAGACAAGATGCAAAAAACACACACACACCTGCCTCTGAGTCCCTGCTCATCTTACCCCAGGCTGCTTCTCACTGTACCCTCAGCTGCCCTAAAATCAGACCTCCTAACATTTGGCTTCAAGAACAAGCTAACATGTTCCACTCCTCCTAGTTTAATTGAATGCTTAATCCTCTCATGATCTTTGGATTTCCCAGTGGTCATTTTTGCTAATCAGTTTCCCTCTAGTACCTAATAAATCTTTAAAAGAAGGAGAAAACAAAGGGAATCATTCCAAGGGTATTTGTATGTTAAGCCCTCAATTATGGAATGAATCGATGTCTTCTGATGAACTCTCAGAGTCCAGGTAGCAGATGGGAAAATAAATTTTGGAGCAGGAAATCCTCTTCAGAACTGAAGTTACATCTTCAGTATAACTTTGCTTTAGCAAAGTAGCCTTGCTATTATATTTATAAAACTTAGAAAACTTCAGGAAACTTCTCCCAGGAAAAGTTAAGATGAATCATTGAATCATTAAGGTCAACTCACTCACACAAGCTATTATCTATATATAATTTTTTTCATTCTATTTTTGTCCATCCTCATATTCCTCATGCAATGAAATGACATATAAACGTACAAGCTGAAGAACTTTTGATAAAGTAGATATGCTCCCCAGGATTTACTTTTCTTATCCATAAAAATGAAGAAATTAGATTAAACAGACTATATGATTTTTTTCCCTGCTTCGATGTTCTGGTTTGGCTTTATCCTAAGATACGTGTTTGGCTCTAAATTTAAATACAGATATGACATACAGTATTAATGAATCCCTGATATTAACAGGTTTATTACAGGGACATTCCATTGTGTAGATGATAATTTATTTTTATCCCAGTACACAACTTTACAGATTGTCTGTGGGAGCATAAGTCTTTGTGCATTAGTGTTCAAACCAATTTAACTTTCATCTTTAAGGGGAGTTGGAAACATCACATTTCTTTAAAGCATAAGAAAATTCTAAATGGCCAAAGTTGTTGATTTTGTCTGTGTTCATGATTCTTTGTTCTTGTGAAAAATGGATGGCTTCAACCAAGAGGCAAATTGGGATCTTATCAAGAGAGATGAATATCTATTTAAGCAAAAGTACAAATGGGGACTAACAGGAGAGGGAAAGAAAACAATTTAACATAACTTGCATTCAATATGAGTGACTGCCCCTGTGCTAGAGATACATAGAGATACAAAATGCATTTGTGTTTCTGCCTAGTATCTTTGTCTAAGCACTTCTCCTTCCCAGCTAGGGAGCTTCCTTATACTTCATCTCAGTTTTCTCTATTAACATCTGATATTAGAAAATTTCATTAAATCACATTGTAATTAGGGCAGGGAATTTAGCTCAGTGGCATAAGCACCAGCCTGGCAAGCGTATGGTCCTAAGTTCGATCCCTGGTACCAAAAAACGAAAAAAAGTTACTTTGCAACTAATGAACCATAATAGATGTGTAACTATTAACTAAAATCCATATTCCATCCAGATTTTCTTATTTTTTACTTAAAATCTCATCTCAGTTTTGAAATCATGCTTAGCAATCATGTATTCTTAGATTCCTCTTAGTCAGACTCTCACTCTCTTTCCTTTTATCTCAGGATCCTCATTTCCTTACTCTATTTATATAAGCTGTCTTAAACTTTAACTCTATTTAGCAAAACATTAAGTATTTTAAGTATTTACTCCATTGTTTAGAAAATGCCCTGTAAATCCCTATTTTCCATACAAACTGCCAAGAATTCTTTTTGCTTGTAAGGGAACTTGCAAATAACAAGGACAATCCTATCCAGGGGCCAATGAAAATTTATGATCTGCTAACCAGGACTTTCTTTGTATATGGGAAAAGGAAAGGGAATGCTCTTTATTAGTGAGTCAATTGAAACTCTTAAATCTTATTCAGTTGAAGAATAAACTAGTTACCTTTCAAAGTAAGTAGGGATATTAGTTGAATGTTTATAGTTACACAAAGAGTTAAGAACATTGCATTTAGACAGCCATCATTACTGCTTAAATATCTTACCTTCATCAAAAGAGGGAAAACAATTAATACCCTTTCAATTCTTCTTGTTCAACAGATTTAAACTTAGCATGATTTTGAGTTTGTACCCAAGACAGACAGGAGGATCAAAAATTCCAGAGCTGTCTTTGACTAATTAAAAAAATGAAGTTTCTGGCAGATACTAAATGAAAGATCCTGGGTAAGTGCTGCTCGTGGTCTACTGCAGAGCCTAGAAGAGTCAGGCCATCATCAGTTCCTGAGGCCCATTCTTTATCTCCATCGTCATAGAGAACATTTAGGCTGAGAATCATGATGCTCTGCTTATCAAGTTTTGGGAAACTATGCATTTAAACATAATCTCTTGCCAACCCAGAAGTCTTCTTCACAAAGACATAGAGAGGAAATACCTTTATTGTTAAATAAGAGTTGGACAAGAATGTGACATGTATCACAAGCCATCTGCTAACAAGTTGCATACTCAGAAATGTCACCTGTTTATATAACCAAGCAGATACACCCCCATCACATGTGTGTTTCAACATAAATAATAACTAATCCTCCAGTGAGAGGGCTTAGAAGTATTTCCACATAGTTCATCCTAACTGAACCTGGGTAATGAAGGTGGCCACCACTTTATCAGTAAGGAATGGAATGAGTGACAAGCTATGTTAAAAAGAAATTTTACGTTGTAGAGCAAGAATGAATCTCACTGAATTAAGACTAATATATCCTTATACAAGCCAATGGATTCTTTTCTCATTCATGCAAAAGTGTTCACTAAGCTCTCAGACTCTATGTCAGCATTATGGAAGAAAATATTTGGTAAAATGCAAAAATAAAATCTGGTTTTATACTTCAAGAACTCACCATCTCTGAATCCAAACCCCAATGGGCTGCAATAATACCTCAGTTCTCTTACAGATAAGCCCTTAGAAGTCCCACTTGCCCAGAGATAAGAAATCTGAATAATTCTGACCATAATTCCTTATGTGCTCTTTAAAGGCATCATGTGACTGTTGTTGAATGTCGAAGTCATTTTCTGCTAATAATCACTATTTGTAATTGCATGGATTTCCTGTCCAGTGTACGGCATTCCTGACTTTCACAATGAACCTGTAAGGTACATATCTTTTCTATCCCTGTTTTAGAGATCAATCTTAGCAGTTGGGATAACTCACCCCAGGACGTAGAACCAGTAAATGGAAGAGCTGTGATATAGACACAGATTTACCTGACCCCGGGTTCTGCATACACTGTAGTGTAAGTTCAGGACAGGGGTGGAAGGCCTGCCTCACCACCGCCTCAGCTCTCTGGCTTAAAAATAGTGCATGATCTCAGGAAAAAAAAGGCTACTTCAGATAAGACTAATTCTCCACATTTGCAATACACTTCACAGTTGTCATGTAATTTTTTGTGCCTGTGTTTGGTGTTAGGATTCTTATTGCAACCTTGAAAGATAGGCAGGTATTTTAAACATAAGTTAGGTATTAGAACATTGAGATTCACTGAAGTTTAAACAACTTGACCAAGGTCAAACAGCCAGTGAGTGGAAAGACTGGGACTGTTCCAGAGATCCCAATAATTACCAATAATTAGTTTTCCACAGCTTGAAAGTGGAGAATCGCAAGCTGGATACTTACCTGTATACAGGTTTCTAACAGAGCTATACAAGTTCCAGGATTTGTCTAGTAGATTGTGTCCTACTCCGTCTCAAGAGTTAAGGTGGAACAAGTGTTAGTTCTGCCAATTCTGGCTCACCAGGTAATGCCCACTTAAGCATGCTTTTGTTCTCCATGTGACTTGTAAATAAAATACCTTTTTCTCAATAGTCTCTATGGCTAGAGAGAAATGTTTAAGCTTCTGCAAGCTTATTTCTGCCTTGATTCCTGGAAAATAGTGTATGCTGCTTATCCCAAATTGGACCCTATTCTGCAGTTTTTATTCAGGTAAAACTAATGGAGTTTCCCCCCAGAGTGAGGAGTGTGTAATCAACCCCATTGTTTGATCTCAATGGGTTATTACGGGTGGGAGAATTGTTATAGAAGAGGCAATTTAGAAAATCAGGTACAATTGACTTCCATCAATTTGCATACTGCAATCACCAAAGCAAAAAGTCATAGTGTTTCATGTCAGAGATAGTGAAGTCATTCCATGAGACCACCTGGGCAGCAAGCCCCAGAGGGAAATGGGAGGGCATTAAGCGAGGGTACATTCAAAAAGTCTTACCCAAACAAAGCAAGGAAAAATAATTTTGCTAAATATTTTGCAATCTCTAGTATTCCCAAAACATATTCATAACCAACTCATCAAATAATGAGTCACTTTATAGATTCTTAGGTGGCCAGTCTTATATGAGATATTTGGATTTGCTCTGTTGATGTGTTCTGGCAAATCTGGAAAGGTACTTACTTCTTTCAAAGAGGTACGAGATTGATTGGAAAGCTCAGAGCTGAGTAGCAGAAATCATGATTCTGTTGCAAACATGAGATTAACATTCCTTATGTCGTGGGTAATTCAGTTAATACTCAGACCTCTTTCCTCAGCTGTATGAGGAGTTTAGATCACCTTTTCTAAAAGATTTCTGTAGAAATAAAATTTGACATTTCTAACCCTGTCACACGTTGGGAAATGAATGCATTATATGAAAAGGCTGATTTGATTATTGCCTATTTGCCTGTCATATCTATGAACTACGTGCCCAATAAGCCACATGAGAAATGAAGGTCAAGGGAAAACAGAGGGAAAGAGCATCGCCGCTCATCCAGCATACAAATGCACCCCTGTTAGGAGAGGATGGGTAAGTGCATGAAAGCTGCAGGCAATGGGAGATGGGTTATGCCATCTTTGCAGTGAAAGATACTGCTGTCCTTATGCCAATAATAAGTAAATCTGCAGATCAATGAAGTCCTGTAAAAAAGTTTCCATAGTGCAAAAAGGTAAGGGAAAGATAAGTAGACTTGTCAGGAAAACACCAACATTATTAAATATTGACTAGGTTTGTAGACGTCTAACTATCTTCCAAGCAATTTTGAAAAGTAAGTAACCTGACTTTCACTTGCAGGAACCTGAGCTTGGAAAGGTTAAATAACAGCAAAATAAAAACAAAACAAAACAAACCTACAACATTTTTAAAGGGTAGAACTGGGAATATAAATCCTGTCCCAACCTCCCACAACTCCCCAGCCTAGTAGATCATGTCTGCAGAAAATGTCAGGTTTTTTTAGTCACATCTATTTTTTTTCTGGTACCCATTTCTCACCCCATCTAAGTGCACCTCTTCAGGGCACCACCTTGCTACACAGCCGTCCATTTCATCCACTTCAAGTTATGAAAAATGAGGCCCCTCTGGTTTTGTATAACATTTTGCCGGTAGTTGGGAATGCAACATCTCTTAGAGTTTGGGCACGGTAGTAGGGCCACATCAGCGTGGAGACTGTCACACCACACTAGGGAAAGCAATTGTACTCTGAGGAGCAGCAGCTACTGCCCTCCATGCTTCAGAAGGTGGCGCTGGGTGGAAATGGATGCAGTCACATTTTTAGGGGCTTTGTTGGGCTTTGGCAGCTGCGAGCTCTTTTCTCCTTTCCTACAACCCTTAGGCAAAATAGAAGGTAGAGATTCTGTAGTCCTTAAAATAAAACTTGGCTACATTGTTAGATTGTTGTTGTTGTTGTTAAGGGGGAAAAAAACTTTTTGTAAACCAAAATTATTGCAGGAGGTCAAATAAAAACTAACCAGACATTAAAAAAAAAGAGTTGCTTTTCCCTTAATAATTATGAAAGAATAAAAATCGTAGGATAAGGCGAATGCATCACTTTCAGCCTCCAGTTCCACCATCCTCTCGGCCTGGCTGTGCTCAGACACCGGTTTTTCCACCCCTCCCGTGAGACACGGCTCACTCTTTTGGTTAACTCCGGAAATTTTTTTATGTAAATATCTCTTTCTCTCGGCATCTTTGTCTTAATTGTACTTTAGTTATTTGTGTTCATAGTTTATTTTCACAACTCAGCCTATAAACTCCTCCAAAAATCATTCACACATTCATTATCATATGCATTAATTGAGCAAGTGCAAATTGACAGCCGACCAGGTGCAAATACGGATTAAGAACAAGCAAATCCTTCCTCAAGAATCTTACATTTAAGTATGGGACATGGACAGGTAAATATGTACATAAATCCCAACTTATTGTATGCAAAATATGTAGAGAATTGGTTTTTGTAACCTGTTAAGTATCTTAGTACCTTTGAATGAATGCACATGGGCTCCACTCTTAAGCAGCAGTAAAGGCTGTAAAGAAACTAGCGATAAAACGTGATGGAGAAACGAAAACCCAGTGACGACGTACGGTTCTTGAGGGCGCCGTGACTCTCAGCAGTCCAGATCGATTATTTGTGCTAGCTTTAGCCCTGAATCTTTCACTGGCTCTGTTTCCTCTATGCATCATATATTTCAAGCATTTGGAGCAATCCTAGAGAGGCAGCCAGACAGAGGATGAAAAACAAAGCTCTCAGCCTCCAAGACTTGGTATGCACAAGAAGGATAGTGTTATTAGGCTGTCAGTGGTAAGTGCTGAGGGAGGATGCAGATATTAAATGCAACAGGAAACAATAAATCAGATACTCTTCAGGAGGAGGTTTATGGGATAGGTGTGCTTAGCTAGGCAATGGGAAAAAGACAAACATCTGGAGCAGAGCCTAAGCATGGATTCATGTGACCCAAAGGCAGTCAGACAGATCATGGAACATCTGGTGTTTCTTCGATTTCATGGTTGAGGGCTGCATTTCTGCTAGGTAATATTTGGATGGTAAGTAATAAAATGCCATTTATATTCTTTTATACCTTTCTTAAGACATTTTCTATGCATGACTTGTTCTTTCTCCTAATTTCTTTCCTTTGTTAGCCTCCTTGATTCCGTACTGTATTTTTTCTCTTCCCACTTCACCAATGGGTCAATTTATCTTTTTAAGAGAGTCTCTTTCAAGCATTAAATGTCAGTGTTCCCCAGGTTTCAGAAAATTGTCACCTAAAATTATATCATTACCCTCGAATTCCACTTACAGTCCTACCAAATCTGTTGTCCATTTGACATTTTCAACCTTTGAATTTTACTTCCATTTTAAAGCTTAAAGTATGTTTATTCATGAATATCCACCACTCCATCACACTCAGCTGTCTACCTGTTCCTCATAGTCTTTGTTCCAATGACAGACTGGTAATACATGGAAGAACACCAGAAAACATTCTGGGGCTTAAAGTTTCCTGCCCACAGGTTTCCCTATCAAATTCCTTCACCATTCTTCCCATCGTTTCAGTGTGTAACACCAGGATATTTGGTTCCAACTTGTTCTAATCTCCACACTTATTCACTGAACCAAATTATTCCTGTTTTGGACCAAATTATTCTGAAAGTCTTCTTTTATAATATCCCTGGCAATAGGAATAACTGAAATAATGCTGAGTTCTGTGCAAATAACATGACACACATGCATGAAATGTGTGTACTGCCCTGCAGTCTCTCCTTTGCCACCTTCATTCAGCCCTTGTCACCCTGCGTGTGGTCCTTTGAAGTCTCTATATTTCTAGCCTCAAGCCTCTCCTAATCGGCCTTCATTTCTTAGTCTAATGACTTTTATATTAAAAAGTATATTTAACAATATACTTACAACAATAACTCAGTAGCTTAAAGCTGTTCGATAGATAGATAATGTAAGTCACAGATGTGAGCCATGTATGTCATTTAAATTTTCTTCTAACCGCATTACAAACTGAAGTTAAGAGACATGGGAAATCAATTGTTATAATTATTATGTTTAATTCAATATATCTCAAATATTATCATTTTAACATACAGTACCTAGTATTAATGAAGTAGTTCACTTTGTTCATGCCAAGCCTTTGAAATCATACTTCTCAATTCAGACTATGTTGGAAAGCTCAATAACAATATATGGCTAATAGCTACCATATTGGTTAAGCTACTGTATTAGTTACTGAAGCTCTACAATATTCCTTTCGCCTCCCCTTTTCATTCTTTGTCATGCTCTTAATTTTATGCTTCTCCTTTGAATACAATTAAATTCTGATAAGATCTCTAGACTTTCCCAGTTTTAATTCTAAGTCTCCTGTGCAATGTTCCTCACCTACCATAAAACTATGGTCTCATGGGCTGCATTTGCTGTACCACTTAGCTGCCATTTCCAATGTGCTACAATTCATAATTAATGCATGAAAACCACAGCTTGGCCAGACTGTGATTGTTTTGTAGACTGTTACTTCTTTCTATCCCTCATATCACTTAGCAGAAGGTCTTTGTAAAGAAGACAGAGTAAATATTTGTTAATGGATGATAATAATATGGAGTTACAATAAACAAGTAGTCTTACTAATCAACCATCTTACATAATTTGACAATTGGCAATGATAACACATTATACTAATTTCATTGTAAGTTTAACTTTGTAAGTTTCATTGACAATTTATTTTCTAAAATACAACACTTAGTTTTGTTTTACAAGGATAGAAGAAACATCAGAACTAGAAGAATAACAAACACTAAAAGTCAAGTAAAGCTAAGAAACATCCAAAATATAATAATAAACTCTAAATGGAAAATTAGGTAAAGCTAGTATAATTTTAGGTCTACAATTTATTTGTGTAGAGCAATGATGAGGATATTGATACTGAAATATGGTGAGCATAATAACATTTTGGAAGACATAATTTAGTGATCCCCAACAAATATTGTCTGATTATCTTATCAATATGGAGGAATTCCCAGAAACATATTTAGAAGATTTAATAAGAGCATATGTTGGGAAAAGTGATTTGATAAGAGCTCTCCAACATCAATTTGTGATAGGGAAGTTTTGTACAATTACTCAGTGAATGTGTTTAAATGTTGTGGCAAATGCAGTGTCAAGGAATGGTGAATTCAGAAGTGGGTTAAATATTTACATTCACAAAGATGCTGTAAGTAAATTTCACACAAAGAATTGCAGATTAAAATGAGTGCTGGAATGGAGGGTAAAGAAGTTGAATATACTTAATATTTCCTTCATCACAGGGCATTTAATTGCAAGTTACTATCATTGTATGTAAAACAGAAACTCTTAGCAAGCTGAATGATGGTGTGTTTGAAAGGCATGACTTAATAACATATTGTAAAAATATAGGAAAATTTAATAAAATGGAACTTACTTACAATTACAAAATAAATGAACTCTTTACTTAGTCACACATAAACTCCACCATCACCAAACAATTTATCCTCCCTGTAGGCCTAGAGATCCTTGTGGTATACTTTATCACCTCCATTTTAGGAGACAGGACCTTTAGAGATATTTTGATTTCACTGAAAGTTTTTCTAGTGTGAGGAGTCTATCATATAAACACTTGTTACAAGGACCAACATTAGAGAAACAAATTTCATCAAGGGCGTTACATCAGTGATCCTTCTATTAAACAGACTTATTTTGAAGTTCAAAATTCATGTTTGCAAGAATAATGTAGAAAAATCCTTCTTACATTGAAAGTTAAATCTTCTCCACGATGGCAAATAAAGTTACAATGTTGGTATGTATAGTGCACATGCAGTTTTAAGGATTTGTTTTCCATGTAACAGCTACTGTCAAATAGATATGAACCTACACTGAAAATACATTCATTGTATATCTATTTATTCTTCTGATGATTAAAGTTATTATTAATTTAAATGCAGGCAATGAGTGCTATGTGGGGAAGCAAACTCTCCTGCATGATAGTTACATTTGTTAAACCTGGCAGAAAAATGGAGTAGGTAGTAAATCAGAAAGACAATATTCAGTATGTAGTAGTGATGTTTGAACAAGAATGTTGCAGTGCAGCCTCCAATGGAGAGGGAAGAGCCCTGGGCACAGCTGATGCCAGAGCCAGGGAGAGAGGGTAGATGGGGGTGGAGAGTCTGGTCTGGAGAAATCTGTGCCTGGGGGAAAGAAATATACTCCATTAGTTGGCACTCAAAGAGGCCAAAAAAAAATTTTTTTTTTATTTTTAAAAATCACAAGACAAAGTTCTGGATGGGAAGATTTATTCTTAGCATCTTAATTGAAGCCTGCTTCTTTGGCTGGTAAAATTTAAAAAACAATGTGAGTAAGAAAGTCCAGCTTAATGAAAAGAGGTTTTCTATATGGGGTAGGAAGAAAATGAAAGCTGTAAAGGTATCTGTTAATTATAGCTCTTATTAAAGCAAAGCTATTTGAATTTCAAAAAAACAATTCCAAAATAAACATAGGGTCTTATAAATACTTCTTCACTGTTAACATTACTGGAAAATGACTTAAGTAATACAAAAAAAAAATCAGTCACCAACATTGGGGCTTCATAATGAAAACCATTAATGTTATAGAGTAAGAAAACATAGAGATGCTAAAATTTAACACAGTTCGAATGGAAAGTGGTATTTATTCATTAACTCTCTGTGTCATATGGAGGCAGAGACAGTGTTTCTCAAACTATTGAAAATATAATCAACCTGACCTTTGCTATGTTTGTCATTATCATCATGGGAGCTTCCCATTACCTTGTTATGGCCAACTCCTTAGCACGACTTACGAAGCTTTACGTATATAATCTAGATCTGGCCTAGCCTCATCTCTGTCCTCTTCTTACCAGGCTATTTCTGGGTCATTATGCTTTGACCACCCTGCACACGCTTGTCTTCTTTGAACATTATACTTTTCCGTGTCAGAGACCTGTCACTCACATGTTCCTTTGTACAAGCCCCTCCCCCTTCCTTTGGGATGGTGTCCTTAATGTTACTCAGGCCCCAGATCAAATGATCGCCTTTCAGGGAGGACGTCTTCACTGCCCCATACTGCCAATTTCCTAACACGTTACTGTGTTTTACCTTGTTCATGACACTTAGTTATATTTGAAAGTGTCAATTCATCTGTCTCCCTGTCATATCTCTATCTATTGATCTTTGTTGTTTATTATCTGTATTAGCCTTTATAGTATATAGTGCAGAACTGACTACTTTCTTCAAGCCATAACATCTAAAAAAAATGCATGGTAAATATTCAATATATGTGTTGTATAAATGGACAATGTAGTCAGCATTAAGAGCAAAACATTCATTATATGTTTTTCTCAATTCACAAGCAGTTCTGAAAGATATGTGTTGCTTTCTTTTTTATATTTATTTTATTGAAAGGAGATTGTCTTGAGAAATTAATTTGCAGTATCATATGACTGCTAAATATGTCTACAAAATTCATCCTTCTTCCATTACAATATCTCTTTACCCACTCATAAATTCTTGTGAGAATAATGTGAAATAGTGAACAGATTATAAAGCACTATAGTGTTATATGATGCTTTATTTCAGTTCACCTCATGTTTGTAAAGCAAACATACTTGCTAACCAGTAGTAAACACAGCTAGTTTACAATCCTTGAAGTTACATGAATTTCAAATTTTCTAGTTTCTATCCAGAAATAAGAATGTTGAACTCAAAGATTAGAGGAATATACTTGTCTCTGCACATAAATTCCCTCTAAATTCCATCCAGAATTAGCTGCTGACTTGAACGATGTCACATTCTATGAAATGATGCCAGCAGGAGGACAAAGCATTAGCAACCTGGTGAAGCACAAGGAATCTTCCACAGAGAGGATGCTGCTGGCTACTTCTTGTCTTCACCTTGGCTGTGGAGTGAGGCCTCCTTCAGTGGAAAAGATACCAAGAAAAATACAGTTACACCATCTTGAATTGGGTGTGGGGGGTAATAAAGAGAAACATGTTCACACAGGTTCAAGGGAAAGAAAATGCGAACTATAACTGGTATTACATTGAATAAATTGTGTCATTGTAAGCAATCCAAAATATTGGGGGAATTAAACAGCATAAACTAAACAGAAAATCAATTCACATTTGCATGAAAGTGGGGTAATAAAACTTTACTTATGTAAACTCATCCATCTACTTAGAATTATTTTTGCTTTTAGTTGAGCTAAGAAAGACATTTTACTTTCTCTTAAATTTTACAATAAATGATTGCATAGGTTATTACTGGAAATATTCACATTATCACTGGTTTTCTCAATCATAATTTTACATTTATGGTTAATATTGCTAAAATAGAAGTAAATCTATAAAAGGTATGTGTGTCCTAATAAATAAGAAAAAAACATGATCACAAATTTCAGAAGCAAACCATTATACAAATAAAAATCATGAAAAATTTTCAATATGACTAGTAAGCCAAGAAGAACACATTAACACAAAAAATATATACTTTTAGTTGTCAAATTGGTAAAAGTTTAAAGAATGAAACATAAAATATCTACTAATTAACTAAAGTGCAAGGAAGCACACACTGATATCTTTCTGGTAGAATATTAAACATTACATCCTTTATGAAATAAAATTTGGCAATATGTATTATTAATTGTATAATTTAATATGCTTGATTATCTGAGTTCAGAAAATCATCCTAAGGAGCTAACCTTTAAGTATATTGTATGTAACCCTTACATATGTAAGATTAAGCATGCATTAAAAATGCTTGTCATGGGTTGTTCATGAGAAAAAGGAAACAATGGTCTTTTTTACTAGTCTAAAAAATTATGTTTCATCCACAAAATTAAAGTTTAAAGTAACTTCACATCACCTAACAATACTGTGTAATAGCAAGTCATAGCAATTGTAATAGTAATGGAAAAACTAAGTAAAAACAAGAACAATACAACACCATTACTGAGCTTACAGAATATATAAACTAATACATATGAAACAAACCGGATGGCTGTGTATCAAAGAGTAACACAGGTATTTCTCAGTCACTGTGAATAAACTTCATTTTTTCATTTTTTTTCTTTTTTCTGCAATATATTTTACATGTTTTTCAACAGTAAAAGTTATTTTTGTGAAAAAACTTATTTTAATTTTTGTGAAAAGTTATAAAATCATTCATTTAATTTTGATCAAATGTAAGATAATAAAAATTAATTAATATCACATAGAATAAACAAGAAAAGAAATAAAAACAAGATTAAATGTCAATTATGGTCCAGGTGTGGTGATGCACACCTGTAATCCCCACACTTGGAATGCTGAGGCAGGAGGATCCTCGTGGGTTTGAGGCCAGCCAGGGCTACAAAGTGAGTTCAAGACCAGCCAGAACTGCATAGAGAAACCCTAGTTCATAAAAGACAAAATAAATAAGCCAATTATGTACAAAGAGAAAAATTGGAGCAAATGTAAGAATCGTATTTTAGAATTTCTTTTCAGTCTAGCTAATATAATAGACCTTTGGTTTTTATCATACATGCCAAAACCTCACATTTGTATAAAATTTTAAAAAACAGAAGAACTGTCATCTTTCACCAATATTTGGAGAGTTGTTATTTATTTCTAGCCTTACTCATTACTTAGAGGATTCCAAATAAAATTAAAAACAATATACAGACTCAGTTTACTAAATATTTCTTTTGAGTAATTCTAGGACCACCTTTAATTATGATATTTCATTATTTTTGTGATAGTGCTATTTCTGCAGCCCATAATATTTTACACCATCCAAAGCATTTTTACATGCTTTAATCCACTTATTCCCACTAAAACCTATGAAGTCATTTATCTTCTACTTTGCAAATAAATAAACAATAATTTAATATTACATGACTTACCAAAATCTCAGAAATGCTCAAAACCAGTGGAAACTAATGAAACCAAGTTTTCCATGAATAATTCTCAAATTAATCATTTACTTTGGAGAATATCATTTACTCTAGCCATGTAATAATTACATTTTATTTTATTTCAATATTCTCTGCTGTTTCTGAGACTGATCTCTATCACTGTGTATGAGCAGCTGAAGTTGGAGAATCACAGTATAAATTTTATAGCTACTTTCACCAAAGTCATATCACAGTTTTGTCCCACATTGTAAGTGCATGCAAAGAATGTTCAAGCTCTACAAATGATGTTGACTTCTTTGAAATCTCTTTGCCTCCCTTTGAATTTCATGTGAAAATGATTTATATAAAAATAAGATATAGCTAGCTTAAGAGATGTTCTATAGATGAAATGATTATAGACCTGCAAGAGCCTTTGGGAATCATCTAAACATTAAACTGGAGAAAATTATGTCAGTCAATGAAATATCACATTTTTCTTTTTCAGTATTATGTTTTTTCTTTTCTACTTTTAAATATAAACATTACAAAGTACTCTAAGAAAATATGCAATCGTTAAAGTTATCGTGTGGTTCATTGACCCTCCCCCTTTTGCCATCGTCCTGGTTGTGTAGAGGTTGAGAGGGTGTTAACATCCCCAAAGCAGATAAGGCGTGTTGCATCCTGACTCTGGGTTCTGCTATCGACTCCTTTGCAGCGTCTTGTGCCTCCATGCCATGTTCATCACTCACTCTCATCTAGGGCCTGACCATTCTCAAAATTATTTGGGAAATTCAAACTTTCAGTTCTTGAAATTTTCACACAACTTAACACACTTGCCACTTGATTGTCTCAGGAGCATTTCAAATACAGTATGTTGAAAATAGAATCCTTCAATTCCCCTCCAACTTTATTATATTTTAAATTTTTAACACCTCAGGAAATTGACAGAAAATAGAACAGAACAGAACAGAACAAAACAGAAACCCGATCAGGATTCTTGGTTCCTTATTTTGCTTTGCTTTCATTACGCACTGCCTCAGTGTCTTCTCTGTACCAACTTTATCGAGAATCCAGCACTTCTACCTCCACTGCCCATAAGTTGGTCTATGCGTGCGTATGCACTTTTTTCCACACATCTAATCAGTGTTTCTACAACTTGATCATCAAACAGCAACCAGATAATCTTTTAAAACTGAAATTATCAGACCAACTCATTTTAATGTATCCAGTGGTTTATACATGCATACCATGCTCTACATTAAATGTGTATTTCACAGCCCTCACTTCTTTTTGAGCTTTATTAAAGAACAGTATTATATTGTACATGTTAAGGCAAACTATTTGATAGGTTTGAACACATTACATTTCTATGAAGTCATCACCACAATCATCATAACGCATATAGCTGTCAACCCCAAAATTTGAGTCAAAGCCCTTTCAATGCCTTCCTCTTTTTTTCTCTCCCCATATATGCACCTTTATGCTGTTGATTTTTTTTTTTTTTTGGCCAGGGATTGAACTCACTACCTTACACTTGATAGGCAGGCACTTACCCACTGAACTAAACCCCTGGCCTGTGTTGATCTCTATTTAACTCACATCTGTTAGCATTTCCCAAAAATGTACAGAAATGGATTACCTCCACTTGCTGAAATGTTTCACCTAGAGTCCAGATTAATTTCTCTATTTTCATTATTCAAAAAAAAGCCAGAATTAACAAGTTTCACTAAAATCATTGGGGCAATACAAAGATGGTTATCTGGTTTGTGGAGTGAGCAAAGGGATATAAAACTGCTGAAACACAGAGACACTTTCATGCACTTGTAACTTTCTCAATCCTAATAAAAGTTATATTAACAATAAACTTCCAGGTTTTTAATTAAACTTTTAACAAGCTTTTCCTCAGCCCCATTTTTAAATTTTTGCACCCCAATTCCTTTTTAAACATTAGAATCAAGTTTGAGAGGTTCTGCCTTTCTATGGTCTTGTGATGTTATTCAAAGGAATTTAGTGATCTTTATAGCTGTTTATTAAATCTAATATCTAAGAAAATTTAAAATCCAGTCACTCTATATTGTAAAAACTTTTCAAAGAGTTTTCTAGCAAAATGTTTTTCTTTAATAATATAAGTGATTTTATATTGTTTATCTTAACGTTTCATGGAAGTTTGATTATGAAGTATACTATTTTTAAACTATCATGCTTCTTCCCAGAAATATCGCAAAATGTTTTGCTTCTTGTTGCTGTAAAAGGATTGTTTTAAATTGTTCTTTACAGCAATGAGTGTGAAGGAAAATGCCAAAATACAAAAATTCCACTTCTTGTTGGAATTTGACATTTCCCACTAGTTCAGTAATATAAACATGCTCCATCTAATGTGTTCTAATGGCATCATTTTCACATTTTAATTATTGTCACATTTCTTCTTCATTTAGGAAGACGTCTGGTGAACACCCGTGGGATCTAAAGAAAAAGTAAGATTTAAAACATGCTGGGGTTTTTGCCTGACTTTCAAATGTTCTTTGTTTTATTATGAAACAGTGTGTCTTTACTACTGTAGGCTGTAGCTTCTTTTAAAAGTGTTAGCAATTTTATTATGGAACATGAGGAGTAAAAATGAATTTGGAGTAATTTTAGAGTATTTAAATCTTTAAAAAACCTACATCAGTTTTCTGGGTACAGTAGGTAAATTTCAAGACATTACTTAGGAAAACATCATGACCTAGGTAATGGGACTGTTTCTGCTGTCAAGAGAAAGTGTGAATCTGAAGGTGAAATTTTAGAAGATTTTTTTTTTTACAAGACATATTGTACATTGCTGTAATTGCCTATTTTGACATCTAGCTTGCCAGTGGAATAGGTCAGTGAATGTTAATTTGTTACCCTAAACTCTGCCCCCTGTGTAACTATGATTTTATTAATACAAGAGTTTGAACACAATGAGATTCACCCATTCTGGTGAGAGATGTGTTCTGGTAATGTGGGAAAATCTTCAGTGAATAGAATGAGAATGAGAAAAGGCAATAGTCAAAAGGAAAGCAAATAAAAATGGACAGCATAATTAAAAATGAGCATAATTAGAAGAAATATGGCAAATCTCCATAAGAATAAACAAATAATGTAAGCAGATAGATAGTATATTGGGAAAAAAGATTGTGAAAATGTTGAAGAGCTGAAAGGGGGGAATTAAGTGTAGCAAGCAGGGGTTAGAAACTAAAGTGAAATGGAGACAGGATATGCAATAGGTTTCATTTGGGAAAAAAGATGGGGAAAGCAAGTAGTAAAACATAATAAAGGGAGAAAGTTTCATTTTTAATTTCTGCTGTTTAGCTTTTTTGACAGTTTTGTTCATTGAAACTAGAATGTGAACAATTTAAAATTGAAGCATTGAATACTTTTATCTATTTTATGAGGAAAATAATTCAACTCACTATGTAATTATTTGATGTTTCTGAGACTCCTGCTTTATGCTCAATTTAAGTCATATTTAAATGACAGAAATGTTTCTTGATCTATTCCAAGTTGTCTTCCTAGTGTTCTAAATTTTCTGTACTCATGAAGTCACTTGACTTGTAAAAAAGTTAAAGTCATGCATTTAGAGAGGTGAAATAAGTTATTAAAATGTACTTCTCATATACAGGAAAGCATATGTTAAACAACTCAAATTTACAGTTAGAATAGTTTCAAATCACTCCTACATTCAGAGACATAAAGCGCTAGAATTACTCTGCAGTGAATCTGTAATTGCTACTTGCTGGCAGAGGAAAGGTTAATAACAGTACATACCTCAATTATAACATAAAGATTTACCAAAGAATCTGTAGAATTGAGTTTTTCCATCCTGAAGTACAAGCCATAAAGATTCACCAAAGTAACCTCCCCTTGCATCAGGATACAGATACACATAAGCAAAAATTCCTGTCTGGCAATAGTACTTGACATGTGTAGTAGCCCTCAGTTTATGTCCCTTGTTTATTGCTTTTAGTGACTATAATGTGTCAATCATTTACTGGCAAAACAAAAGACTTCTTATTAATCGTTGAAATATGTTCAGGGAAATTTGTTGGTCATTTATGAGCCATTATGAAGAGAGTTATTACTACTAGTCTACTGTATTTCATAAGCGCAGAGCAGAGTTCAACAGGAGCACAGTGGAAATGTCCCCTTGACTCTGAATCCTAAACACTGAGTGGAACTTGGCACTACAACTAAAGTGACCTAATTTTCTGGTCCCAATGTTTTCATGTTTCACACGAGCTCGGTGCTACCTACTGACAAGATTGTGGCATTCGAATCAACTGTCAATCTGAATATATTTGGTCAACACTCCTGAATGACATAACTTGGGGTGTCGGGCCCTGGCTGCCTATGAGCTCCTGACTACAGTCCCTTGAGCTACACAAAGACTGTGCAAGAAATGCTGCAGCTGTTTGTGACTTTCACCCTGCTGTCTGTGTATCTGGAGTGCAGGAAACCATCTTTCAGCCTCGTAAAACCTTCCACTGACTGTCTGCGCCTCACACTTCTCTAATGGAATAAAACTAAGCCCCTCTTTCTAATACTAGGCTGGGTAATTTTTTGTACATTCTCTCTTAAAATCCTCAAATGAATCATATAAAGAATATCTGATTGTTCCTGTTTTCCAGATGATTCTCAAAAGAGCTTAGTAACATGACCAATATGACTCAAAAACGCTGGTATTCGACCCCAAACTCGTTCCACAGCTCATGTGCATTATCAATACATATTATTAACTTCATCAAAAAATGTTCTATTTTTAGCACAAGTATTTGGGGGAGAATTATCACAGTGATTTTGTCCACACTGATGTAGAGAAAATATTAATGGATATGACAAAATTTTTAAGGAAGAGCAAGAGTTATTATTTCCTTATATAAGAACTATTGGTGTACATAGTAAGACATTTCAGAGTTGTGCTGTAAACAAGGCCTATAGCAAAGCATTAGGAAGTTATTTCAAGAAAATCCAACAACTCTTTCCTCTTTGGCTGGTCAACAGCAGAATACTTTAAGGGTTACCTATAATTCTTGCATTCCTGCAATAGATTAGTGAACACAAATCTCAGCTTTTATATTTATTCTACATTTGGGGCATTCTTCTTTTCCATAACCAAAAACCAAAGATCTTCTCTATGTGCCTCTTTTTTTCTGCTGATGATGTGAAATCTGTGCTTCATTTGAGCTGGTCTAAGTATACTTGCTGAAGTCACAAATGAGAGTAATTACAATATCCAAATGTGCATTGAACAGTTCTTTTGAGACTCTAGTCTGTTAGACTTTTTGAGCAAAAAAGAAAAAAATGTTGCTAGAAAGATTAAAATAGCCTCACATGATTAGTTAAAAGTAATTATTTCTCACCAACTGCATTAAAGTAAATCCTTTTTATTTTTTTAGACAATTTGATTCTAAATGGTTAGAATATCAAGTAAAATCAACAAAGTATCCACTTTCTACTCTTTCACATACACATATACAGATGTAAATGCATACAGATTTACGCATATATATGCACAGAATATGGAAAGAACATCTCCCTTCATTCCAAATTCTACCTTATATTTCTGACAAAAATAGTGGTGAGAAAGTGATTATGAAGAAAGGTTGAAATAATTAAACCTTAATTGTGTTACTATGTCTCTAAACGTTAAATAACCTACATCTACCTAAACATTAGGTTTTAAGTAATTGTCAACTTGTTTCGGAGGCAGGAGGTAAAATTCATTTAGAAATATATTTTCATCATGACTCTTTCCTCAACTTATCTCCAGGGTAAAGATACTGCTTGATGTAGATGTCAGTAATGTTACCTTGATTTCTGTTCAGTTGTATTGCAATTACCATAGATAGCACCCTTCTTTCCTCTTTGGTTTATCCCTGGTAAAGGATTTCTAGACAAGCATCATATTTTCTTTGAAATAGATTGTGTTCTTAGCATTCTAGCTAATCACACATGTACCTTTCATACTCTTATAAAACTGAACTTAATGTGTAAAAAAGTTCAGAAGAAAAAGGTGAGCTTTGAGATAGCCCTTTTGAGGGCACAACTGAAATAAAGAAGTTATTATGAGATTCATTTGGAATCTTATACAAGAGAAGGAGTCTAAATTGCATAGCACAGGCATGTTTCCATCTAGACTGTGAGAACGAAGTGTTATCTTGGGATCATGGAGGAGTCATTTAAAAATATCAGCTTTTCTTATGAAACTCAAGTAATAAATGCTTCCAGAAAAAAAAAAAAAAACTGAGTTGATAACAATGGACCAAAGAGCTGTTTATTTTACATTGCTACCTCTTTATTTCCACAGAGTTATTGTTCCTCTGTGAATTTGACACAGAACGTACAGCTTAGCTTACTTGCTATAAAAAACAAAAAAGTTGTTCATTACCTGTACCCACCACTGGTTATGAGATCAAGAATCCATCAATAGGGTGAAAGTACAGCCCTCAAGAGCTCAACTGTGAGGGAGCATTTAGCATACCATCTATTAGTAAGGCTCATTAAACTGCAAGATGCACCTAACAAAGGATTCATTTAACCTAAGTTTGCACACTGGCACTTTAGTGAGTCTCTTCATGAATGGGAAGTGGTTAGCCACACAAGCTCAATGATAGAACCAATGTGGATAATGGTGACTTCACTGTCATTAGAAAAAACAACAGCTGACTCTCCTTGGCTATTACAACCAACTTTTCCCTGAGTTTTTATGTTATTTTGGACGCCTAGCTCAGAACAGAATTGCTCCTGTCTATTTTACCCATACATTTGGTAACTATGGAGTGGTAGTAAAACCTGCCTTTTCTATACACTCTTAAGCCACATACATATATATGAACAAAAGTTGGTTCCTAAAAAAGCTATTTCTTGAGAGTGATTAATAGGCCTCTACTGCTACCTACCACTACTAGGGACAGGTAGAGGAAGCTTGCTGCTTCTTCCCTTCAGAGGAGATAAAAATATTACTTATTAAACATTGACTGTTACCAAAGATAGCAATCAAGAAGGATTCATCTGTATTTGATCATTTCTTTGTTATCATCAGTGATCACTGATAGGACCCAAAAGTGTCACCAGAGCACTATGCTTATTCTTGGGCACATTGATTTTGCTTTGGTTCCAAGGTTAATTCTAGTTTCTGTGGCCATACATATTAATTACTGTTGCAAAGCTTTTTATAAGCAATCAGAGTTTAATCATTTTTTTGTTACCTTGACATAAACCATAAAGCCTCAGATGTTTGGAAGGAAAAACTGGCAAGAGTTTTCAACCATCATTGCCAAGGTTTTTAAAATGAATAGCTGTGCTATCTGCATTCCCCTCTCTAATGCTATGTATTTCTCCTGCTTCTGAGTATGATCTGTTGCATTTATATGTTTCATTCACAAAATTCAGGCCCTCGAAACTTTGCTGAAAACCTTACCTAAGGAGACTTGAAATAGATTTCTGGTGATGTAGTCAATGAAGACATAGCAGGTTGCAGATTTTCTTTTTACTGCTGCTGAGTTTTGTAAAGTTTCGTGAATGTTTATCTCTACCTGATATTACAGGATTTAATGGCAAAGTTATACACTCACACCATAGCAAATGGTAATTCCTTATCCTAGAAGAAAAAATAACAGAAATATATGGTATCAAGTGTGATAGAGCTTGATCAAAATTTCAGTATGATTCTGTAATTCTCCTTTAAAGTCTCTTTCTCAGATCCACCTAGAACAATTTTCCTTTTCAGCATGTGAAAATTTCCCACCCATTTGATTTTAGGCCCTTGTATTAGAAATTGCCATAACTTTCTTAAGTATATGAATCTATCACTTCTGGAGTCTTCTTAAATATTGTGAATAGGGCTGGGGATATAGCTCAGTGGCATAAGTGCCTACTTGGCAAGTGCAAGGTCCTGAGTTCGAACCTCATTACAAATATGTATATGTATATATGTATGTGTGTGTATATCTATCTATCTATGTGTGTGTGTGTGTGTGTGTGTGTGTAGTGAATAATGCTCCTCTCACCATAGTCAATATTTATTAACTATATATATATATATATATATATATTAAATATGTTCATTTTCTATGCTGAGTAACAAATTAGCAGAAACTCAGTAGCCTAACACAGGTGTATTAATTATCTCACAATTTCTGTGGGTAGGATAAGAATGGCTCACTTGGGTCCTCTGCAAGCAATCAATGCTTGCAGAGATAAAGGCTTAGCTTTTATCTAAAGGCTCAGCTGGTGATGAGTCTACTTCCAGTTGACTCAGGTTGTTAGAATATATGTCCTTCTGACTGCAGGTCTGAGGCTCTGGCTTTTTGATGGTTGTTGGGTAGAGGCTCTTTACAGCTCCTAAACATTGTGAAGTTCCTTGCCTATAGCTCTCTTCATAGGCTTTTCACAACATGACACCTTGGCTCTTCACAGTCAGTGAGAGAGAGAAAGAGAGAGAGAGAGAGAGAGAGAGAGAGAGAGAGAGAGAGAGAGAGAGAGAGAGAGAGACACTGTATCACCAAAAGTCTGATAGCAAGATTGAGGTCACACTCAGTGGGCAGAGTTTTCAGCACAGACACCATGGGCCAGAGCTGTACATCAGTGGTCAAGTTCTTGCCTAGCATGTGCAAGGTCTGGGTTTAATTCAGGTCACTCACCCCCTCCGAAAAAATTGACAGCAAGAGGAGAAGACTAGGGGAAATACCTTAAAGTCTCTGCCACAAGTATCATCACAAGAATCAGGTGAAAGGCAGCCCTGAAATTCCAAGTTTGAATGAGAATTTAAAAATTTAAAATTGCACTACAGAAAACAATTATCTTAGTTTGATCTTACTAATGAATATGTACAATGGCTGTTGAAGTATCTGTAGGGTGTAGAGTTGTCACTACACTTGATTATTGAAATGCCACATCCACGCATTTTGCATTGTTAGAGATTAAATCCTCAGAGGATAAGAATGCATTCTTAGCTACTCTGGCAGTGAATAGCATATGAACCTCATTCCTTGCTGAGTGCATTCTGAGCCTTAGGACTTTGAATAATATAGTTTGTTCATAATGCATACCTCAAAATATCTACTATTGTTTGACCCGTAACAACCACAGAGGTGATTATATGTTATATAATTATAAGCTGTGGCTATTATATGTTCTACCATCTATTTACCCATAGGTCTGTTTTCTCACATAACCACTTAATTCTATAATATTTAAGTCAAAAGTTCCAGGTTTACTAGTCTTCCAAGATATGAGACTAATGGCTGAATTATAAGCTATTCCCTAAGAAATAGTATATTGGAATTTGTGAGCCATATCTTGTGATCCTTGGAAAAATTTGACAATTTCATATTTTTCTGGAGTGAAGCTAGAACAGATACTATTTCTGATTGTCCCTGCAGATCATAACGTCCACCATCTAGTGAATAGAAATGACCTCTAAGGTAACCTGGATGTACTCCCGGTAGCAATCTATAGGGAAAGCAATTGAAATTGTGAGCATGTTACATAGGAATCCAAAGACAAAGGGGATTTTTACATAACAAAATAATCAATAAAAAACATTGAAATTTTAAAATAATTATATTTATTTGTGTTCACCTTTATTGAGTACATTCTTTGTATCTGTTGTGCAATAAGCTCCTGATATCATTCATCCCATGTTTTAGTCAGTGTTCTGTTACTGCAACAAATACTTGAGATAATCACCCTTAAAGAGGAAAGGCTTATTTTGGCTTAGTGCTGAAGGTTTCAGGATGTGGCCAGTTGGCCCATTTTTTTCAGACAACACATCGTGATGGGAGGGTACAGCACAGGAAGGTACTCACTTCATAGTAGCTAGGAGACATGCAGGGAGAGCTGGAGGCAGAATGAGAGAAAGGGAGGGACAGGGCCCAATATTGCCCTAAAGGGCACATATCCCCATATGTCCTGAAGATGTCTGTCCAACTAGACCCACATCAGAAAGATTTCTTCACTTTTTCAGAGGCCCGCAGGCTATGGATCAAGCCTTTAACCCTTGAGTCTTCGGGTGACACCACCACTCTATTTACTTTCAAGAAACTACCCAATTTATGTACATCAGTCAGTATCCTGTCAGGCAACTAATAGCTGTTTATAGAGAAGAGACAAGATTACAGAGAAGGAAGCACCCTGGGTTAAATGGAAGTTACCTCCACCTCTTTCCTGGATGAGATATAGGGTTTTCAGGATCAGAAGGTCCTGTGTTATTGAAGATCTCCAGGCAGCAAGAACCTGATCCTAGGTAAAGAAAAACAGCATGTGACTACATGTGCCATGTCTTATAAAGAACCCAGGCATTGTGCATGCTAGTGAACAGGTCTACCGCTGAGACACGCACTCAGGCCCTTGTTTTCTTTCACCTTAAAGTATTCTGCTGGTACCTTCCATTATCTCAAGCAAAAAGAAACCACAGTGTGAAAGAACCTCATTGGTACAGTCCACCAGTCAAAGAGGCAGAGTGAGGGGTAAGACTGGACCAGGAAAACCGAGAAATGAGTGTCTAGCAGCATATCACTGTGCATCAGTAACTCACAGAGTGTTATGGACAATGTCGTCCCATTTTTATTAAAATTCCATTATTTGTCCATAGTTTGAATTCTGTTAGTTATGTCTTGCTTTCTTTTGTGCCTGGGGAATACTCATAAGATACGTTGCGTATGTTACTTTCTAGCATTGCTTTAAGGACTATATTCATAATAAACATGGCTACTTTTCAGACATCCTGGGACTTCTAAGATGCTTTACTGAAATTTTTAATATTCATTTAATCATTCAAACTGGTTAAAAGAAATTTAAAATTTCCATTTTGTATAGGCTTTCCAAGTTTAGAGCATTTTTATAGCTTCAAATGTTTTTTAACAGAAATCCCAAAAGCTATTACAAGAACAGAATTTACCCAAGGGCCCCTTGATAATGCCCAAGTCGAGCTAAAATTCTCAAAACTCCTTAGATTGAGTTAGACTAAGATAAGTTTGATAACTTATGCCTGCAATGCCAGCATTCTGGGAAGCTGAGGTAGGGAGACTATAAATTCAAGCCCAGTCTGGACAACCTAGTGACTTAGCAAATCTGTCTCAAAATTTTTTTAAAAAAATACTATTTTTAATAAAAGAACTGAGGATATAGCTAAACGAAAGACTCTTGAGTTCAGTCGCCAGAATGCAAAAAGAAAAGAAAAGAACAGTAGCCAAATCTGGAAAGAATTTCCAAAGGTTACCACACATTTTTATAACCTGTTATTTTCTACTCTTCCTTTACACTCTTTATGGGGACACAGTGTCCCAAAAGTAAAAAAGAAAAAAATAAAGAAGGAAAGAAAGAAAAAGAAGCAAAGAGAGAGAGAGGAAAGAGGGAAGGAGGGAAAGTACCAGAACAAGGACTGAAGTTGGAGGGTTGTTCTTTGAGGAAACCTAATGGTACTTGAATAAAATATCCATGTCTTATTTACTTTTCTCTTTGCTGGGACAAAATATGTCAACATCCACAAGTTAAAGTGGAAAGATTTCTTTAAACTCACAGTTTACAGAGGTTTTAGCCAATAGTCAGCTGGCTCGAAGGCAGGGTGACATAGTAGAGGGGCCTCACAGAGGAAAAATAGTTCATGGTGTGGCAGGCAGAAGGCACCAAGCAGCAAGCAGCAGTGACAAGCCTGCCTTCTTTATGTCCATTTGTATTACATCAGGGTTACAATCATATTGATTGGTGCCACCCCTACCCAGGGTGGGGCTTCTGTTATCTATACCCACATTGACATACCCTAATCCAATCACCTTCTAAACTCCCTACCTATGAGAGCATGATATTTTTATGGGACATCTAGATACATATCCTAATACCCACACATAATGCTATATGGATTTAGGTATCTCATTGTCCAATTACCCTGCCATAAAGCCACAGAACAAGCAAGAATCTTCACAATATGTATATTGACACAAAACTTCCCACAAAGCTTCTTAGAATACCACTCAAATCATCAAAGATAACCAGGTACACAACCATTAATTGCAACATAGAAAATTTTAAAAATACAAATTAGGGAGCAAAAATTTAAAATATTGGATGCATTAATTTAGAACAGAATATTAATTATAAGAGAAAAAAGTAGAGGAAAAATCTTGTATATTTCAAATATAAGAACAAATAGATAGCAAAGGAAGGTTGAAAGATAATGATGATATAATCACTTAGAAAATTGAAAGGAAAAGGAAAGTAATCCGAAAAAAACTGTAAATTAGAGAATAGATCCAAGTTATCCAACATCTGACTAAAATGACTTCCAAATAAAGGACATCATAAAAAAGCTAGGAACAAAAATAACAAGAATAAAACAAAAGAAATTTTTCTTTGGGCTAAAGTACATGATTCTCCTGATTGGAAGAATTCAAAAACTATTTAAAATATGGATTTTTGTTTTAAGATCTACTATGAGGCACATAGAGAAATTATAGTATAGCCAAGCTAAAGTCTAAACCAAGGGGTGCAGGCAGCAGGGAGAGAAATTTGGGCACAGATCATATACTAACTAATAGAAAGAATGGCATCATAGGCCTCAAAATAGCATTGAACACTCATGTGCTAGAAGATAGGAATTCCTTTAAAATTCTAGGGAACAAAAAAAAATGATATCATCCCAAACTTTCAATGACCTGGAAGTATAATAAAGGTAATTTCAGAAAGATAGGTCTTTTAAAAATCGCTTGTCTTCTGATCTTTTGTAAGAAACAACTGGGAGTGTGCTTAAGCATCACTTGGGAGCAAATCACATAAGACAAAACAAAGATCCAGAGAACCAGAAGCTACATAGAAAAATGTAAAATGTCAAAATAAATTCAAAACTTCACATGGGCATGAAACACAATAGTTCCAAATAGGTATAGAACAGAGAAAGTGAAGATCTATGCGAAGAGAATGATTTGATTTAATTGATAGAAAGTTGACTTAATTGATAGAAAGTTTGTAGCTATTCATGAATATTTAGAAAAAAATCATTGGTAGACCTGCATTAAGGCCATTCAAACATTTTAGAAAAAAATAGGGCAAAGAAAAATTGTTAAAATGCATGTAAACATCTTTTTCTTTTCTTCTATATCGCTATACTAATTGTAAATATCAGTCTTCAAACTTTTTAAAAAAAACCATTTCCCTTCTTTCTTATAGAAAACTATTAATTCATTAAATAGATTTCCCACTCTTATAAGAAAAGAAAAACTGTAGCAAATTCTGTGGATCAATGGAATTCCAATTAATTGTATCCTTCACTCATTAACTGCACAATGTTATGAAATGGATTTATAATATCAACAGTGCTCCCTAAAGTTAATGTACCAGCAGGCAGGTGTTTGCATATTTCTTCCCAGTATCAGAGTAAAAACAAAAGGTAGATTATGTAAATAAATATGGTAATTGCAGCCCAATGGGAATTGCAAATTTAGAGTTCAATCTTCATTTTAACAAGAAGTCTCTTACAGGGATAGAACTCTGGGGATCCGCAGCTCTTCAGAATAATGTTAGCCTTTAAAATTGAATTTATAAATACCAAGGGAAGGAATAATCTTTGCCTTGCCTTCCTTTTAAAAATTACATGTTTTGTTCATTCTTGAGAAGAACAACATAAAAGGAGAGAAATCTAAATTTATAAATTATGTATCATTATATTTACCCTGATAGCCTAATATAGGAGGGCTTAGAACAATAGAGCAGACTTTCAGGCTGAAAATCATATGGCGTTGTCACTTGGGTACATTTTCAGTCTTTCTCTTGATAGCTAAATTCATGTGTTCCAGATGTAAAAGTGATAGAACTCTCCATTGAATACATTATACTACTGCTTCATCCTTAGAGGAAGAAGCCATGCTATGGTTCATTGATGCATTTTGTTCTATGAAGATTAAAACTCATTTACTTTGTGATGAGCAAAATAAAAAGCTTAGGCTATTCAGATAGAAACCTCAGAAGATGTGTAGTACAGAAAATTCCAGGACTCTTTATTTTCAAAATAATCACTGTGTGTATGGCTTTACTTCCCTAAAGCAAGTTTAGTGATGCTAGTAACTTGGTCTAAAATAGTAGCACAATCACTGAAGAATGAGAAGTATGAATTTGTCTTCCAGACATAGTCAAATTATGATAAGTAATTTTGATTTGCTTCTTTGAAAAGAAAAAGGATCTCTCATTTAAGAAAGTCATGGTTATAGCCAGTGAAGCTTGCTAAAATGTATTAGAGAATAATAAAGTGAACTTTATTAAAAGACACACTTGGGAGCAATCCCATCATCCTCTACAGCTGAGAGCAGCAGAAATTGTCACCTGGCCCTTTTTGTCTTCTTATACTTAGCATTTTATGAAATGTCTTTTTATGAAAAGAGTTGGGAAGTGTAATTGAAGTCACCTTTTTAAATGATTTGTGAATGTTAAATGGTTCACTCAGAACATGGATGAATTCCCTACTTTATTTTGTTCATCATTTTGCACTGATATTCTTCTCTCACTTATGAGATTTATAATTAATAGTAATTATTCACGAAATACCTACTATGTACCATACACCATACTTCTTCACTCACACATACTATTTTTTGTTCTCTCAATAGTCAAGAAGGAGAGTCACCAATGTTTCTCACTTTACAGAGGAGGAAATTCAGACTCAGACCAGATTTTCCCTTTCTTTCATCTGATAGGAAATGTATAGCAATGACCTGAATCAATAGATAACTGTTAATACATGCCCTGACTGGCTTATGACTAAAGCCCTCTAGCTAACAGAATTTGCTTTCATTTCAACCAATAGAAAAGATTGAAGCCATAATAAAACCACTTGGATCTTTTCCCCTGAAGGTCCAACCTAAAGGTATGCACTGGAAGGTGTAAAGAAAGAATGACTAATGAAGGGATGGACAATTCCAGAAAATGATGCAATGGTTTATAACAAATTTAGCACCTGGCAGATAATGTAAATAGCACTGAAAATTAGCTCATTTTTGGCTTCCCTACACCCTATGAAATCAAACAAAACTTGCATTGAAAATAAGCCCAGTCTTGGAGGGTTGTTTTTTTTTCATGTGTTTTATTTTGTTTTTCTTAGAGACACGTGTTTTAAATCTGAGCTGTGGCTCAGTGCTGCTCTCTTCCTAGTTCTTGCTCTCCACCAACAGAGATGATCTTTGTGGATTCCAGGGAAGTTTGATTTTCAACATTATTTCTTGTACATGACCAATTTTGCCTTCTATCCTTTAATTTACACTATGGTTATATTATCCAAACATAAATTTATTTTCTTCCTGCAACTTTTTCACCTTTTGAACGAGAATGATCTATATGGCTAAAGAATGTCAGGAAGGAAAACATTTGGAAAGGATTATACGAGATGCGGTCATATTCTGGTTCTTGATCATTCTAGCCAACAGCAGCCAAGTAAGAAAACAGGCACAGGGTGTTATGGGCCAAAAGTTTAGAATTCCACAGTATCCATAGCAGATAAGTGATTTAGAATTGGCTGGGTTGTCTAGCTCCAATAACTCTTGTGTTGACATGGCTGGGAGGTAGTAGATGGATAAAAATATGAGGTTTTCACTTTATATGCTAATTTGTTCAAAATATTTCAAATGTTGCATAGAGATATTTTAAAGCTTTTTGTGCAAAATTTTAAACATTGAAGTAGATTAAAATGATGTAAATGCTTACCAAATTATAGATGAGATGAATAAAATGTTACTGAATACTATGAACAATCCTACAGAGATTTGGGGTCATACACTGTTTAAGTTAAATAATTCTAAACAGCAATATTGTGGTGTGCTATTAGAATACACAAAGCCTTTTCTAACATAGAAAAATATAATATCATGTGTACAAAATACTGGTCTTTACAATGTAACAAGTGATTTATGCTGGAATTGAACCTCAACCAGAGGTTGGGTCTATTGAGGAATGCAGTAACCATTAAGGCTAGTAAGTGCCTGACCTCTTGGAAGGCAATAAAATCTACTAGAGTTGATACACAGCCATGTACCTATATGTTATAGTATGATTTGAAATAGTGAGTTTTCTAATCTTATTATTAGGAGTCTATAATAACCTTGCTCAGAGAAGAAGTCTTTCACTGTCTGTCACACACCAGTTAAACAAAACAACAGGCATTAAGGAACTTCAGTTTGAAGCACCAAGTAATTATTCAACTTTCTTGCCAATGATGATATCAAATCCCAGCTCAACCAGTTACCCACAATGGACTTACTGTCCATTACTAAAAATATCCCATGCTATTGTTGAGTACATGACAGTTTCTTTGCCTGGTATTAAAGATATTCAAAATGCGTGTGTAGATGCAAATGACAGTCAACAACACAGGACCACTCATGTCTTAGCAAACCTACCTTGAAGTGGGTACTTCCAAAACTATAGTCAAATGTGTTTATATTAAAGGAGAGAGGGCATTTCTAATCTGAAACCACATTTTGGTAGTTGAGAGGTTAGACTACAAATAGATGTACCTTGACAGCTGACACCAGATGCAAAAGCAGACTGCCTAGAATTTTCAATGTCAGAAGTTTAGATTCATCTATCCATATCTCAACTACTCATAGTGCAATAGAAGAAACACTAAAGGAACCAGAATCCAAAACCTCACTGACTTCCTGAGACGAGGCAGTCACTGGTAACAGCAGTTCCAAGTACAGACACAAAGACCAAAAGAATAAGATATAAATAGTTCAATAACTGTACCTGGTTCAGGTATCTGGAGTTACCAAATATACTCTAAAAAACACAATGATCCAGTAATGTGTAGATAAGCTAGCTTTCCAGTTATAAAAACATTTTTATGATTTTTAAAAAATTTTAACACATCCATTATGACTGTTTTTTCTGCCACAGCCCTGCTCACAAAAATATTGAATATTTAACAATCTCTTATAAGCCTGAAAGAGTTGGGTCCAACATATCACTGAAAGTAACAGTAAATATCTAAGGCATGAGGTAGGACAAGGAAGCTTTCTGGATTCCTAATGCATGTGGGAAGTTCTTCCCCAGCAGGAGAAAGAACAGGCTCTGACCTCATGGAAACAGTCAGGCAAGAGAAACCCCCTCATGTCCCAGGAAGTGTAGGATATTAAGTATATTTCCAAGCCACAGATTTATCTAAAAAGAAGAAGACAAATGCTCAATAACCAGACTGAAGCCAAAAAGTATGCTATTGAGACTGGGGGAAAAAGACTACCTACACATAAAACATCAAATAATACATATTAAACACCATAAAGTACTTAGTACTGGTGAGTAAAATTCTATTTGTACAGGAATATCCCTGAACTGTAAATCCCTTGCCTCTATAGGCATATAATTAATCAGAAAAGAAGTAGGTATAACTCCCAAAGATGAAAAAATATGTTTCTATAATAGAACAATTGATTTTAACTTTTCATTATTATTAATGCAGGGGTTTTTTTTTAATTTTGAGTTTGCAAATCAGTCTTTAGTGTGGGGTGACAAATGGCTTGGTCATTACTTGGCTTTCAATTAATTATTTCCAATATGTTAATTTGTATGTAGAAATGTTTAATGTACTTTAGTGTCTAATAATATTAAATTTTTTGAAAGTTATTTTTCTGAAAAATCTTGTGGTATATACTTCTTCATAAAGAACATGTTGTCTCTCCCTTTACCATTTCTCCAGTCATTTGTAGGAGATAAATATGCTATCTTGTATATAGTAAGTGGTATGAGATTTTATAAATCAGGCATTACTTGTAATTCTTATAAATTAAGGAGAAAATAACTTTAGTTATGATGGTTATTTAGAGTTTCATAATCTTGTAGTAAAGGGCCTTGAACTTCCACACACACGTGCATGCATACAAAAAAGCACACACTCTCACACACACACCATTGTACTATGACTACAGTCAGTCATCACATACCAGGAGCCAAGGGGACAGGTGCTAGACAAGTGATCATAGGGATGGAGGAGGGACAGTTTTGAAAGTTATAGGTGAAATGAAAAAAAAATCTAAGTTTCTCTTTTTTTCAAGATGACATGAGCTTGGAGCTAACTTTTAAAAACCAAAGAGTTAGTGCTCCCGGGTTTAGCTTAGTTGGCTAAGGCCCCACTATGTAAATGTGAGGTTGTGAGTTCTATCCCAGAGGCAGCAAAAAAAAAAAAAACCAAAGAGTAAAAAATCAAAAAAACAGATTGGTAGGTTACAAAAGTCAGTTTGTAAATCATTCATTGAGAACTTTGAGTATGTTTTTCCTACAACAGCAAATGTATTGAGCCAGAAATAATCCCTTTTACCCCAATGTGCCTGCAGAAAACAAAGGAGGAGGTACTTACCTGACAGGAACCTCCTGATTATGCAAGAAAAAAAGTGCTACACTGAACACCTAGACACTGATGCCATTTCTGCAGCCATCTAGTTTTGAAACCTTGTACAAGTCACTGAGCTTTTCTGTGTCTCCATTTCCTGATCTGTAACATGATATCTAACTCACAAATTCACAGATAGCTTTGAGGAGGCAACCTTTCGCCAATCCTTTTCTAAGGCAAAGCAAAATTTATATTTCAGAGATGTAAGGATTATTTCTGCAATACCAGGATCAAATATAATATTTTGCATATATCTGTCTGTAAGATGTCTCTGTTGATAGTGTTAAAGAGGTAGATGCATGAACACAAAGCATCTTATAAATAACAGATGCATTTTAGAATTAATTATGCCAGTTTTTTCTAAAACTTCTGACAATTTAAATCAGTATTAGGAAGAGGTAGATTCTCTTGTAGGAAGAAGGTTCGTCAAGACTGTTCAATAGGTCACCATTAAGCAGGACATTCTCTGCTACAGATATGTATATACTGACTTGGAACTCACCAGAAATAATGACAACTGTGACCTCTTCATGATTAGCATGGTTCAGCTCTGATCCACTGGGTTATTTCTCATGGTTTATATTTGGGGACTCCATAACTTTTGGAATCATTGAAGGTCTTTTCAGGTTGTTTCTTTACAATAGATTCCTGCTTACTTATTCACTGTGATATTTCTGCTCACCAAGGTTTAATCTGATGAAATGAGAGCTGTCTGTACATTTAGTAGATAGACCTGAATGAAAGCCATCTAAGTAGACTTCATTAATTATGCTAAAATGTTTGTTGTTTAAATGTCAGGTGTCCAGATGGTACCATGGCAATGGGGGTCATTAAAAATGCTTAGGCACACACAGAGAATCTTAATAAAGAAATATTCTTACTAGAGGTAAAGGTCTATAAGAGAGGCCGATTAAAAGTTATTAAAAAGTTATTAAGTTGAAGCTTCATAAAATGAAATTAAAACAAGCACCTTGAAATTAGCCACAGTATAACTCTGCGTGCATTAATTTGTCTTTTCCATTTCTATGTCTGCTCTCTCTTCTCCTACTTACCCATTTTTATCCAATGATTCTCCTCTGTTGTACTTTGAAACAGCTTTGCCAAAAAGAGATTTTATGTAATAAAGTCAGACGCTATTGCTGTTGCTGTTTGGGGATTTCCTAATTAAAGAGCTTTACAGAGATGGTATGATGGCAGGGCTGGTGTCCTAAAAGGACTGGAACTTTATGTTCTAAAATCTGGAGTGATTATCACATCACTCCACATGCAGATGTAATGGTAGAATTTAAAACAATCAGTTTTAAAGATATCTACTTACAACCTTGCTTGACACATCTTGTTACAAAACCTTTATTACAGAATCTGAAGCTACACACACAGAGTCCCCAGTTACCCTCAAAAGCAGCATTTGGCCAGGGTACAAATTAGCCACCAGCACTCTGACATATGAGAACCAATATTTCTCATCAAGAAATAACACCCATTAAAATACTAATCCTGTTTCCCAGATACATTAGCCCTAGTTTAGCTCTGCTTTTTAAACACTGATGGGAGAATTGATTTTTTAACTGTCAACACCCCACCCCCTTATTTTCTCCAGAAAGCTCAATCTACAAAGTTTTGTCATAAAAATAGATATCTACAACATTTCTGAAACTTTTGAAAATCCTCAAGATGATAATGAGCATATTTTTTTCTTTTTCTGTAGAACTGATTAAACCTATTTTACAAGTGCAAGTAGGAATAATGACTATACAGGATAATCAAAATATTCCTAACCAGACCAACACACCTCTAAAGGAAATAATGCTTGTTATCATTTATTATTTATTTGTTTTATTTATAATAATAAAAGTTAGACAGCTGCACAACTAGAAGAGTTAGTATGCTAGTGATAGTTCATACCAACAATACTGTGCAACCATCAAAGTTCTTCACACATAGAGAAGAAATGAGAATCTAGTCCAGGAAACTGAGGAATCATTCTCTGAGGTTTTAAATACCTATTTTCAGTCAGGTTTGTCGAAGTGTAAGTTATGAGGTACAGAAAACAAATACGGGGAATGCTTAATTTGTTTTTATTAAAACATAAAATGCCTAATGCCGTTAATTCCTCCTGAGACTATTCTGGCCACGTCTGAAACTTTCTGGACATCCTCATCAGTGTCTTCAGTTGCACTGATACAGCTGCCTCAGTGTTCTGAGTTGGTTTAAAATCTACACATTTCATGGTCACTGTGACCTTCTGGAAGAGCCAGAGTCTCATCATGTCAGATTATTCAGTAGGAAGGAAGGAGATCAGCTGTACCGTGGGATTTTTTTATCGCTATGTGTTTGCCATGCTGCATTCCTGGGGGTTGGTTGGTTGGTACATATGAGCACCACATCTTGATTCTTTTTTTCATCCTTTGTCTTTCTGTTTCCTCTATCTCTTCAGCCTTTCTGATAGGAGAAAGATCTAACTCCCTATTTCCTGTTACCAATCTCTTATTTTGCTCTTCCTTTATACTGTGGGTTTTTCACATAAAAGAAATCATGTAATATTTAAACTTGTCTGATTTATTTAGTTTAATATTATGGTTGCAATAATCAATATTTTTGTGGAAAAGACTCAGATTTACCCTTTGTGGCAGAGTAGTATTTCATTTGCATAAATACTGCCCTACATTTTATCCATTGATCTATTGATAAACATATAGACCATTTCCAAAGTGTATTATGTCTTATGCTTCCATAAATATGAGTACGCATGGATTACTGTAATGCATGCATACTGTAATTCTTTCAGGACGATACCTGGAAGGGAAATAGCTGAGTGGAAGGGAATTTCTATTTGTCCTTTTTTGAAGTACAGTATCTCCATAAGGATTTCCATAATAGCTGTACTGCTTGATTTCCCCATCAGCCATGTAGAACGGTTCCTTTTTTCCCACAGCCTCTCCAGCATTTTTGATTATTTAATTTCTTTATGATAGTAATTGGTTCCAGAACAAGGTGGAATCTCAGTGTTGTTTTCATTTGCATTTCTCTACTGGGAGCAATGTGGGACATTTTATATGTACGTATTGGCCTTGTCCTCCTCCCTCTTCCTCTTCCTCTTCTTCTCCCTCTCCATCTCCTTCTCATTTACCTACCACCTCCACCTCCCCCTGCCCCTTCCCCCTCCTCCTCCTCCCCTCCCCCTCTTCCTCCTCCTCCTCCCC